>CM038682.1:209879960-210268323 GCA_021605205.1 Aegilops longissima | reverse complement strand
CATCGGAAGGAGCAGTTGAAGGATGGTTACATTACTCCCACAAGACCAAACTAACTTCAGCTCGGAAGGGTGACAAATCTCCATTTTTTTTGCTGTGATCTTGCGACAACAATGTTGTTCTAGGATTCTTTCTGGTGAGTTCCATTTTTCTAAAAGTGTGCTCTACATGGACCATGTATGTGCCTGTTGAAACTGTCAATTCATAGTACAGTTTGCTTTATACTAATCACTTTTTTGTATTTGTGCAAACAGGGATGCTCAGCTTGATTTCAACGGGAATTGCACAAAATGTTCATGAATACATCGAATCATTCATTTCCACCACAAGAAAGGAGGTTCCCATAAGTTCAAGGTGTTGCAACATATAAGGGCGAAATCATACAAGCTACTCGCGAATATGGTTGATTTTGGTGGAACTGCACAAAAAGAACAGCTGGTTCATTTAGCACGAGTTGCCATATCAATGTCCGAACTGATGGCAAACCCTGCCCATTCCACAATCGTAGGCATTTGATATTTTGGAATGGGACAACCTTGTCAAATTTTTCTCATTGATTTTAGCAAGATATGCGTTTGATATTTTTGAATGGGACGCCCTTTGCTGTCTGCAGCGGCGATCACTTTTTTCTTTATTCTTTAGTTGTGAAGTAAATATTGCCTCTGACATGTGAGTCGCTGAGATGCATAATCATCGATTGTTTTGAATGTTCTCTATGAATTGCCAGGCCTGTGTGTTTGATTGCAATGTACAGAAACGCTAAAAGCTGCTCAATTGTACTCCTATTCCTTTTTACTTCGCACATTGTGAAAGTGCATACTTTTCTGTGTAAGATTGGTCAAAGTAGAGATACTTTGACTGTAGACAAAACTTGTATGCAGACTAGAAAGGACCGGAGGGAGTACATGTGAAATTCTGCAAGCGTGGTGATCACCACAGGAATAATGCTAGTACGTATTGTTTTGCATGTTCATCCAATGCCGGTGATCAGGAATTGAACTAATCGAAATAAATTCATTCATACACGGTCGGTTTCATATAAACATGTCGGATTTCATTACATTTCATACATTCTTCAACTAAAAGGGTGTTTGTGGCGCATGCATCTCCCGATCTGGAGGCGAGGTCATCCTCCTTTTGGAAAAAAACTAAAACGGGTGCGCTTGGAGGTATAATAAATTAGCGAAGCTACCCACATGTGTCCCGCTGAGCCGAGCGAAGCTTGGTGACTTAGCTGCGGTGCAGTTGCGTAATCGACATGTGGCCTATGGGCCCACGTGTCGATCAGCCAACTCGCACCAGCGATTAAAATAAGCAGCGTTCTTCTCGGCGCAGCTCTCCGACTCCACGTCGCCGCCAAGAAGCTAACCGGCCGTCAATGGTCAACCCGCCTAGCTTGGCTTCAACCGGAGGGTAGCAGCGGTGGCCTTACTTGGACCCGAGCGGCGGCGACCTACCGTGTTCTACTCTTCCTCGTTTTCTGTGTGGCGTGGCCTCGTTGGCAGCGGGGCGGGGCCTCGGCGGAGCCGGCGATGCCTCTGTCTCGTTGCCGGCGGGCGGCGCCTCAGCGGAGCGGTGGAAATCCTCCCCCACGTTGCCGGCACGGTGGGGCCTCGGCTGAGCCGGCGATGTCCTCTGCCTCGTTGTTGGCGGGGCGGGGCCTCGGCGGAGCCGGCGGTGTCCTCTGCCTCGTTGTTGGTGCCGCGGGGCCTCGGCGGAGCCGGCGGTGTCCTCTGCCTCGTTGTTGGCGCCAAGGCGTCGGCGGGCGAGCGTCGTCGCCGACGCCGGGCGAGGACTCGTCGGTCGGCATTGTCCTCTGCCTCATCCTCGATCTCGCCAAACAGCACCTCGCCCGCTTCGCCGCCCTCTTTGCTAGCCTCTTTGTGGCGGCGCAGCCTCCGCCACCCGCATGCGATACCGCCCGGCCTTTCGGCGGCCCTTCTTGGCGGGCGATGCGAGTCGAGCAGCGCCTCCTGCTCCGCCCGCTCGCGGTGATCTGCTCCTCCGCTGCAGTGCTCTGGAGAGATGGTGGTTGTAGCGGCGGCGGCTGCGCCTCCGGAACTGCTCCTCACACATCTGCCTCACCTGTCCATATATTGCACACGGGCCTCGCCGATGGTCATGGTGCAATTCACGGCGAGATGGCCCGAGGAGGGGTTGGCGCGGATCCTCGACTACCATGTTCTCCATTGGGGCGATGTCGTCCTCCGGCTGCTGCCGGCCAGCCGATCGGCAGCAATGGCTGCTATCTCCTTGTGGTCCGTCGTCCGCCCGTCCGGAGCGCTGGGCGTGAGGAAGCCATGGTGGGCAGTAGTGGTGTGGATAGGAGAAAGGCAGCGGATGCGGATGATCTGCGGCTATGGCGGCGCAGCGAGTTATATAACAATGGTGGGCGGCGGAGGGACGGACGTGTGGCGCGGAGTAGCCACCTTGGCAACAGCGTATCATTAATGTGTGCGGCAGATGGACGGACGGACGACACTTGTGTCATTTGAAAGCGAACAATCGCTTTGCACCGGAAGCGGGCAGCCAGCGCTGACTATTTTAGGCGGAAGCAGCAGCAGCGAGAGATCACTTTACTTGGATAGGATGACAATGGGGACCCACCAGGTTCATAGCCTCACGTGCATAAGTGCCTCCTTATTATTTTATATATATATATATATATATATATATATATATATATATATATATATATATATATATATATATATATATATATATATAACTATAATTTATTTTGCTTCCTCTGGTTTCTGACATCACGGTCCCACACCATTGTCTACCTATGTACTCCCTCCTTTCCGGTTTATAGGGCTTATCTCAAAATTTTAGTTTTTCCATTTTATAAGGCTCAATTTGGTTGTTTTCCATCACATGTTCAGATTCCAAGGTGCATTAAATCATTGCATGCAAGTATTAAGAGAAAATTGACCAATGCATGTACTTTATGCATGCATGCATTGCAATTAATGCATTGATAAACATAATTTTTTGAGGATAACAAGAGCATTAATTAGGTGCTTTTGCAAAACTAGAAAAAGTATTCCACCACTCGCCATCTACCTTGATTGGTGAGATTTTTGAATTGAGCATTATAAACCGGAAAGGAGGGAGTAGTCAATAAGCAGAGAGAATTGCACAAGAAGCGGCCGACAGCTGGGACCAAGCAGCTCGAGCAGTATTTGTGTTTTTGAGGTGTGAGCACTGCAGAGTTTTTCGATGTTTACCCCAGATATTAATTTTTCTCCTCTGAACAACAACGAAAACATCGCTGCAGGTATTAACTGGGTGGGCTGTGGCCCGTCTAGCCTAGGCCAGATATCCAGCCCAGATATTAATTTTTTTCAAGCTGAAAATGGCTAGCCCAGCTATACTTTTTTAGGAATACCGGGAAAGGTCAAGTTGTTATTCTCCTTGTTGGCTGCAAATCTTTCCTAGGAGGGATGCATTAGGCTTCACAAGAAAATGGGCTTTAAGAAATAATAAATGGGATGTAATTATAAAAAGCGGGTAGTAACTATAAAAATGCACCAAACAGTGATTACTTTATAAAATATTATTTTTGGAATATTGAAAATTTTAATTTCATTAATTGTTGCGACGGAATGTTTAGTTGGATTTTACATAATATAAATTTATATTGAAATTGTATTTAATCGACTAAAATTTGGGATAAAATATTCGGATCCCATCAAAATGTGGGAAATTTTATTGAATTCTGTTTTGAGCGGTTGGTTGAAATAGGTTGTATTTTTAACAAACTGTAAATGGGCTGTAGTAAATTCCATTAGAATTCAAAATGGGCTACACATTCTTACAAATCTCAAATGGGCTATAAGTTCTCTGCCACACACTTACGGCCTTACTAAGTTGGCGTGTCCCTAAAAAACAGAGTTGGCGGGTATGCAAGGCTTTGTCAACTTATAGTCAACACACGGTTCTAGCAGCGGTGGCGTTGGATGTCCATCCAGCGGATGCCGTCTTCTTCTTCAATCTCGGATATTCTAGCTTCACCGCCAAAAAATTATTCATCCCCGACATCCGGGCGCACCGTTTGGAAGCGACTGTGGGCCTACTAAGTTGACGTACCAAGGGCTTTGTCAACTTAGTCAATATAAACGATTCTAGCTGCGGTGAATGTCGATGTCCATCCAACGGCCGTCGTGCTTCTTCAACCTCTGGTCTTCTTGCTCCAGCCGCCCAAAGCAGCGCCGGTCGTGCCGCCGCTCCACCGCCTCCGTGGCGGGTGTCTTGCCGCGAGGCCTCACCGCCCCTACTACTCTCACGCTGGCGGCCATCCTCCACTCACCCATCGGCCCACACCCTGTTATTCTGCGGCGGCAACAGCGCGCGAACGATGAACCCTCGTACTCCTCTCCGCGTGTGCATCCACTGCCGCGTCTTCCCCGGATCCGCATCATCCCCTTCCTAGGCCTCGCCGTCGTCCACCGCCGTGGTGCTCTCGGCGCGGCGTGGTCCACGTGGTCAAGGAACGAATTCCATCGGACGTGGACTGTACATGGAGAGGCTGACAGCAGGGTCCACGACAGCCGCATGGAAGTGTCTCCTTATTACGCACAAAATAATTATTCCTCCACCTGACAGCAGGGACCCACCGGACGGGCCACCTTATTTCGTGAAAAAAATGTTTCCCCCCTGACTGCTGGGACCCACCGGACGGGCCAGCGTATTTCGTGAAAAAAATGTTCCCCGCGCTGTCAGCTCGGACCCACCGGAAGTGCCTCCTTATTACGCACAAAAAATGAATACTCCCCTTGCTAGCTGGGACCCACCATGGTGGGAGGCTGACTTGTGGGCCTACTAAGTTTACTGGGACGGGGGCCTTTGTCAACTTTAGTCAATATGAACGATTCTAGCTCTAGTGACCGTACGATGTCCATCCAACGGCCTAGTGCTTCTTCAACCTCTGGTCTTCTTGCTCCAGCCGCCCAAAGCAGCGCTGGTCGTTCCGCATGCTCCTGCCTCCCGTGGCCGGCTGTGCTGCCACGGAGGCCTCACCGCCCCCTACTATTCCCACCGCTGGCCAGGCCTGCGGCGGGCAACCTCACACCGCAGCCGAACGGTGAACCTCGTACTCCTCTCCGCGCGGGCTTCCACTGCCGCATCTTCCCCGGCTCCCCGTCGTCCCCTTCCTAGGCCTCGCCGTCGTCCACCGCCCTGGTGCTCTCGGCGCAGCGTGGTCAACGTTGTCAAGAAACGACTTCAATCGGACGTGGACTGTACGTGGTGAGGCTGACAGCTGGGTCCACGGCCGTAGCAAGGAAGTGCCTCCTTATTACGCGGAAAATAATGATTCCTCCACCTGACAGTTGGGACCCACCGGACGGGCCACTGTATTTCGTGAAAAAAATGTTTCCCCCTGACTGCTGGGACCCACCAGCTACATCTTCGCACGCAAGGAAGTGCTCCGGGAAAAAAAAACAAAACGATTCGCCCCCCTGACTGCTGGGACCCACCAGCTACATCTTCGCACGCAAGGAAGTGCCTCACAATTGGGACCCACCTGGTCGAAGCGTACGTAGCATTGTCATTCTGGTCGCGAACGTGTATGTACATACTTGGTCGATGTAGAGCGCCGACGTGTCATAGATGTAGAGGCGCCGCGCGTGTCGTAGTAGAGGCGCCGCGTAGCATGTACACGCACGTCAGCGGCGAGGGTGCAAGAAAGAAAATACGGCCACGTACGTACATACGTGCAGGGTCTCGAACGCCTACTCGCGCATACGTACATGGCTGGGTTGGAACGGAGAAACAGCGTCATCATCGTGTTCATGGGGAGCCAACCGGCTGGGTCGGAACAGAATGCGTGGTCGTGTTCATCGGGAGGGCTTGGACGGAACAGGCGATGGAAACGAGGCATGGCTTACCGCACAACAGAGGAAACGGCCTTGTGTTCGACCGGCCACGTTCGAAATGGGGTCCTGTTGATCGGGAGGGGCCTGGCGTACCACGAAACGGAGGAAACAGACCTCCTACGGTCGAAACGGGGGTCCTGTTGATCGGGAGGGGTGTGGCGTACCACAAAACGGAGGAAACGGACCTCCTACGGTCGAAACGGGGGTCCTGTTAATCGGGAGGGGTGTGGCGTACCGCAAAATGGACGAAACGGACTTGTGTTGGAGCGCTACGGTCGAAACGGGGGGGAGGGGTGTGCCGTACCGCAAAACTGGACTCCACGGGATACTGTTCATCTCCACCGTCGACCTCCTCCAACCTCCACGGGCTACCGTCGACCTCCTCCAGCCTCCACGGGCTCCTGTTCATCCAGCCTCCACCACGCGCTACTCCACCAGCTACTGTTCAACCACCCCTCTCCACGGGCACCCCTCCACTGTCTACTGTTCATCCAGCCCTCCACACCACGGGGTCCTGTTCAACCACCCCTCCACGGCCACCCCTCCACCGTCTACTGTTCATCCAGGCCTCCACACCACGGGTTCCTGTTCATCCGGAGGCAACGCCACCGCTCACTTATTCATCAACCCCCCGCAACGCTCATTGCTCATCCAGGGCAGCATCGATCGGCTTGATTAGCAGCGGTAGCAAAGAATCGCTCCATCGGGTTGATTAACAGCCATCGATCGATCGCTCGGGTTCGATAGAACGCCACTGCTCGTCAAAGGCAATCGCCGGGTTCGATTAGAGCCCAACGCCTCACTCGGCTTCGCTAGAGCCAACGCCTACACACACAGCAGCGTGCGTCGAGAGAAAGCAGCGATCGCTCCGCCCCGACCTCCCACCAGAACCAGCAACTCCCCGAAATTTTTCTCCCCCTCACTTCTACCACGGTTTTTTCCGTCATGGACGGCCCAAAGAATGTCATGCAGCTGCGTCTCCGGCCCGCCTAGGACGAAAAGCCCATTTTCTATCATGATTTTTTGTCATAGAAGTAGGAGCCCACCACATCTATGATGATACTAGGTTTTGTCACAATTATCGTCATAGAAGTGTCATATGTATGACAGAAAAAAATTTCGTTCGGCCCAAAATGTCACGGATGTGTCTTTTTTTTGTAGTGTTTCCAATAAACCATTTTATATGGAGACATACCCATAGGATTTTTATATGCAGTTCTATAGGCCCATAATGCATCATCATGTTTTTTGGACCAATTCTTTCTAGATCTATTAACAGTCTTTTGCAAAATTAATTTAATCTCCCAATTACTTAGTTCTACTTGACCACTAGATTGTGGATGGTATGGAGATGCAATTTATGATTAACATCATACTTAGCAAGCATTTTACGAAAAGCACCATGAATAAAATGTGAACCACCATCAGTCATTAAATATCTAGGGACTCCAAACCTCGGAAAAATAACTTCTTTAAGCATCTTAATAGAGGTGTTATGATCAGCACTACTAGTTGGAATAGCTTCTACCCACTTAGTAACGTAATCAACAGCAACTAAAATATGTGTATACCCATTAGAGGAAGGAAACAATCCCATATAATCAAAGCCCCATACATCAAATGGTTCAATAACAAGTGAATAGTTCATAGGCATTTCTTGACGTCTACTAATATTACCAATTCTTTGACATTCATCACAATACGAGACAAACTTACGGGCGTCCTTGAAAAGAGTAGGCCAATAAAAACCGGATTGCAATACCTTATGTGCAGTTCTGTCTCCAGCGTGGTGTCCTCCATAAGCCTTGGAGTGACACTTGCGTAGGATCTGTTCATGTTCATGCCCAGGTACACAACATCTAATAACACAATCTACTCCTTCTTTATAAAGTTGTGGGTCATCCCAGAAGTAATGTCTTAAATCATAGAAAAACTTTTTTTTGCTGGTATATGAAACTAGGTGGTATAAATTTAGCAACAATGTAATTAGCATAATCAACATACCATGGAGTAGTACGAGAAGCATTTATGATAGCTAATTGTTCATCAGGAAAGCTATCATCAATAGGTAGTGGGTCATTGCTACCTCTTGAGCACTGCGTAGGATTTCCTTGAAGAGGAAAGGGTGATGCAGCAGAGTGGAGTAAGTATTTCCCTCAGTTTTTGAGAACCAAGGTATCAATCCAGTAGGAGGCTACGCGCGAGTCCCTCGTACCTAAACAAAACAAATAGCTCAACGCAACCAACGCGATTAGGGGTTGTCAATCCCTTCATGGTCACTTACGAGAGTGAGATCTTGATAGAGATGACAGATAATTTTTTTGGTATTTTTAGTATAAAGATGCAAAGTAAAATAAAAGGCAAAGTGAAAAGTAAAGAAATAATAAAGTGATTGAAGATTGATATGATGAGAATAGACCCGGGGGGCATAGATTTCACTAGTGGCTTCTCTCAAGAGCATAAGTATTCTACGGTGGGTGAACAAATTACTGTTGAGCAATTGACAGAATTGAGCATAGTTATGAGAATATCTAGGTATGATCATGTATATAGGCATCATGTCCGAGACAAGTAGACTGACTCTTGCCTGCATCTACTACTATTACTCCACTCATCGACCGCTATCCAGCAAGCATCTAGAGTATTAAGTTCAAGAAAACAGAGTAGCGCTTTAAGCAAGATGACATGATGTAGAGGGATAAATTCATGCAATGTGATAAAACCCCCATCTTGTTATCCTCGATGGCAACAATACAATACGTGCCTTGCTGCCCCTCATCCTTTGGGAAAGGACACCGCAAGATTGAACCCAAAGCTAAGCACTTCTCCCATTGCAAGAAAAACCAATCTAGTAGGCCAAACCAAACTGATAATTCGAAGAGACTTGCAAAGATAACCAATCATACATAAAAGAATTCAGAGAAGATTCAAATATTGTTCATAGATAATCTTGATCATAAACCCACAATTCATCGGTCTCAACAAACACACTGCAAAAAGAAGATTACATCGAATAGATCTCCACGAGAGAGGGGGAGAACATTGTATTGAGATCCAAAAAGAGAGAAGAAGCCATCTAGCTACTAACTATGGACCCGAAGGTCTGAAGTAAACTACACACACTTCATCGGAGGGGCTATGGTGATGATGTAGAAGCCCACCGTGGTGGATTCCCCTTCCGACGGAGCTCCGGAACAAGCCCCAAGATGGGATCTCGTGGGTACAGAAGGTTGCAGCGGTGGAATTAGGTTTTTGGCTCCGTATCTGATCGTTTGGGGGTACGTAGGTACATATAGGAGGAAGAAGTACGTCGGTGGAGCAAAGGGGGGCCCACTAGGCAGGGTGGCGCGCCCTCCACCCTCGTGGCCACCTCCCTCCTTTCTTGACGGATGGTCCAAGTCTCCTGGATCATATTCGGTGAGAAAATCATGTTCCCGAAGGTTTCATTCCGTTTGGACTCCGTTTGATATTCCATTTCTTCGAAACACTGAAATGGGCAAAAACAACAATTCAGGCGGGGCCTCTGTTAATAGGTTAGTCCCAAAATAATATAAAATTGGAAAATAAAGCCCAATATGGTCCAAAACAGTAGATAATATAGCATCGAGCAATCAAAATTGTAGATACGTTGGAGACGTATCGGGCATCTAAGCTTAATTCCTGCTCGTCCTCGAGTAGGTAAATGATAAAAAAGAATTTTTTATGCGGTGCTACTTGGCATAATTTCAATGTAATTCTTCTTAATTGTGGTATGAATATTCAGATCTGAAAGATTCAAGACAAAAGTTCATATTGACATAAAAATAATAATACTTCAAGCATACTAACTAAGCAATTATGTCTTCTCAAAATAACATGGCCAAAGAAAGTTCATCCCTACAAAATCATATAGTTTGGTCATGCTCCATTTTCGTCACAAAAGAATGCTCTCTTCATGCACAACCCCGATGACAAGCCAAGCAATTGTTTCATACTATCTCAAACTTTATAAATCTTCACGCAATACATGAGCTTGAGCCATGGATATAGCACTATAGGTGGAATAGAATATGATGATGTGGGTTATGTGGAGAAGACAAAAAAGGAGAAGATCTCACATCAACGAGGATAATCAATGGGCTATGGAGATGCCCATCGATTGATGTTAATGCAAGGAGTAGGGGTTGCCATGCAACAGATGCACTAGAGCTATAAATGTATGAAAGCTCAACAAAAGAAACTAAGTGGGTGTGCATCCAACTTGCTTGCTCACAAGACCTAGGGCATTTGAGGAAGCCCATCGTTGGAATATACAAGCCAAGTTCTATAATGAAAAATTCCCACTAGTATATGAAAATGACAAAACAAGAGACTCTCTCTATGAAGAACATGGTGCTACTTTGAAGCACAATATATGAGACTCGCTATATGAAGAACATGGTGCTACTTTGAAGCACAAGTGTGGACAAAAAAGGATAGTAGCATTGCCCCTTTTATTTTTTTATTTTTCTAGGCCTTTTTTTTCTTTGGCCTTTCTTTTTTTTCTTTGGGACAATGCTCTATTAAATGATGATCATCACACTTCTATTTATTTACAACTCAATATTACAACTCAATACTAGAACAAAAGTATGACTCTATATGAATGCCTCCGGCGGTATACCGGATATGCAATGAATCAAGAGTGACATGTATGAAAGAATTATGAACGGTGGCTTTGCCACAAATACTATGTCAACTACATGATCATGCTAAGCGATATGACAATGATGAATGTGTCATGATGAATGGAATGGTGGAAAGTTGCATGGCAATATATCTCGGAATGGCTATGGAAATGCCATAATAGGTAGGTATGGTGGCTGTTTTGAGAAAGATATAAGGAGGTTTATGTGTGAAAGAGCGTATCATATCACGGGGTTTGGATGCACCGGCGAAATTTTCACCAACTCTCAATGTGAGAAAGGGCAATGCACGGTACTGAAGAGGCTAGCAATGATGGAAGGATAAGAGTGCGTATAATCCATGGACTCAACATTAGTCATAAAGAACTCATATACTTATTGCAAAAATCTACAAGCCATCAAAAACCAAAGTACTGCGCGCATGCTCCTAGGGGGATAGATTGGTAGGAAAAGACCATCGCTCGTCCCCGACCGCCACTCATAAGGAGGACAATCAAATAACACCTCATGTTTCAAATTTGTTACATAACGTTTACCATACGTGCATGCTACGGGACTTGCAAACTTCAACACAAGCATTTCTCAAATTCACAACTACTCAACTAGCACGACTTTGATATTATCACCTCCATATCTCAAAACAATTATGAAGCATCAAACTTTTCTTAGTATTCAACGCACTCAAAAGAAAGTTTTACAAATCTTGAATACCAAGCATATTATTATCAAGAAAATTACCATGCTATTTATGACTCTCAAAATAATCTAAGTGAAGCATGAGAGATTAATAGTTTCTACAAAACAAATCCACCACCGTGCTCTAAAAGATATAAGTGAAGTACTAGAGCAAAACTATAAGGCTCTAAAGATATAAGTGAAGCACAAAGAGTATTCTATCAAATTCCAATTCATGTACGGCTCTCTCAAAAGGTGTGTACAGCAAGGATGATTGCGGTAAACTAAAAAGCAAAGATTCAAATCATACAAGACGCTCCAAGCAAAACACATATCATGAGGTGAATAAAAATATAGCTCCAAGTAAAGTTACCCATGGAAGTAGACGAAAGAGGGGATGCCTTCCAGGGCATCCCCAAGCTTTGACTTTTGGTGTCCTTGGATTATCTTGGGGGTGCCATGGGAATCCCCAAGCTTAGGCTCTTGCCACTCCTTGTTCCATAATCCATCAAAAAAAATCACCCAAAACTTGAAAACTTCACAACACAAAACTCAACGGAAATCTGGTGAGCTCCGTTAGCGAAAGAAAACAAAAGACCACTTTAAGGTACTGTAATGAACTCATTATTTATTTATATTGGTGTTAAACCTACTGTATTCCAACTTATCTATGGTTTATAAACTATTTTACTAGTCATAGATTCATCAAAATAAGCAAACAACACACGAAAAACAGAATCTGTCAAAAGCAGAACAGTCTGTAGCAATCTGTAACTAACGCAAACTTCTGGAACTCCAAAACTTCAGCAAAAATAGGACTAACTAGGAAATTTGTTTATTGATCAGCAGCAATTGGAATCAGTATTTTATCACGTTCTGATGATTTTTAATAATTGTTTTTGTGAACAGAAAGTTTCTGGAAATTACAGCAAGATAAAATAACTATCATCCCAGAAGATCCTATAGGTTTAACTTGGCACAAACACTAATTAAAACATAAAACCACATCTAAACATAAATTGGATGGATTATTTATTCCTAAACAGAAAAAAAAACAAAAAACTAAAATAAAATTGGGTTGCCTCCCAACAAGCGCTATCGTTTAACGCCCCTAGCTAGGCATAAAAGCAAGGACAGATCTAGGTATTGCCATCTTTGGTAGGCAATCCATAAGTGGCTCTCATAATAGATTCATATGGTAGTTTTATTTTCTTCCTAGGGAAGTGTTCCATCCCCTTCTTTAATGGAAATTGGAATCTAATATTCCCTTCCTTCATATCAATAATTGCACCAATCGTTCTAAGGAAAGGTCTACCAAGAATAATAGGGCAAGAAGGATTGCAATCTATATCAAGAACGATAAAATCTATGGGCACATAATTCCTATTTGCAACAATAAGAACATCATTAATTCTTCCCATAGGTTTCTTAATAGTGGAATCCGCAAGGTGCAAGTTTAGAGAGCAATCATCAAAATCATGAAATCTAGCAAATCACACAAAGTTTTGGGAATAGTGGAAACACTAGCACCCAAATCACATAAAGCATAAAATCCATGATCCTTAATCTTTTTTTTAATAGTTGGTTCCCACTCATCATAAAGTTTTCTAGGGATAGAAACTTCCAACTCAAGTTTTTCATCATAAGATTGCATCAAGGCATCAGCAATATGTTTAGTAAACGCTTTATTTTGACTATAAGCATGAGGAGAATTTAGCATGGATTGCAACAAGGAAATACAATAAATTAAAGAACAACTTTCATAATTAAATTCCTTGAAATCCAAAATAGTGGGTTTAGCAACATCTAGGGTTTTATTCTTTTCAATCCCACTTTTATCAATTTCATCATCAAGATCTAAAACTCCAAATTTTAGAACGCCTTCTAGGTAAAGGTGGATCATACTCAGTCTCATAAAGATTCATATTACAAAACAAAGATTAATTGGGGACACATCAATAACTTTTAGATCTTCATCTTGATTTTCATAGAAATTGGAAGAACATGCTTTAATAAAGGCATCTTTCGTAGCACGCATCCTAGCGGTTCTTTCCTTGCACTCATCAATGGAAATTCTCATGGCTTTGAGAGACTCATTGATATCATGCTTAGGAGGAATAGATATAATCATTAAAGAATCAACATCAAGAGAAATTCTATCAACGTTCCTAGCCAATTCATCAACTTTTAGCAATTTCTCTTCAAGCAAAGCACTGAAATTCTTTTGTGAATTCATAAACTCTTTAACACTAGTCTCAAATTCAAAGGGCATCTTATTAAAATTTACATAAGAGTTGTTCTAGGAATTTCCATAATTATTAGAAGGATTACTAGGATAAGGCCTAGGATTAAAGTTCCCTCTATACGCGTTGTTACCAAAATTATTCCTACCAACAAAATTCACATCCATAGATTCATTATTATTCTCAATCAAAGTTGACAAGGGCATATCATTAGGATCAGAAGAAACACTCTTAGTAGCAAATAATTTCATAAGTTCATCCATCTTTCCATTCAAAACATTGATTTCTTCATCGCATGCACTTTTTATTAGTAGATCTTTCAAAGGTGCCATTGAGAATAATTAACCATAATATTATCTAGGAGTTTAGTAGCATCTCCTAAAGTGATTTCCATAAAAGTGCCTCCATGGCGAATCTAAAAGATTTCTAGAAGCAAAATTCAATCCGGCATAAAAATATTTGTATAATCATCCACAAATTCAAACCATGGGTAGGGCAATTATGTATCATTAATTTCATTCTCTCCCAAGCTTGTGCAACATGTTCATGATCAGGTTGCTTAAAATTCATAATATCGTTCCTAAGAGAGATGATCTTAGCGGGAGGAAAATACTTAGAGCTAAAAGCATCTTTGCACTTGTTCCATGAATCAATACTATTTTTAGGCAAAGACGAAAACCAAGCTTTAGCACGATCTCTAAGCGAAAAAGGAAATAGATTCAATTTAACAATATCATTATCGACATCTTTCCTCTTTTGCATATCACATAAATCAACTAAGTTATTTAGATGAGTAGCGGCATCTTCACAAGGAAGGCCGGCGAATTGATCTTTCATAACAAGATTCAACAAAGCAGTATTGATTTCACAAGATTCAGTACTGGTAAGAGGAGCAATCGGAGTGCTAAGGAAATCATTATTGTTGGTATTGGTAAGTCACACAATTTGGTATTATCTTGAGCCATCGTGACAAGCAAGCACTTCAACACACGAGCAAACAAAAGGCAAACGAGAAAAAGGCAAGCGGAAAAGAGAGGGCGAATAAAATGGAAAGGGTGAAGTGGGGGAGAGGAAAACAAGAGGCAAATGGCAAATAATGTAATGCGACAGATAAGGGATTGTGATAGGTACTTGGTATGTTGACTTTTGCGTAGACTCACCGGCAACAGCGCCAGAAATCTTCCTGCTACCTCTTGAGCACTGCGTTGGATTTCCTTGAAGAGGAAAGGGTGACGCAGCAAAGTAGAGTAAGTATTTCCCTCAGTTTTTGAGAACCAAGGTATCAATCCAGTAGGAGGCTACGCGCGAGTCCCTCGTACCTACACAAAACAAATAGCTCAACGCAACCAACGCGATTAGGGGTTGTCAATCGCTTCACGGTCACTTACGAGAGTGAGATCTGATAGAGATGATAGATAATATTTTTAGTATTTTTAGTATAAAGATGCAAAGTAAAATAAAAGGCAAAGTGAAAAGTAAAGCAATAATAAAGTGATTGAAGATTGATATAATGAGAATAGACCCGGGGGCCATAGATTTCACTAGTGGCTTCTCTCAAGAGCATAAGTATTCTACGGTGGGTGAACAAATTATTATTGAGCAATTGACAAAATTGAGCATAGTTATGAGAATATCTAGGTATGATCATGTATATAGGCATCACGTCCGAGACAAGTAGACCGACTCTTGCCTGCATCTTCTACTATTACTCCACTCATGACCGCTATCCAGCATGCATCTAGAGTATTAAGTTCAAGAAAATAGAGTAACGCCTTAAGCAAGATGACATGATGTGGAGGGATAAATTCATGCAATATGATAAAAACCCCATCTTGTTATCCTCGATGGCAACAATACAATACGTGCCTTGCTGCCCCTACTGTCACTGGGAAAGGACACCGCAAGATTAAACCCAAAGCTAAGAACTTCTCCCATTGCAAGAAAAACCAATCTAGTAGGCCAAACCAAACTGATAATTTGAAGAGACTTGCAAAGATAACCAATCATACATAAAAGAATTCAGAGAAGATTCAAATATTGTTCATATATAATCTTGATCATAAACCCACAATTCATCGGTCTCAACAAACACACCGCAAAAAGAAGATTACATCGAATAGATCTCCACGAGAGAGGGGGAGAACATTGTATTGAGATCCAAAAAGAGAGAAGAAGCCATCTAGCTACTAACTATGGACCCGAAGGTCTGAAGTAAACTACACACACTTCATCGGAGGGGCTATGGTGATGATGTAGAAGCCCTCCATGGTGGATTCCCCTTCCGGCGGAGCTCCAGAACAGGCCCCAAGATGGGATCTCGTGGGTACAGAAGGTTGCGGCAGTGGAATTAGGTTTTTGGCTCGTATCTGATCGTTTCGGGGTACGTAGGTATATATAGGAGGAAGAAGTACGTCGGTGGAGCAAAGGGGGACCCACGAGGCAGGGGCACACCCTAGGGGGCGCGCCCTCCACCCTCGTGGCCACCTCCCTCCTTTCTTGACGGAGGGTCCAAGTCTCCTGGATCATATTCGGTGAGAAAATCACGTTCCCGAAGGTTTCATTCCGTTTGGACTCCGTTTGATATTCCGTTTCTTTGAAACACTGAAATAGGCAAAAAAAAACAGCAATTCTGGGTTGGGCCTTCGGTTAATAGGTTAGTCCCAAAAATAATATAAAAGTGGAAAATAAAGCCCAGTATGGTCCAAAACAGTAGATAATATAGCATGGAGCAATCAAAAATAATAGATACGTTGGAGACGTATCAGTCATCAAGAACATTCTCTAACCTAGATAAGTTGTCTGCAACGGGTTTCTCAGCTCCCTTCCTATCAATAATATGCCAATCAAATTCTTGTAGTAGGAGAACCCATCTAATAAGTCTAGGTTTAGCATCTTTCTTTTCCATAAGATATTTAATAGCAGCATGATCAGTGTGAACAGTTACTTTAGAATCAACAATATAAGGTCTAAACTTATCACAAGCAAATACGACTGCTAAAAATTCTTTTTCGGTAGTAGCATAATTTCTTTGGGCACTGTCTAGAGTTTTACTAGCATATTGAATAACATTTAATTTCTTATCAACTCTTTGTCCCAGAACAGCACGTACAGCATAATCACTAGCATCACACATAATTTCAAAGGATATGTCGGTGTACAAAAAGAGGGGTGCGTTTTTGTACCCCTATACCTGTGCATGGGCAGTCGGAGCCGCGCCTACGGTCACACTAAGCAGAACAGGGGAGGTGAGCCAAGGTAAGGCCGAAGCCCAAGATGATCAGAGCAACGCCAAGACCAAGACCACAAAGAGCAGAGGGATGAAGCAGGTTCCCCCGTGCAAGACCCTTGCCACGGGCAGCCTCAGCAGCCCCGGCAAGATCCTTGCCGGGGCAGCTCGCCCCACACCAATGGAGCGAGCCACCCTTGAGCCCACGGTCCCCAGCGCCATCCTCCACTAGTCCACCTGGGGCCAAGGCTCGGGAAGGCACCTCCGTTGTGGCATGCAGATCTTTGTGAAGACATATTCAAGATCAGATGAGGATTAGAAGACGATGATCCTCGGCGGGATCCTTGCCGAGGAAGGCCACCAGACCCCCGGCAAGGCCCTTGCCAGGGACGACAGCGCGCCACGGCAAGACCCTTGCCGGGCCACACGGCAAGGCCCTCACCAAGGACACCAGCAAGGCCACCGCCAGGCCCACGTCAACCAAGCTTCCACCGCCGTTCACATGCAGCTGCCAGCCCAACCAACTGGGCAGCCACCTGTGTGGCAACATGCAGCTCCTAGGCCAACTCATCAAGCGCCTGCGTGGCGGCATGCAGATCTTCGTGAAGGCTCCACCACCGCGCCACCTTAGCTGCCTGCCTGCCTACATGGCACCGCACGCATCACTGGTCGAGGCGCGTGTCGAAGCGAGGAGGAGCGGCGACGGACGGGACGGGCCTCGCCCCCGTCCCCGATAAAGCAAGAGGACACCTAAGCTACGCATTAAATGCGTCTTGTCCTGTAATATGAGCGATAAGCTCAGGGGACTATACGCCTTTCCACCGCCTGTGTGCCACTGTGGCTGCCCCTTCCGACTATAAAAGGAGGTCCATGGCATACTGGAAGGATTCAGCTCTTTCGAACCACGCACTGACCACAGCTAGTTCGAGAGCTCAAGAACTCTCTGAAATACACCCACCAAAGTAGGACTAGGGTTTTACACATCCTCGCGCCCCGAACCTAGGTAAACGATTCTTGAGCTGGCTACTGATCCTGCTCTTCTTGCAACCCTGCGCCCCGGCAACCGTAGTAGGGATTCTTGTGATCCCATAGGAGTCGTTCCACACCGACATGTTTGGCGCGCCAGGTAGGGGGTGCAATTGTGAGAATCTGGTCTAGTAGTTAGCTTAGCAGTTCTTCATCGCCATGGCTCCTAAGAAGAAGACGGCCATGGCGATCGGCTCGTTGGGAGCCGAACGGCCCGTGCCGGTGCGGACGAGCAGTGGACCGGTTGCGGATAGGACCTGGGCCGCGGTCCGCGAGCACCAGCATCGCCCAGGCAGTCAGAGCCTGGCGAGCAGCGTCGTTCGCGCGCCAGACGACCGGCCGCACGCCGCCAGATCCAAAGACGGAGCTGGGGGCCCCCCGCAGGCAGCGCGGGGCCCTCCAGGGGTGTCGTTGTGCCACCTCCGGACGGCGCAGCGACCTCCAAAACGCTCACACCGGTGACCACCGCGCGCTCTTCCCATGGTGTGCACGCCGAGCAGCGTCACCACGTTGGTGACCCTGGGCACCACCGTGGGAAGAGTCATGTGCATCACCCGCAAGATGAAGGGGGTCAGCACGCTCGCCAAAGCGCTGGCGGAAATGGCACGCAGCCGTTGGGTCGTAACGGAGCTCCTTCTAACGTAGTTAGAAGTCGAAGCGCGCCGCAATCCACGCAGCTGTCGCCGCCGCCCATGCTAGCAAAAGCTTTGGCGCGCGCACAGCTGCTCCTCGACTTCCCTCCTGCTGCGGTGAAGCTCGACGAGTGGAGGGCCACCATCCGGAGCCTTGTCGCCGTCGCAAACAAAGACGATCTGCGACCGGTGGGGCCCTCGGGTCGGCGCTCCACCGAGCCACCACATGCTGGCGCTGGGAGGACCGAGGGAGCTGCGGCCATGGTGCACTCTCCTCCTTCTCGCCAGCCTCCGCGGGCGTCTGCCCGTTGCGATGACGCTTGTGATAACATCTCCATAGCGTCGTCCGACCCGCGGACCCTCCGCGACCAGTGCCAGGTCCTCCGGGAGCGAGATCACGAAGACGCTCGAACCACCGTCGAGCGTCGGTGCGAAACGCGCCGCCAGTTAGACAAGCGGGTGGGACCCGCTATGGACCACCCGACACCGGGGGCTCCAGCGGCCTACCTTACGAGGTGGGCTGCCCGGCCTTTACCCGTGAGCTGCTGCAGTTCTAGTGGCCGTCCCACCGCACGTTCAAGCCCGACATCGGCGAGAAGTACACTGGCAAGACCCATCCGTCCGAGTTCCTCAGCATCTACACCATCACGATGCAGACTGCTGGAGCTCGCGACGACAAGGTGCTCGCCAACTATTTCCGGCTGGCGCTCAAGCCCAATGTGATGTCTTGGTTGATGCACTTGCCGGTGGATTCCATTTCTTCTTGGTCGGATTTGTGCCATGAGTTCGTTGGTGCCTTCACAGGAGGCCACCAAGCTCATGCACAGGCCAGTGATCTGCATATCATACCCCAGAAGGAAGGGGAGACCCTGCGCAAGTACATCCAGAGATTCAACCAGGTGCAATACAACATACCCGATGTTCATCACGCCGTTGTGATTAGCGCGTTCCACCAGAACTTGCGCAATCGCAAGATGCGCGAGGAGCTGGCGATGACCAAGGTTAAGGATGTGGCTGAGCTCTACGTTCTGGCCGATAGGTGTGCCCGGGCTGAAGAGGGAAGGAAGTACCCCGGCGAGGACGCCAGCACGGAAACCGACTCTACCGATGAAGACGCCGCCACCCTGACGAAGAAGGGTCGGCGTCGCAACAGGAAACGCAAAGGCAAGGCCATGCTTGCCGTTGAGGGATCCGACGATACCGGTGCCAGCAAGAAGGTCAAGGTAGACGCCCCCGGCAAGGAGATTGCCGGGTGCGCCGCCTGCCGGGCCTTGGCGGCTACCGACAAGCCAGGAAGCTCCGGCAAGCAATAATGCAAGATCCACTGCACCAAGGGCCACGACCTCAAGAACTGCCGACAAGTCGAGCTGCTTGCTGAGAAGCAAAAGGCTGAGTACGAGAGGCGGGACAAGCAGAAGGACCAGGACCGTGCTGAGGGATCCGGCAAGAAGCGTGGCGGCCAGGGAGGCCGCCCTGGCAAGGACAACCAGCAAGAGAGGCCCGCCCGAGGCTGCGACAAGAAAAAAGAAGACGATGAGGACGACGAGTCTGGTGGGCAAGGGTTCCATAAGGCTACAGAGGCCATGTGCGTCGATGGCGGCGCCTCGCTGCATACCTCTCACCGCCAGCTCAAGCAGTAGGCGTGTCAGATTACAGCAACAGAGCTGTCGTTCGATGCTCAGAAGCCGCTGAAGTGGTCCAGCACGCCCCTCATCTTTGACGCCGAGGACCACCCTGACCGCACTACCGCGGTCGGGTGTTTGCCATTATTGGTCTCACCAATGATACGCAACCTCAGGGTGAACAAGATGTTGGTTGACGGCGGGGCCGGCCTGAACCTGATCTCGCCTGTCGTGATCAAAAGGTTGCAAATCCCTAATGGAGACCTCGAGGAAATGGGCACTTTCCAAAGGGTCAATCCGGGGAGGAGCCAGCCGAAGGGAAAGGTTACACTGCCCGTGACATTTGGAGGAGAGTTGAACTACAGGACGGAGAGGATCATCTTCGACGTGGCCGAGATCCCCTTGCCCTACAATGGGATCCTCGGCCGCCCGGCACTAGCCAAGTTCATGGCGGCGTCACACTACACCTACAACATGCTAAATATGCCCGGGCCGTTGACCATCATCTCCGTCCCCTCCGACAAGAAGGACGCGCTGATTTGCGCCGACCAACTCTACCGGGAAGCTATTGCAGCAGCTGCCGTCAAGGCACCTGCTCCTGCCGATGAAGGCCCGGGAGGGAAGAAGAAGCCCGGCAAGACCTCTCGCACCCACTCCATCAAGCGCACCTCCTCGGAGTGTTGTGCTACCGTCAAGGATGTGCCAGAGAGCTCTACCGACAAGAGCAAGAGATCCAGAGCCGAGCCGCCACAGACCAAGAAGGTGCTCGTCAGGGAGGATGGCACGGGAGGGGCCTTCACCATAGGCTCCACCCTCGACAGCAAATAGGAAGGCGCGCTCGTCACCTTCCTGCGGGCGAATGTCGACGTGTTTGTGTGGCAAGCATCCGACATCCCCGGCGTTCCCAGGGAGGTGATTGAGCACCACCTAGATGTCTGCCCCCACACGCGGCCCGTCAAACAGAAGGTCGGAAAGCAGGCTCTGGAGAGGCTGGAGTTCATCACAGAGGAGATCAGGAAATTGGAAGCGGCAGGTTTGGTGAGAGGAGTGCTCCACCCGACGTGGTTGGCCAATCCGGTAGTGGTGCGCAAGGTGAATGGAAAGTGGAGGCTGTGTATTGATTACACAGATATTAATAAGGCTTATCCTAAGGCCCCCTTCCCGTTGTCGCGCATCGACCAG
The DNA here is from genome assembly GCA_021605205.1 of Aegilops longissima. NCBI lineage: Eukaryota > Viridiplantae > Streptophyta > Magnoliopsida > Poales > Poaceae > Aegilops > Aegilops longissima. The sequence continues at coordinate 210,247,176 of CM038682.1, read as the reverse complement.
ATTGTTGACTCCACAGCCGGGTGTGATCTGTTATCATTCCTCGACGCCTACTCAGGCTACCACCAGATCTTCATGACAAGAGAGGATGAAGAGAAGACAACATTCATCACCCCATGTGGTACCTATTGCTTTTTATGGATGCCTTTCGGGTTGAAGAGTGTCGGCTAAACGTTCGCAAGAGCAGTCCAAATTGGTTTTGAACCACAGCTCCATAGAAATATGGAGGCATACATGGATGACATAGTGGTCAAAACCAAGGACGGGTCAACTCTTGTGCAAGATCTGGAAGAGACATTTGCCAACTTGCGCAAGATCAACCTCAAGCTGAACCCTGAGAAGTGTGTCTTCGGGGTTCCATCCGGCAAGCTTCTCGGGTTCTTTGTGTCGCAGGGCGCGATCGAGGCAAACCCAGACAGATCAAGGCTATTGAGCAGATTGAGGCGCCCAAGAAGATCAAAGATGTGTGTCGGCTCACCGGCTGCGTCGCCGCCATGAGCCGGTTCATCTCCAAGTCTGCTGAGCGCGCCCTTCCTTTCTTCAAAGTCTTGAAGAAGGTGGGCCCAATGGAGTGGACCCCAGAAGCCGAGGCAGCATTGCAGGATCTGAAGAAATACCTTTCCTCCACGCCAATACTGGTTGCGCCTAAACCACAAGAGCCGTTGCTGCTATATCTGGTGGCGACGAATCAAGTGGTTAGCGCCGCACTGGTGGCACAGAGGGAGGTCGACGAGGAGGCAGTGACGGCGGCGGAACTAGCGGATGGCAAGCCAAAGATTCCCCCGGCAAGGCCTGGTGCCGGCAAGGCATGGCCCACGACAGAGTTTGATGCCACCAAGGCAGTGCCCGCGCAGTAGAGTGAAGTGGTGTAGAAGAAGAAAATGATGTAGCACCCGGTTTACTTTGTCAGCTCCCTCTTGCAGGGGGCCTGGTCGAGGTATTCCGGTGTGCAAAAATTGCTCTTCGGCCTCCTTATGGCCTCGAGGAAGCTGCGTCATTACTTCCAAGCCCACGAGGTCACTGTCGTCACCCACCTCCTGTTGCAACAGATATTGCATAACTCAGATGCAACCGGAAGGATTGTGGAATGGGCCTTGGAGTTGTCAATCTTTGGTTTAAGGTTTGAAAGTACCTCGACAATTCAGAGTAGAGTCTTGGCGGAGTTCATTGCAGAATGGACCTCGACGCCTGATGAAGAAATCCAGGAGACCACTCTCCCCAGCAAGGAGCAGACCGCGAGTGGATCATGTACTTTGATGGGGCTTTCTCGCTGCAAGGCGCCGGCGCCGGTGTGCTACTCGTCGCGCCCACCGAAGAGCACCTCAAGTACGTGATCTAGATGCACTTACCCAGGGAGATGTCCACCAACAACACTGCTGAGTATGAGGGATTGCTTGCCGGCCTCAGGATCGCGGCAGAGCTCGGGGTTAAGAAGCTCATCGTCAGGGGTGACTCACAGCTTGTTGTTAGGCAGGTCAACAAGGATTACTAGAGCCCATTGATGGAGGCCTATGTAAATGAGGTGAGGAAGCTGGAGGAGCGCTTTGACGGTATTCAAGTGGAGCACGTCCCCCGAATGGAGAACGACATCGCCGATTACCTGTCAAAGTGTGCTGCATTCAAGCTACCTGTGGAACCAGGTACCTTTTTGCTCCGGTTAACTCAACCATCCGTCGAGCCATCAGCGGGGCAGAGCAAGTGGAGGAAGTCAGGTCCCGGCAAGTACTTTCCTACCGAGACCCCTGGGGCCGCCGGCAAGGGTGCTGCCATGGACGCTGAACCTGCCCAAGAGCAACTGGCTCCGGCAGGGCCTCAAGCCCTGGCCGTAGAGACAGCTACTCCCATGGCGGAAGAAATGCCTTTGGTCCTTACCATCGAGCCCCAGGCTCCAGCATGGGCGCAGCATACCGTCCATTTCCTCCAAACAGGGGAGCTTCTCGAGGAGCAGGAAGAAGCGAAAAAAGTAGCCCGTCGGTCCGCCCTGTACCAACTCGTCGATGACGTCATGTACAGGAGAAGGTCAAACGGTGTGAAATTGAAGTGCATCCCCCGGGAGGAAGGACTGGTGCTGTCGGCAGAGATACACGGAGGCATATGTGGCTCCCACATAGAGTCGAGGGCCCTTGCCGGGAAGGTGTTCCGACAAGGTTTCTTCTGGCCCACCGCTCTCCAGGATGCAACGGCACTAGTAACCAAGTGTGAAGCGTGTCAGTTCCATTCAAAGAAGCTTCATCAACCAGCTCAAGCCCTTCAAGCAATCCCTCTCTCCTGGACATTCTCGGTCTGGGGGCTCGATATACTAGGCCCTTTCCCCCGCACTGTCGGGGGCTTTGAGTACTTGTAAGTTGCAATCGACAAGTCCACAAAGTGGCCGGAGGTGGAAGCAGTGAGAAAGGTGACTGCTCAGTCAACTGTCAAGTTTTTCAAGGGACTGGTCTGCCGTTTTGGTGTGCCAAACAGAGTCACACCTTCATGCAATACATTCAAGACCTCGGCAGCAAGGTCTGTTTTGCTTCCGTGGCACACCCACGGAGCAACGTCCAAGTGGAGAGGGCAAATGCTGAAGTGTTGCGAGGCCTAAGGACAAAGACTTTTGACAAGCTGTGCAAGAGCATAAGGCGCTAGATTGATGAATTGCCGGCGGTTCTTTGGTCGATCAGGACGACGCCAAATCGAGCCACCAGCCAGACACCTTTTGCCCTGGTCTACGGGGCAGAAGCAGTTCTCCCCACGGAACTCATATACGGGTCACCTCGAGTGCTCGCTTATGATGAGCTTGAGCAAGAGCAGTTGCGCCAAGATGACGCGACGCTCCTTGAGGAAGATCGTCTTGAGCGGCAGTGAGCAGCGCTACCGGCAAAGCCTTGCGCCGCTACCATAGCCGCAAGGTTCATGCCCGAAGCTTTGAGGAAGGCGACCTTGTTCTTCAGCGCGTTCAGTCGGCCCAAGAATACCAACAAGTTGATGCCGAAGTGGGAAGGCCCTTATCGGGTAATACGAGTCACCAGGCCCGGCGTAGTCCGCCTGGAGACCGAAGATGCCGTCCCAGTGAGCAACTCCTGGAACATCGAGCATCTTCGCAAGTTTTACCCATAAGGTGCGGCTTGCCGGGCCTCCCGGCAAGCCACCTTTTGTACAAGCTTTGCCGGCAAGGCATGTGACCCTTTGTACAAAGCCAGGTATGAGACCACGAGCATAAATAAATGAAGCGCTGGCGCCCTAAGTTATAGCATGCATGCTAGGTCGAGTCTCATCCTTGGTTAGGGTTGATAGTGCTTAGCAGCGACTAACCCCTAGCCTAGAGGTCGAGTGCGCGTCTATCTGTTCCTTTTCTGTCCTCCTTTGGTTCGCAGGGCACATGAGCACTTCTGCTGAGCTACTTGGAAAGAAGGAAACCAGACCGGCGGCCCAACCCCGGCAAACCAGAGTTGCCGGGGGCTGCAAGCACAAGGATTCAACCACGGCAAGATGAGATTGCCGGGGGCTGCAGATCCAGATAAGTCTTTTATTCTCTGTCATGCATTTCGGAACCGAACTGGGGTATGTGAAACCTTGTTCTTATCTCTAGGCTGTCGTGCTCCCCTTTTTCCTATACCTAAGGATTATTTCCTGGGTCCAGATTTGGTTGTAGCCGCGGCGGCAAGGAGGTAGAACGAGGAGCCTAAAGCCCACCTCATCCCTGCCTCCTCCAAGAGCACGAGAACGGTCGAGTGGAGTGCGGGGACGGCAAGGCCTGTTGCCGGGCGAAAAACGTTTATCTTATACAATAACAAGGATTCGCTCCTTGTCGCGGGATTTACCCACGAACGAAAAATCCCCCATACAGGTACAGTTCGTGCGAGATGAAAAACATGAGCAAAGGGGATTACAAGTTCTAAATTTAACAAAGGCCCGCAGGCTTACAAACTAAAAAAGAGATAAGATGCTCGTAATCCCTTTCTTGTCCCTCTCCTCGGGAGGTAGGTCAAGGAGGCGAAAGGGCAAAAGGGACGCCTAGGCGAGCTACGAGCAGCAGAAAGCACCAAGAGAACATCTCGGTGGCCGCCACAGGTGGGCAGTGATGAGCAGTGCCGAGAAAGGAGCTGGAAGACGAGGCGGCAGGACCGGCAATACGCGATGAAGGCATCGGTGCCCGCATACCCCGAGTTGACGGCCTTGCCGCCCGCCCTCTTCCTCTTCCGCAGCCTCCCGACGCCAGCCGCCCAAGGAGACGGCCCCGAGAAGTTCAAGGAGCTTCCCCCCCGGCAAACCTGTGCCGGAGGAGCGGCCAGGTGCAGACGCTGCTGCTGCCGCACGCGCCCAGGCGCGGGGCATCCGACGCCTAGTCGGACTCGTCCCCGTCATCTGCCCCGCTGTCCACCTCATCACTTTCGCTCAAGGAAGAGCTTCCATCATCAGAATCTCCATCGGAGGAGCTCTCCACGCAGCACTTCAGGCGAGTTCCGAACTCTCCGAAGACCTTGACGGAGAGCAGGCCGTCCTCCATTAATTTGAAGTAGAGGACGAGCCCCGCCGTCAGGCTGTGGATGTGAGCGAACGTCTTCCACCCACGACGGAGGTACATGACCCGAGGAGCCGGGAAGTCGACGTCGACCCGCGTGCCCCCATTCCCACAACCCCTCATGTGCGATATGAGGGATTGGGGCCGGTCACGCTCCATCTCCCAAGCGAATGGGGCAGGAAGACGGAGACGACAACACGGAGGCCGGTGCAGCCTGATGAAGAACTCGCGGGGCTGGTCTCTGACATGGCCTTCGATCGGGAAAGGCACCATTGGCGGGGGCGAAGCCGGCGACCGCCCCGTCCTCCTCTTCCCCGAGCATTGCGACCTCTGCCCCAGCCTCGCCCACGGCCTTGCCCCCTCCCCCTTCCCCTCGCATCCGGTTCCACCACCATGGGCTCAGGGGGAGGAGGGACGCGTTTTCGAGCGGCGACCCTCACCGCCACCGTCGAGGGACCGGGATTCCCCTCCTCCATGATGAGTGAGAGGAAGAAGCAGAAGTAGGAGGAGATAGAAGATAGAAGAATGCGGGATGCCATTCCCTGCTTCCCTCTCTTTATAAAGGAGCAGGGTCGGGGCTCGGCTGCCCCGCTCGGCCAATCCAGCCATCGAAGGCGCAGGGAATCCGAACCGACCCGCTGCCGCAACCAGCGACGGCCCGGTTTCCCGCCTCCACCGCTTGCCACCCCAGACACATGAAGGACGCGTGGCGAACGTGCAGAACCGAGGGGATGGGTGAAGCGACCTCTCCTCACCCCATGATCAGGTGGGTATGGATGCCTTGAAGACCGCGGCCCGGCCCCATTCAGTAAATGAGCCGCGCCTCCACGCCTCCCTCTTTTTACGAGGAAGGCGTGAGCCGCCTCTTTACTGTGATGTGACGCATGTGTGCGAAAACCGCCCCACGCATGCCGCCCACGTCACGCACACCCCTCCACGCCGCGCCGTGCACGCGGGTCGTGGGAAGCGCAGCGCGTGAAAAGTCTTACGCGGTAAAAACCGCCCCGCCTGCCCGTGCACCGTTTTGGGCCTGACCCAACAACGTGTCGCGCTTATGTGTGGCCCAGGCCTGGGGGATCCTGTCGGTGTACAAAAAGAGGGGTGCGTTTTTGTACCCCTATACCTGTGCACGGGCAGTCGGAGTCGCGCCTATAGTCACAGTGAGCAGAATAGGGGAGGTGAGCCAAGGTAAGGCCGAAGCCCAAGATGATCAGAGCAACGCCAAGACCAATACCATAAAGAGCAGAGGGACGAAGAATGTTCCCCCGGCAAGACCCTTGCGGGGGGCAGCCTCAGCAGCCCCGGCAAGATCCTTGCCGGGGCAGCTCGCCCCACACCAACGGAGTGAGCCACCCTTGAGTCCACGGTCCCCAACGCCATCCTCCACGTGGGGCCAGGGCTCGGGAAGGCACCTCCGTGGTGGCATGCAGATCTTTGTGAAGACATATTCAAGATCAGATGAGGATTAGAAGACGATGATCCTCGGCAGGATCCTTGCCGAGGAAGGCCACCAGACCCCCGGTAAGCCCCTTGCCGGGGACGACAGCGCGCCACGGCAAGACCCTTGTCGGGCCACACGACAATACCCTTGCCGGGCCACCCGGCAAGGCCCTCACCTAGGACGCCAGCAGGGCCACCGCCAGGCCCACGTCAACCAAGCTTCCACCGCCGTTCACATGCAGCTGCCAGCCCACCCACGTGGGCAGGCACCTGCGTGGCAACATGCAGCTCCCAGGCCAACTCACCAAGCGCATGCGTGGCGGCATGAAGATCTTTGTGAAGGCTCCACCACCGCGCCACCTCAGCTGCCTGCCTGCCTACATGGCACCGCATGCATCACTGGCCGAGGCGCGTGTCGAAGCGAGGAGGAGCAGCGACGAACGGGACGGGCCTCGCCCCCATCCCTAATAAAGCAAGAGGACACCTAAGCTACGCATTAAATGTGTCTTGTCCTGTGTCTGACGATAAGCTCGGGGGATCAGACGCCTTTCCACCTCCTATGTGCCACTGTGGCTGCCCCTTCCGACTATAAAAGGAGGCCCATGGCATACTGGAGAAGGATTCGGCTCTTTCGAACCACGCACTGACCACAGCTAGTTCGAGAGCTCAAGAACTCTCTAAAATACACCCACCAAAGCAGGACTAGTGTTTTACGCATCCTCGCGGCCCGAACCTGGGTAAACGATTCTTGTGCTGGCTACTGATCCTGCTCTTCTTGCAACCCTGCGCCCCGGCAACCGTAGTAGGGATTCTTGTGATCCCATAGGTGTCGTTCCACACCGACAGGATAAATTCCAATCAGGTGGCTGAACAATAGGTGCAGAAATCAAGACTTCTTAAGTATTTCAAATGCTTCTACACAATCATCATAAAAGACAAAAGGAACATCTTTTTCTAAGAGATTGGTCAGAGGCCTAGAGATTTTTGAGAAGTCCTTAATGAACCTCCTATAAAAACCGACATTACCAAGGAAACTTCTTATACCTTTAATGTCCTTGGGACACGACATCTTTTCAATAGCACCAACTTTAACTTTATCAACTTCAATACCTCTTTCAGAAATTTTATGCCCCAAGACAATACCTTCATTAACCATAAACTGGCATTTCTCCCAATTCAAGACAAGATTAGTTTCTTCACATCTCTGCAAGACTCGATCAAGGTTGCTTAAGAAATCATCAAAAGAAGTTCCATATACGGAAAAATCATCCATGGAAACCTCAACAATCTTTTCACAAAAGTCAGAGAATATAGCAGTCATACATCTTTGAAAGGTAGCAGGTGCATTACATAAACCAAAAGGCATACGTCTATAAGCAAAAGTACCAAAAGGGCAAGTAAAAGTGGTATTTTCTTGATCCTCTTTTGACATAGGTATTTGAGAGAAACCAGAATAACCATCTAGAAAGCAAAAATGTGTATGTTTAGATAATCTTTCTAGCATTTGATCAATGAAAGGTAAAGGGTAATGATCCTTTTTAGTGGCTTTATTTAATTTGCGGAAATCAATTACCATTCTATAACATGTAACAATTCTTTGTGGGATCAATTCATCTTTATCATTAGGAATGACAGTAATACCTCCCTTCTTAGGGACACAATGGACAGGACTTACCCACTGACTATCAGCAACGGGATGAATTATACCTGCCTCCAGAAGCTTTAGTATTTCTTTTCTTACCACTTCTTTCATCTTAGGATTTAACCATCGTTGGTGATCAACAACCGGTTTAGCGTCTTTCTCCAATTTTATTTTGTGCTGGCAGAGAGTGGGACTAATGCCCTTAAGATCATCAAGAGTATGTCCAATAGCAGCACAGTGCTTCTTCAGAGTTTTCAATAATTCTCTTCTTTCTGCTCTGAAAGGTTAGCATTAATAATAACAGGATATATCTTTTTTCATCAAGATAAGCATATTTAAGAGTATCAACTAATGGTTTAAGCTCAAACACGGGATCACCCTTGGGTGGAGGAGGATCCCCTAGAATTTCAACAGGCAAGTTGTGTTTTAAAATAGGTCCCTGATTAAAGAATACTTCATCTATTTCCCTTCTTTCATTCATAAACATCATTTTCATGGTCTAGCAAATATTATTCTAAAGGATCATTAGGAGGCACGGCAATAGAAGCAAGACCAATAATTTCATCTTTACTAGGCAATTCTTTATCATGGGGTTGTCTACAAAATTTTGGCAAAATTAAAGTCATGAGACATATCCCCTAAACCAATAGTAACAACATCCTTTTTGCAATCTATCTTAGCATTAACATAATTCAAGAAGGGTCTACCAAATATAATGGGACAAAATTCATCTTGTGGGGAACCAAGAACAAGAAAATCAGTAGGATATTTAACTTTCCCACACAAGACTTCAACATCTCTAACAATCCCAACTAGTGAAATGGTATCTCTATTGGCAAGCTTAATAATAACATCAATATCTTCTAACTCAGCAGGTGCAATATCACGCATAATTTCTTCATATAAAGAATGGGGTATTGCACTTGCACTAGCACCAATATCACATAAGCCATGATAACAATGATATCCTATTTTAACAGAAATAATAGGCATGCCTACAACAGGTCTATGTTTATTTTTAGTATCGGGTCTAGCAATTCTAGCAGCTTCATCACAAAAGTAAATAACATGCCCATCAATATTATCGACCAAGAGATCTTTAACCATAGCAATACTAGGTTCAACTTTAATTTTCTCAGGGGGTATAGGTGTTCTAATATTACTCTTGTGAACCACAGTTGAAGCTTTAGCATGGTCCTTTATTCTAGCAGGGAAAGGTGGTTTCTCAATATAAGTAGTAGGAACAATAGGATCATCATTATAAGTGATAGTCTTTTCTTCAACTTTAATAGGTTCAACTACTTGTACTTCAATGGGAGGATGATCTTTAAACCACTTTTCCTTAGGAAGATCAACATGGGTAGCAAATAATTCATAGAAAGAAGCTACTATCTCAGAGTCAAGTCCATATTTAGTGCTAAATTCACGGAAAACATTGGTATCCATAAAATATTTACCACAATCAAACTTAGGTGTTATACTTGAATCCTTACCTTCATCGAGTTCCCAATCTTCATAGTTGCGTTTAATTCTTTCCAATAAATCCCATTTGAATTCAATATTCTTCATCATAAAAGAACCAGTACAAGAAATATCGAGCATGGAACGATTATTGAGAGAAAGCTGAGCAAAAAAAATTTGAATAATAATTTCTCTTGAGAGCTCATGATTGGGGCATGAATATAACATTGACTTAAGCCTCCCCCAAGCTTGAGCGATGCTTTCTCCTTCGTGAGCCCAAAAATTATATATATAATTATGATCACGATGAACAAGATGCATAGGATAAAAATTATGATGAAATTCCAACTTCAATCGGTTGTAGTTCCATGATCCCATATCATCACATAGCCTAAACCATGTCAATGCCTTTCCCTTCAAAGATAAAGGGAAGACCTTCTTATTGATAACATCCTCAAGCATAGCTGCAAGCTTAAATAATCCACAAACTTCATTGATGTCTACTACACAACCTTCTTCTTTTAGACGTTGTTGGGCCTCCAAGTGCAGAGGTTTGTAGGGCAGTAGCAAATTTCCCTCAAGTGGATGACCTAAGGTTTATCAATCCATGGGAGGTGTAGGATGAAGATGGTCTCTCTCAAACAACCCTGCAACCAAATAACAAAGAGTCTCTTGTGTCCCCAACACACCCAATACAATGGTAAATTGTATAGGTGCACTAGTTCGGCGAAGAGATGGTGATACAAGTGCAATATGGATGGTAGATAAAGGTTTTTGTAATCTGAAAATATAAAAACAGCAAGGTAACTAATGATAAAAGTGAGTGTAAACGGTATTGAAATGTATTGAAACAAGGCCTAGGGTTCATACTTTCACTAGTGCAAGTTCTCTCAACAATAATAACATAATTGGATCATATAAATATCCCTCAACATGCAACAAAGAGTCACTCCAAAGTCACTAATAGCGGAGAGCAAACGAAGAGATTATGGTACGGTATGAAACCACCTCAAAGTTATCCTTTCTGATCGATCTATACAAGAGTCCGTAGTAAAATAACATGAAGCTATTCTTTCCTTTCAATCTATCATAGAGTTCGTACACAAATCAACATAAACCCTAATGTCACCTAGATACTCCAATGTCACCTCAAGTATCCGTGGGTATGATTATACGATATGCATCACACAATCTCAGATTCATCTATTCAACCAACACATAGAACTTCAAAGAGTGCCCCAAATTTTCTACCGGAGAGTCAAGACGAAAACGTGTGCCAACCCCTATGCATAGGTTCATGGGCGGAACCCACAAGTTGATCACCAAAACATACATCAAGTGAATCAATAGAATAACACATTGTCATCACGTTTATCCCACGCAAGACATACATCAAGTGTTCTCAAATCCTTAAAGACTCAGTCTGATAAGATAACTTCAAAGGGAAAACTCAATCCATTACAAGATAGTAGAGGGGGAGAAACATCATAAGATCCAACTATAATAGCAAAGCTCGTGATACATCAAGATCGTACCACCTCAAGAACACGAGGGAGAGAGAGAGATCAAAACATAGCTCTTGGTACATACCCTCAGCCCGAGGGTGAACTACTCCTCTCGTCATGGAGAGCGCCGGGATGATGAAGATGGCCACGGTGAGGTTCCCCCCCGGGAGGGTGCGGAACAGGGTCCCGATTGGTTTTTGGTGGCTACAGAGGCTTGCGGCGGCGGAACTCCCGATCTATTCTGCTCCCCGATGGTTTTAGGGTATATGGATATATATAGGCGAAAGAAGTCGGTCAGGGGAGCCACGAGGGGCCCACGAGGGTGGAGGGCGCGCCCAGGGGGTGGGCACACCCCCTGCCTCGTGCCTTCCTCGTTTCTTCCCTTACATGCACTCCAAGTCCCCTGGATTGCTTCCGTTCCAAAAATAACTCTCCCGAAGGTTTCATTCCGTTTGGACTCCATTTGATACCTTTTCTGCGAAACACTGAAACAAGGGAAAAAACAGAAACTGGCACTGGGCCTTGGGTTAATAAGTTAGTCCCAAAAATAATATAAAAGTGAATAGTAAAGCCCATTAAACATCCAAGATGGATAATATAATAGCATGAATACTTAATAAATTATAGATACGTTGGAGATGTATCAGCATCCCCAAGCTTAATTCCTGCTCGTCCTCGAGTAGGTAGATGATAAAAGAAAGAATTTATGAAGTGTGAATGCTAGCAGGTGCATAAGTTTGATCAATGATAATTTTAATCACCTTTTCTAGCATCATTATATGTCATTACAGTAGCTCAACTCATAGAACTTTGCATGATCAAGTAACAAACTATTCACATGTTAAAGTATAGATCATAAACTTTCTTGAAAACTAACAAACCGTGTTATTAGTCATCAAACAATTACAATTCATCTTATTTTCAGGAAGAGTCTATGTCAGAGCTTTGATTTAGCAAACTCCACATACTCAACTATCATTTAGTCTTTCACAATTGCTAACACTCACGCGATATTTATGGGTTCAAAGTTCTAATCAGACACAGAGAAAGATAGGGGCTTATAGATTCGCCTCCCAACCTTTTACCTCAAGTGTAATGTCAACAATAATAGTTCATGATGCCTTACATCCAATTGGATATATATATCAGAATCTTTCCAACACGAGGTGCTTGCCAAAGGATAAAATGAAAAAAAGGAAAGGTGAAGATCACCATGACTCTTGCATAAAAGTAAAAGATAGGCCCTTCGCAGAGGGAAGCAGAGGTTGCCATGCGCTTTTATAGTCCGATGCACAAAATCTTAATGCGAGGGAATGCCACTTTATATTGCCACTTGTGATAGGGACCTTTATTATGCAATCCGCCGCTTTTATTTCTTCTATATCACAAGATCGTATAAAGCTTATTTTCTCCACACTAAAAGATCATACATATTTAGAGAGCAATTTTTATTGCATGCACCGATGACAACTTACTTGAAGGATCTTACTCAATCCATAGGTAGGTATGGTGGACTCTCATGGCAATACTGGTTTAAGGGATGTTTGGAAGCACGAAGTACATTGCTTTTGTGAAGAAAAAGTTGAGTGAGCAATTCAAGATGTCAGATTGGGCAGTCTAAGTTTCCAATCCAATGTCCTAACCGCCCTGCTTTCGTCTTGATTTATTGCATAGGTAGTGTGCAACTGCTGCCCATTTCAAACTTGTACTCCTCTGGTAGTGTAGTCCGCAAAGGGTTCAATACTACTTGGCCTAGAGGGGACTATGGTTTGACGTTGTGGAGGTCCAACACTCTTCTAAATGAAGAAAGAGGGGATTCGCGCTACCTCCTACTCCCACAGAAGATCGATTGGCGTAGTATCTCTACTTGGTGCAAGGAATTTGGCTAGCGTGAGGGGGAAAGGCAAGCTCAACGTGTTGGGCGATCCATGACAATATACTTTATTTCGGATATAAGAAAACATAACCCATTACATTGTCTTCCTTGTCCAACGTCAACCTTTTAGCATGTAATATTTTAATGAGTGCTCACAATTACAAAAGATGTCCAAGATAGTATATTTATATGTGAAATTTCTCTTCCTTCAATATTCTTTCATGAATTGTTCAAGTGACCAATACAATGTTTGCTAACCTTCAAAAAATTTACCACCTCTACTTCTTATATGTGAAGGCATTACTCCCCATGTGAAAGGCATATGAAACATATACAATTTCAGATTTATGACATTCAAATCATTCAACCATTTACTCATAGGATATAAGTGAAGCATACGAGTAAATGACAAACTACTCCAAAAAGATATAAGTGAAGATCAATGAGTAGTTAAATAATTATGTATCTATGTGAAGACTCTCTATCATTTAAGAATTTAATATCTTGGTATTTTATTCAAACAACAAGAAAAGCTAAAGAAAATAAAATTACGCTCCAAGCAAAACACATATCATGTGGTGAATAAAAATATAGCGCCAAGTAAAGTTACCGATGAACGAAGACGAAAGAGGGGATGCCAACCGGGGCATCCCCAAGCTTAGGCTCTTGGTTGTCCTTGAATATTACCTTGGGGTGCCTTGGGCATCCCCAAGCATAGGCTCTTGCCACTCCTTATTCCATAGTCCATCGAATCTTTACCCAAAACTTGAAAACTTCACAACACAAAACTCAACAGAAAACTCGTAAGCTCCGTTAGCAAAAGAAAAGAAAAAACCACTTCAAGGTACTGTAATGAACTCATTATTTATTTGTATTGGTGTTAAATCTACTGTATTCCAACTTATCTATGGTTTATAAACTATTTTACTAGCCATAGATTCATCAAAATAAGCAAACAACACACGAAAAACAGAATCTGTAAAAAATAGAACAGTCTGTAGTAATCTGTAACTAACCCAAACTTCTGGAACTCAAAAAATCTACCAAAATAGGATGACCAAGACAATTTGTTTATTGATCTTATACAATTGGAATCAGTATTTTTATCACGTTCTGGTGATTTTAAACAATTGTTTTGTGAACATAAAGTTTCTGGAATTTTCAGCAAGATCAAATAACTATCATCCAAGAAGATCCTATAGGTCTTACTTGGCACAAATACTAATTAAAACATAAAACCACATCTTAACAGAAGCTAGATGAGTTATTTATTACTAAACAGAACCAAAAAGCAAGACACTGAAATAAAATTGGGTTGCCTCCCAACAAGCGCTAATGTTTAACGCCCCTAGCTAGGCAAGGCATGATGATTTCAATGATGCTCACACAAAAAATAAGAATTGAAACATAAAGAGAGCATCATGAAGAATATGACTAGCACATTTAAGTCTAACACACTTCCTATGCAAAGGGGTTTTGTGAGCAAACAATTTATGGGAACAATAATCAACAAGCATAGGAAGGTAAAACAAGCATAACTTCAAAATTTTGAACACATAGAGAGGAAACTTGATATTATTGCAATTCCTATAAGCATATATTCCTCCCTCATAATAATTTTCAGTAGCATAATGAATGAATTCAACAATATAACCATCACCTAAAGCATTCTTTTCATGATCTACAAGCATAGAAAATTTACTACTCTCCACATAAGCAAAATTCTTTTTATTCGGGATAGTGGGAGTATCATAAGAGACTTGAATACTATAAATTGCTTCCACATTAAAAGAGTAATGTTCAGAAAAGGGTAATCATAATCATGACAAGTTTTATAAATATAATCATCACTACTTTTTATAGCATAAGTTTCATCACAATAATCATTATAAGTAGCAATTTTGTTCTCATCATAATCGATTGAAACCTCTTCCAAGATAGTGGAATCATTACTAAATAAAGTCATGACCTCTCCAAATCCACTTCCATAATTATCATAATAAGATTCAACATCCTCCAAAATAGTGGGATCATTACTTCCTAAAGATGACACTCTTCCAAACCCACTTTCATCAATATAATCATCATAAGTAGGAGGCATGCTATCATCATTATAAATTTGCATATCAAAACTAGAGAGACTAAAAATATCATCTTCATTAAACGTAGCATCCCCAAGCTTGGGACAAACATTAATTGCAGCAAAAATATTCTCAAAAACATCATCTTCATCAAACATAGCATCCCCAAGCTTGGGCCTTTTCATATCATAAGCATAATCACTCTCATCATTAATAGTATGGATAGCACCGATAGTATAGCAATTATCGTCATCACAATGAGTAGTAGGAGCAACATCATTTGGGAGAGATACCTTTTTACCTTTGCTTCTCCGTTTTTTTCTTTTTCTTCTTCACATCATGTGCGGGTTTATCCCTCTTTTTTGAGCTCCTTATTGATGAGATTGGTTGAATAGAAAGCTCCTCCTCGTTACCTAATTCATCATAAGAAATAATAGGAGGGTATTGGGAAGTCTCTTCCCTTTCATTAGTGTTCTCTTCATCTTCTGTTTGCTTTATTTTCTTTATGTAATTGGCAATATAAGGATTTTCAATGCAATTCACCGCACAATACATATAAATTTCTTCTAGATCAATATCGAGGAATTTCTCAAGGTTAGATTCTGGAATAATCTTAGTTTGACGTTTCATTTCTTCATAACCCAAAAGCAAACTAAGTTCATTATGATGTGCAAGGGAAATCAAGTCATCAAAATTTTTGGACACGATTCGATCATGAAACAATTTGCATTTGATATTTAAATGACCATGTTCATTGCAAAGTTCACAAGTATGGCTAAGAAATTTTAAATTTTCAGCACTAACATTTAGCCTTTCTTGCAACCATTTAGTTTCTAAATGCTTATGCCTCTTGCAATATCTATCTTCCCTATTTGGTGTGTACTTGCAAACCCAATGCACTCCACAAAAATTGACATGTTTATAGGAGACATTTTCATCATAACTAATGCAATCATCATTAGTACTATGGATATTAAAGGAGTTCATACTAACAACATTGCAATCATGCTCATCATTCAAAGATTTAGTGCCAAACATTTTAATGCATTCTTCTTCTAACACTTTGGCACAATTTTCCTTTCCATCATACTCACGAAAGATATTAAAAAGATGAAGCATATGAGGCAAACTCAATTCCATTTTTTGTAGTTTTCTTTTATAGACTAAACTAGTGATAAAACAAGAAACAAAAAGATTCGATTGCAAGATCTAAAGATATACCTTCAAGCACTCAACTCACCGGCAACGGCGCCAGAAAAGAGCTTAGTTGACGGGGTGTGAGTGCTGCTTACCTAGCCTCCCCGGCAACGGCGCCAGAAATGAGCTTGATGTCTACTACACGACCTTCTTCTTGTAGACGTGTTGGGCCTCCAAGTGCAGAGGTTTGTAGGACTGTAGCAAATTTCCCTCAAGTGGATGACCTACCTAAGGTTTATCAATCCGTGGGAGGTGTAGGATTAAGATGGTCCCTCTCAAACAACCCTGCAAGCAAATAACAAAGAGTCTCTTGTGTCCCCAACACACCCAATACAATGGTAAATTGTATAGGTGCACTAGTTCGGTGAAGAGATGGTGATACAAGTGCAATATGGATGGTAGATAAAGGTTTTTGTAATATGAAAATATAAAAACAGCAAGGTAACTAATGATAAAAGTGTGCGTAAACGGTATTGCAATGTGTTGAAACAAGGCCTAGGGTTCGTACTTTCACTAGTGCAAGTTTTCTCAACAATAATAACATAATTGGATCATATAAATATCCCTCAACATGTAACAAAGAGTCACTCCAAAGTCACTAATAGCGGAGAACAAAAGAAGAGATTATGGTAGGGCACGAAACCACCTCAAAGTTATCCTTTCTGATTGATCTATTCAAGAGTCCGTAGTAAAATAACATGAAGCTATTCTTTCCGTTTGATCTATTATAGAGTTCGTACTAGAATAACACCTTAAGACACAAATAAACCAAAACCCTAATGTCACCTAGATACTCCAATGTCACCTCGAGTATCCGTGGGTATGATTATATGATATGCATCACACAATCTCAGATTCATCTATTCAACCAACACATAGAACTTCAAAGAGTGCCCCAAAGTTTCTACCGGAGAGTCAAGATGAAAACGTATGCCAACCCCTATGCATAGGTTCATGGGCGGAACCCGCAAGTTGATCACCAAAACATACATCAAGTGAATCAATAGAATAACCCATTGTCACCACAGTTATCCCACGCAATACATACATCAAGTGTTCTCAAATCCTTAAAGACTCAATCCGATAAGATAACTTCAAAGGGAAAACTCAATCCATTACAAGAGAGTAGAGGGGGAGAAACATCATAAGATCCAACTATAATAGCAAAGCTCGCGATACATCAAGATCGTGCCACCTCAAGAACACGAGAGAGAGAGAGAGAGAGAGAGAGAGAGAGAGATCAAACACTTAGCTACTGGTACATACCCTCAGCCCCGAGGGTGAACTACTCCCTCCTCGTCATGGAGAGTGCCGGGATGATGAAGATGGCCACCGGTGAGGGTTTCCCCCTCCGGCAGGGTGCCGGAACAGGGTCCCGATTGGTTTTTGGTGGCTGCAGAGGCTTGCGGCGGTGGAACTCCCCAATCTATTTTGCTCCCCGATGGTTTTAGGGTATATGGATATATATATAGGCGAAAGAAGTCGGTCAGGGGAGCCACGAGGGGCCCACGAGGGTGGAGGGCACGCCCAGGGGGGTGGGCACGCCCCCCTGCCTCGTGCCTTCCTCGTTGCTTCCCTTACGTGCACTCCAACTCCCCTGGATTGCTTCCGTTCCGAAAATAACTCTCCCAAAGGTTTCATTTCGTTTGGACTCCATTTGATATTCCTTTTCTACGAAACACTGAAACAAGGGGAAAAAACAGAAACTGGCACTCGGCCCTGGGTTAATAAGTTAGTCCCAAAAATAATATAAAAGTGCATAGTAAAGCCCATTAAACATCCAAGATGGATAATATAATAGCATGGATACTTCATAAATTATAGATACGTTGGAGACGTATCGTTCATCCACATAGATTAGGTGCAAATCAGGTTGCAATGTTCCATCTCCTGTAAAAGGATTAGCTAGCGGTTTCTCTATCATGCCCGAAGGAATTTCAAAGTAAACATTTTCAGTAGGTTCAGTAGGTTGAGGAGAAACTCTTTGCTCTAATGGTTGGGGTGAAGATACCCCGAACAAGCCCCTCAAAGGATTACTTTCCATAGTAACAAGTGACAGTAAATTTCAGCACACTATATAAATTTTTCCTTACCAAAGGCACTTGACTCCCCAGCAACAGCGCCGGAAAAGAGTCTTGATGACCCACAAGTATAGGGTATCTATCGTAGTCCTTTTGATAAGTAAGAGTGTCGAAGCCAACGAGGAGCAGAAGGAAATGACAAGCGGTTTTCAGTAAGGTATTCTCTGCAAGCACTGAAATTATTGGTAACAGATAGTTTTGTGATAAGGTAATTTGTAACGAGTAACAAGTAACTAAAGTAAATAAGGTGCAGCAAGGTGGCCCAATATTTTTTGTAGAAAAGGACGATCCTGGACAAACTCTTATATAAAGGAAAACGCTCATGAGGACACATGGGAATTATCGTCAAGCTAGTTTTCATCACGCTCATATGATTCACGTTCATTACTTTTATGATTTGATATGTGGGTGGACAGGTGCTTGGGTACTGCCCTTCCTTGGCCAAGCATCCCACTTATGATTAACCCCTCTTGCAAGCATCCGCAACTACAAAAGAACTATTTAGGTAAACCTAACCATAGCATGAAACATGTGGATCCAAATCAGCCCCTTACGAAGCAACGCATGAACTAGGGTTTAAGCTTCTGTCACTCTAGCAATCCATCATCTAATTATTACTTCCCAATGCCTTCCTATAGGCCCAAATAATGGTGAAGTGTCATGTAGTCGACGTTCACATAACACCACTAGAGGAAAGACAACATACATCTCTTCAAATATCAAACGAATACCAAATTCACATGACTACTTATAGCAAGACTTCTCCCATGTCCTCATGAACAAACGTAACTAATCACAAATCATATTCATGTTCATAATTAGAGGGGTATTAATATGCATAAAGGATCTGAACAGATGATGTTCCACCAAATAAACCAACTAGCATCAACTACAAGGAGTATTCAACACTACTAGCAACCCACAGGTACGAATCTGAGGTTTTTAGACAAAGATCAGATACAAGAGATGAACTAGGGTTTGAGATGAGATGGTGCTGGTGAAGATGTTGATGGAGATTGACCCCCTCCCAATGAGAGGATTGATGGTGATGACGTTGGTGACGATTTCCCCCTCCCGTAGGGATGTTTCCCCAGCAGAACAGCTCCGCCGGAGCCCTAGATTGGTTCCGCCAAGGTTCCGCCTCGAGACGGCGGCACTTCGTCCCGAAAGCTTCCTTCTGATTTTTGCCAGGGCGAAAGACTTCATATAGCCAAAGATGGGCATCGGAGGCCTGCCAGGGGGCCCACGAGGCAGGGGGCACGCCCCCCACCCTCATGGATGGTGGGTGGCCCCCCTTCAGTTGATTCCTTCGCCAGTATTTTTTATTAATTCCAAAACGTTCCTCTGTGAAGTTTCAGGACTTTTGGAGTTGTGCAGAATATATCTCTAATATTTGCTCCTTTTCTAGCCCAGAATTCCAGCTGCCGACATTCTCCCTCTTCGTGTGAACCTTGTAAAATAAGAGAGAAAATGCATAAGTATTGTGACATAATGTATAATAACAACCCATAATGCAATAAATATTGATATAAAAACATGATGCAAAATGGACGTATCACCTCCAAAATCGAGAAACATATCCTTATACCACTAAGGATAATTTTGACCGATGTCCAGCGATCTACTCCTAGATCACTATTGTACTCCCTTGCCAAACTCAGTGTAGGGTATACAATAGATCTGGTACACAGCATGGCATACTTTATAGAACATATGGTTGAGGCATAGGGAATGACTTTCATTCTCTTTCTATCTTCTGCCATGGTCGGGCTTTGAGTCTTACTCAGTTTCACACCTTGCAATACAGGCAAGAACTCCTTCTTTGACTGTTCCATTTTGAACTACTTCAAAAATTTGTCAAGGTATGTACTCATTGAAAAAACTTATCAAGCGTCTTGATCTATCTCTATAGATCTTGATGCTCAATATGTAAGTAGCTTCAACGAGGTTTTTCTTTGAAAAACTCCTTTCAAACACTCCTTTTAGTCTTTCCTGAAAATTCTACATCATTTCCGATCAACAATATGTCATTCACATATACTTATCAGGAAGGTTGTAGTGCTCCCACTCACTTTCTTGTAAATACAGGCTTCATCGCAAGTCTGTATAAAACTATATGCTTTGATCAACTCATCAAAGCGTATATTCCAACTCTGAGATGCTTTGCACCAGTCCATGGATGGATCGTTGGAGCTTGCACATTTTGTTAGCACCTTTAGGATCGACAAAACCTTCTGGTTGCATCATATACAACTCTTCTTTAAGAAATCCATTAAGGAATGTATTTTTGACATCCATTTGCTAGATTTCTTAAAATGTGGCAATTTGCTAACATGATTCAGACAGACTTAAGCATCGCTACGAGTGAGAAAATCTCATCATAGTCAACACCTTGAAATTTTTCAAAAACCTTTTTCGACAAGTCTAGCTTTTTAGTTAGTATTACTACTATCAGCGTCCGTCTTCCTCTTGAAGATCCATTTATTTTCTATGTCTTGCCGATCATCGGGTAAGTCAACCAAAGTCCACACTTTGTTCTCATACATGGATCCTGTCGGTGTCAAAACCGGCGGATCTCGGGTAGGGGGTCCCGAACTGTGCGTCTAGGCGGATGGTAACAGGAGAGAAGGGACACGATGTTTTTACCCAGGTTCGGGCCCTCTCGATGGAGGTAAAACCCTACTCCTGCTTGATTAATATTGATGATATGGGTAGTACAAGAGTAGATCTACCACGAGATCAGAGAGGCTAAACCCTAGAAGCTAGCCTATGGTATGATTGTTGTTCGTCCTGCGGACTAAAACCCTCCGGTTTATATAGACACCGGAGAGGGCTAGGGTTACACAGAGTCGGTTACAATGGGAGGAGATCTACATATCCGTATCGCCAAGCTTGCCTTCCACGCCAAGGAAAGTCCCATCTGGACACGGGACGAAGTCTTCAATCTTGTATCTTCATAATCCAGGAGTCTGGCCGAAGGTTGTAGTTTGGCTATCCGGACACCCCCTAATCCAGGACTCCCTCAGTAGCCCCCGAACCAGGCTTCAATGATGATGAGTCCGGCGTGCAGATTGTCTTCGGCATTGCAAGGCAGGTTCTTCCCCAAATTCCGTGTACCTGTTGAATAGTGTCCGGCTTCTCATGAATATTGCGCTCCTTGCCTCCCACGCCCAATAATGGCCATCTTCCATGTGTCAGACGAATGCGAAAAGTCAGGGTGTTTTTACATTTACCCCCCTAGTTGTGTAAATGAGCTTCCTTTTAAAGAGACGAGGATTTAGATCCAAATCACACCGTCTTCCCTTCACGAGCATTCATCGCAGCGCATCCGACAGAGATCCATTCCATCATGGCGGTCGGCGCAGCTCCTCCTCTCGCCCTCCCAGCCCTCAGCTGGAGATTGGGAGAGATGCTCATCCCCGCACAACAGCTAGTGACGCTCAAGCCAAGGGTTTCTCCCCAGCCTTCATGGTCCCGGTTCGAGCGGACTCGCCACCTATAATGATGGAGAGCAAGCGGAGGCGTCCCAATCCCTCAAAGGAGGCGGGTATGCCTTGTCCCTTATTTGATAAGAGGGCTCGGTTTCCAATTCATCCGTTTCTCCGGGGCTCCTGAGTTCTATGGCCTCCAGCTGCACAACCTTACGCCTGCCTCCATATTGCATATTGCGGGCTTCGTAGCCCTTTGCGAGCTGTTTTTGGGCATCGAGGCTCATTTCGCGCTGTGGAAGAAGCTGTTCTGCCTTGTTCCCCGTTCTCAGAAGGGGTCAATATATCAAGTGGGCGGAGCCGAAGTATGGCGCATCGCCGGGACCGGATATCTATCCGGAACCCCAAAGAAGGCGTCCGAATACTGGCCTTCAGAATGGTTTTATATAGAAGATATCCCCCTGTCGGATCCTGTTCAGATCGGCCTCCCTGAGTGTGATAATGCTCCCTTGAAGAAGCGCTTGAGCTGGCGTCCACGGAGCCCTCAGAAGGAAAATGACAAGGACGTTCTTTATTTGATGAGCCGGATAAGGCTGTTAGCTCATTCCGGACTGACCATCATCGAGGTCATCGCCACATGCATTATGCGGGGGGTGCAGCCGCTTCAGTATAGAGGCCACCCCATGTGGGATTTCAACGGGGAGGATGATGCCACCCGCTGCGGCCGCAAGGGGCCGGAATCGGTTGCCGCTCTGACGAAGATCTTGTCCGCATTGTACAAGGGAGAAGAGGAGGAATTCCTCCGCATCAATTCTCAGGGCGGATTTTCTATGTACAATCCTCCAAGCTGGGTAAGCGGACACTTCTTTTTGCCCATCTATTCCATATTCCCATAGTCAAGTACCTTATCTTGTGATTTTGACGCAGGAATTGCGTCGGGCCGTAAAGGATATAAACAGCCCTCCTCCACAACCCGAGGATCCGGAATGGTCCCTCGATCCGGCCTCCCAAGAGGATCCGGACATATCCGTGGAGCTGATCGATGGGGTATTTTACCAACTGAGCATCGACAACGCCTTGGTGGCTATTACAGCCGATTATCCTGGACTGCTCCCCGCCTCACAAGTAATCGAGACCAAAGTCCTAATACTTCGAAGATGATCCATCCATGCTTATTTTTTATCACCGTATACCAATGGTGTTTCGCAGGGGAGGATCTCGAGGCAGAATGCCGAGCCTGCGGCGACTGGCCAACAAGGGGCCGCGAGGGCGGGCAGGCTAAAGAGACACGCAGTTCGGGCCGAGGCACCAGCGCAACAGTAAGGCGCGCCGCCTTATTCCAAGGTATTATTCTTACGATGCGCACTAACGCCCGTGCTCTCTTTTCTTTAGGAAAAAGAGGGTTCTCCGGACTATATCCGGAGAGATTGCCAATCGCGCCTCCACCAGCCAGGCTCCAAAGCCAGTCCGAAGCGAGGCGAACACGAGGCGTCGTCAGGCGCTCCTCCGGCGGAGGATGCGTCTGACTATCCGCCACCAATTCAAGGTGGAGAGTGCCATGAATCACGAGCACCGGACAGTTCTTCATAGCGCTTGTTTCTCCCAAGAGGCATTGGGCGCCTTCAATTCGGGAGATCGTACCTCCGTGCCGCTCAAAATGGTCTAGCGAGCCACGAGCAGTATGTGAAAGACATACGAGTGAGAAAATTTGATGGTTATATATGTCAAGAGCCCCGAGACTTGAAATAGTTAGAATAACTGATTTAAGGATCATTTGTTATCTGAGGATCTTCTGAAAAAGAATACCCAACTGTCCCAGAGCTGGAAGAGTGCAAAGCCCAACTTGAGGCCGCACTAGCCGTGGCGAGGGAGGTCAAGAGACCCCTCGGTAATATATGCTTGAAAGATAAGTATGTTGTGAAGTGCGGCGTGTGTGCAAATCGACAATAACATTGCAGATGGCGCGGAGTAGATCCGGACAAGCAACAACTCTTGCGCGGTTAAAGGCGGCGAGGCGTACTACGAAGGTGAGGCGGGAGAAGAATAATCTCAAGATGCCAACACCCAGCTGGGCGAGGAACTAAAGGATGTTCGTGCCCAGCTGTCGGACTCCGTGAAGGAGAATCAGCGGCTTCGACGCGGCATTTTTAGTAAGTGCTTGAGCGAACTTTTGAAAAAGAGTTCAGCGAGGAAGTCGACTAACGAGTTATGTCGTAGGTATGCTCACAGTGTCGTCCTGCGGAGAAATGCTCGGTTCTGGGTGACCTTCTTCGAGCTCTTACAACTGCACGAACGAGTTGGCGGGTGATGAAAAGCGTCGCCAGGCCTTGTGGCCATCTGTCTCCATGCCCGAAGGTCTTGGAGAGCTTGCGAGAGAGCTTAAGGGGCGCGGTGGCGTTCCGATTATGGAAGATATCGGCATGCCGTCAAGGCGCCGAGGAGGCTGGGCCATGGTGAAGAGCGGTACACGAAGGCTGGCCCAAACCACATGGCGAGGTCGGACTGTGGGGCCCGATGGGAAGGAGATCCTGTGAGCTTAGTGTGCGGCCACGTAGAGTTGGCATAAATATTCCCAACAAGACTGTAAACTAGACAGCCTGTTGGATGGTATTGAAGAGGAATATACCCAGTCAAATTGACTATGTAATTTAAGATGACATGTAAAATGCCCTCTAGCCGGATTGTAGACCGTTTGTCATGGCGGACCTTTTCGCTTCAACCTCGGGACCCGATAGTCCGGAGTGTGTCCGAATACCCTCTCGGTTATGTAAGAACCGGGGCATGCGTGGAGACCAGGCGTAGGGGTCATTAGTGCTTGAACAGACAAGTGCCCAACTAGTTATGTTATATTACATGGTTAGTAAGAAACATCTTCCAGGGAGAATAGTTCCGTTAGGGGTTCCTTTCCCTGGGAGGCATGCCCTAAAGTGCATGTCCGAACTGCGAAAAAAGCAGAAAAGCATCTGGGGGTAGATAAATAAACAAGTGAGAAATCATCTTTAGTTCACCGACCGAATATTCCCTTAAGAACGCTAGCTTTCGGCTTCACCCAGTCTGAGGTACACATCCGGCTGACCCGGCAGTAACAATCGCAGAGGTGCTCCCTTTACCGCCTAGCTGAACAATCGGGTACGTAGGGGTAAGCACAGGAGCCAGGCAACCCAGCTTGGCCAAAACTTAAGTCATATCGATGCATATAATGGTGAACAAAGGTACATGCGGAAGTGTGACACATGTGTTGGGCATGAAGCCCGTATAAATAAGCTTCTGTTAAAGAAGCCCCCAGGTATAATGTGCGCGGATAGCGCGTCAATTGTGTGCGAATGAGTCGCGAACGAGCCCTTAAAGGTTGTAAGAGAAAAAAGGGGGGAGAAGGAGAGAAATATAAGACAGCTAATGTATAAAAAATAGACAGAGGAAGGAGACGAACACATAGTCCAGTGCTAGGCGTAGAATCTTCGGAGACGGGCTGCGTTCCATGGGTTTGGCTCGAGTCGGTTATCCGATGCATCTCGCAGATGGTACGCTCCACCAGTCAGGACTTGGTCAATAATAAAGGGACCTTCCCATTTGGGCTTGAGTTTGTCCTTTTTCTTGTCCGGCGGGCGTAGAACTAACTCGCCACCATTGTAAGTTTTGGCCCGTACTTCTCTGCTTGGGTATCTTCGAGCCTGTTGTTGATAGAATGCGGAACGGGCTTTTGCCACGTCACGCTCCTCCTCCAAGGCGTCCAAACTATCCTGCCGGTCGAGTTCGGCTTCTCTTCCTTCGTACATGCGCACGCGAGGTGAGTCATGAATTACGTCGCAGGGCAAAACTACCTCTGCGCCGTATACCATAAAGAATGGTGTGTATCCGGTGGTGCGATTCGGCGTGGTCCGCAGCCCCCAGAGTACGGAGTCGAGCTCCTCTACCCAGTGCATGTTAGATTCCTTGAGGGACCGCACTAATCTGGGTTTGATGCCGCTCATGATTAGAACATTTGCTCGCTCGACTTGACCGTTTGTTTGTGGGTGATAGGCTGAAGCATAGTCGAGCTTGATGCCCATGTTTTTGCACTAGAGTTTGACCTCGTCGGCCGTAAAGTTCATGTCGTTATCAGTGATGATGCTGTGGGGGACGCCGTAACGGTGTACGACCCCTGATATGAAGTCTATCACCAGTCCGGATTCGGCCGTCTTAACAAGCTTGGCCTCTATCCATTTGGTGAATTTATCCACCATGACCAGTAGGTAATTTTGCTTGTGGGTTCCTCCTTTAAGGGGTCCAACCATGTCAAGCCCCAGGACATGAAGGGCGGTGATGGGTATAGTTTGGAGGGCGGTGGGTGGCATATGGCTTTGGTTAGCAAAGAGCTGGCAACCGACGCATCATTGGACTAAGTCCTGAGCATCTGCCCGGGCCGTCGGCCAATAAAATCCTGTACTGAGGGCCTTGCTTACAAGGGTCCGGGTTGCGGCGTGGTGCCCACCGAGTCTGGCATGAATTTCAGCCAGAAGATTCCGCCCTTCCTCTTCGGAGATACACCTTTGAAGGACTCCGGTGGTGCTTTTCTTATAAAGCACTCCCTCATGGACTTTATAGGCTTTGGATCGCCGCATTATGCAGCGTGCCTCGTTTTGGTCCTCGGGAAGTTCCTGCCTGGTTAGGTAGGCTAGGAATGGTTCTGTCCACGGGGCAATGACTGCCATTATTACGTGGGCTGAAGATGTTACTTCGTTGGCGAGCCTCTGTTGTGTCGAGAATGTTGATGTCGGGCGGTGCGGTTGGGTTCGGGCTGTTATTTCGGATTCCCTTCCCATAATCGGATGGCTTGAACAGCCTCTCGGGAAGATGTTGGGGGGCATCACGCTTTGCGCCAATGCGTGCCAAGGCGTCTGCTGCCTGATTGTTTTCCCGAGCTATATGGTGAAATTCGAGCCCCTCGAACCGATCTGACATTTTTAGGACAGCGTTGCGATAAGCTGCCATTTTTGGATCTTTGGCATCAAAGTCTCCGTTTATTTGGGATATCGCGAGGTTCGAATCCCCGCGCACCTCTAGGCGTTGAATGCCCATGGAGACTGCCATCTAGAGTCCATGTAGAAGGGCCTCATATTCGGCTGCGTTGTTGGAGTCCGTATACATTATCTGTAGTACGTATTGAACTGTATCTCCTGTTGGGGACGTCGAGCACGCCAGCCCCAGACCAGCCAACATTTTGGAGCCGTCGAAGTGCATGATCCAGTTGGAATATGTGACGTACTCTTTAGGAGTTCGGCTTCAGTCCATTCGGCGATTTAAGTCGGCAAAACTTGCGACTTAATAGCTCGTCGTGGCTTATAGGTTATGTCGAACTGGAGGAGCTCAATGGCCCATTTGGCAATCCAGCACGTCGCGTCGCGGTTGTTTATAATACCGTTAAGAGTACTTCAGAGGCTAATGTTATCGAACACTCTTGAAAGTAGTGTCGCAGCTTCCGAGATGCCATAAATACCGCATACGCTATCTTTTGATAATGCGGGTACTGCGACTTGCATGGAGTGAGGACAGTGGACACGTAGTAAACTGGTTTTGGAGGAAATTTGTGTCCGTCCGTTTCTCGTTCGACGACGAACACTGCGCTTACAACTTGATGAGTTGCGCGATGTATAATAGCATTGGTTCGCCGATGTTAGGCGCGCCAGGACGGGTTTGTTGCCAATATGGCTTTTATTTCTTGAGTCCGCCGTGGCGGCATCCGCCCACTCGAAGTGTTCGTGCGCGGAGGAGGCGATAAAGGGTAATGCCTTTTCTCCCAAGCGGGAGATAAAGCGGCTTAAAGCCGCCACGCATCCGATCAATTTTGTATTTGTTTGAGGTCCTTTGGGATATCCGGTTGTGGTAGAGCTCGGATCTTGGCTGGGTTTGCTTCAATTCCTCTACGGATACAATGAAGCCCAAGAGCTTTCCGGTGATACGCCAAAACGCATTTTCGGGTTAAGCTAGATGTCATATGTTGGAGGTTGTCGAATGTGAGCCTCAAGTCGTCTACTAGAGTTTCGACATGCTTGGTTTTGACGACCACGTCATCTACGTATGCCTCCACTGTTTTGCCGATCTGGTTTGCCGACATATCCGAATCATGCGCTGATATGTTGCGCGGCGTTTTTAGCCCGAAGGGCATTGTGTTGAAGCGAATGGGCGTATGGGGTGATGAATGCCGTTGCGGCTTGGTCTGCTCTGCCATCTTAATTTGATGGTAGCCGAGTATCGTCGAGGAAACACAATGAATCGTGTCCTGCGGTAGCGTCGATAATTTGATCAATGCGGGGGAGGGGGAAGGGATCCTTTGGGCAAGCCTTGTTGAGGTCCTTGAAATCGACGCATAGGCGCCAGGATTTGTCCTTCTTTGGTACCATCACCAGGTTTCCTAGCCAGTTCGGATGTTCTATATCTCTGATGAATCCGGCATCCAGTAGTTTGGGTAGCTCCTCTCCCATGGCTTGTCTCTTAGGTTCGGAGAAACGCCAAAGAGCCTGCTTGACTGGCTTGAATCCTTTTAGGATGTTTAGGCTGTGCTCGGCCAGCCGGCATGGGATTCCTGGCATGTCTGAAGGGTGCCAGGCAAAAATGTCCCAATTTTCGCGTAGGAATTCTCGTAGTGTGGCGTCTACATCAGGGTTTAATTGCGCCCCGATGGAGGCTGTTTTTGTAGGGTCCATTGGATGGACTTGGAATTTGACTATTTCGTCCGCCGGTTTAAAGGAGGTGCACTTGGGTCTTTTATCGAGTATCACGTCGTCCCTGTTCACCGTGGAGCGCAGCGCAGTCAGTTCCTCGGCCGCTAGGGCTTCGGATAGTGCCTCAAGGGCCAATGCGGATGTCTTATTTTCGGCGCGGAGTGCTATGTCCGGGTCACTAGCAAGAGTGATGATTTCGTTGGGTCTGGGCATTTTGAGCTTCATGTACCCGTAATGGGGTATAGCTTGAAAAATTGTAAATGCCTCTCGCCCTAATAGAGTGTGGTATCCGCTGCTGAACGGGGCCACTTGGAACGTAACCTCCTCAGACCTGTAATTATCCGGCGTGCCGAACACCACATCCAGTGTGATTTTCCCTGTACAGCGCGCTTCCCGACTGGGGATTATTCCTCTAAAGGTTATGCTGCTTCGCTCAATGCGGCTCCAGTCTATTTCCATTTTTCGAAGAGTTTCCTCGTAAATGAGGTTCAATCCGCAGCCACCGTCCATGAGTACCTTGGTAAGGCAAAAGCCGTCCACTACTAGACTGAGGACCAATGCGGCTGGTGCTCGGGCTGTTCGGAATTTAGGTTCATCGCTGGCATTAAAGGTAATAGCCGTGTCACTCCATGGGTTTGTTATTGCTACTTGGTAGACTTTGGCAAGGCTGCGGAGTGTTCGTTTCCGCATATTATTTGATGCGAAAGTCTCGAAGACTGTTAATACCGTACTGGTATCCTTGGGCTGGTGCTCTGTGGATTCTGGAGTTAAAAGCTCTTCGCCACTTCTGGTCACCTGCTGGAGTATCCAACATGCTCTAAGGCTATGAGTTGGTGTGGTGCCCTCTGTACTATGAATTTTACAGGGTCCGTTGAGCCATCCCTCCAGTACGGTTCCATGCCCTATAGAGGGTTTTTGCTTTTTGGTGTTTAACCCAGGTGCCTGGTGATAATGCACCCTTTTATTTCGGACTGGGTTGTATTCAAGGCAGGATTGTCCCAAAAAAAAATTCGATTTTCCAGGCGCTTTCCATCGCATAGTACTTTCGTGCTATGGACGCCAAGTCAGCGAAGCGTGTAATTTCACGGCGACTTATGGCGTTGAGGATTCCGTTGTCCGTGCAATTATTGCAGAAGAATGAAATTGCATCCTCCTTGCGGCAGTCCTTTATCCTGTTCATGACCAGGAGGAATCTGGCCCAGTAATGGCGTACTGTTTCTGCGGGCTCTTGCCGGATTTGGGATAGATCGCTTATGTTTGGGTGGGCGGGTGGAATTAAATCCGGAACCTCGCCCAATCTGAGACTCAGGGGCCAAGGAGTTTCCGAACTTGCAAGCTTGGGTTCTTGGATGTTGTCCAATGAATCTAGCCCGCTGCCTGACTTTAGGTTCAGGGCTTGAGTGACGTCCTCCCCTTCGCGGATATCCGGCTTGGAAGGATCGGGAATCCGGACATAACTAGTCCTTAAAATAGATAAAGGCCTGCCGCATTGTTCCTCCACCACCGCAACATGATGGGTGACACGGGAGAGTTAATCTCTCGGATCGGGTTTAGGCCCAATCTGATCGTGTCATGTAGCGACTCCCGAGGCGGCGATGCGATCCAAGAGCTCGTTTAAGGAAGAGCTCCATCGGATCTAACTGCTCGGCGAGTTCGAGTTGACGTGAAGATTGCTTTCGATGACCCAAGAAGTCATCGTCGGTAGCGGCGACGAACAGCGGTCATAAGAAAACCGCCTAGCGGAGAATTTGGCCGATAGCCAAAGCTCCTTTAATAACGATGTCGTCTTTAAAGGCGGGATGAGGCATCCTTCCGATGGCGGCAGACAGCGGAACTCTCAATGAAAGCACCAATGTCGGTGTCAAAACCGGCGGATATCGGGTAGGGGTCCCGAACTGTGCGTCTAGGCGGATGGTAACGAGGAGACAAGGGACACGATGTTTTTACCCAGGTTCGGGCCCTCTCGATGGAGGTAAAACCCTACTCCTGCTTGATTAATATTGATGATATGGGTAGTACAAGCGTAGATCTACCACGAGATCAGATAGGCTAAACCCTAGAAGGTAGCCTATGGTATGATTGTTTTTCGTCCTACGGACTAAAACCCTCCGGTTTATATAGACACTAGAGAGGGCTAGGGTTACACAGAGTCGGTTACAATGGGAGGAGATCAACATATCCGTATCGCCAAGCTTGCCTTCCACGCCAAGGAAAGTCCCATCTGGACACGGGACGAAGTCTTCAATCTTGTATCTTCATAATCCAGGAGTCCGGCCGAAGGTTATAGTTCGGCTATCCGGACACCCCCTAATCCAGGACTCCCTCGGATCCCATCTCAGATTTCGTGGCCCCAAGCCATTTCACGGAATCTGGGCTCATCATCGCTTCCTCATAGTTCGTAGGTTCGTCGTGGTCAAGTAACATGAACTCGAGAATAGGATTACCGTACCACTCTGGTGCGGAACGTACTCTGGTTGACCTACGAGGTTCGGTAGTAACTTGATCCGAAGCTTCATGATCATCATCATTAACTTCCTCACTAATTGGTGTAAGCATCACTTGAACTGATTTCAGTGAAGAAATACTTTCCAATTCGGGAGAAGGTACAATTACCTCATCAAGTTCTACCTTCCTCCCACTCACTTCTTTCGAGAGAAACTCCTTCTCCAGAAAGGATCCATTCTTAGCAACAAAGATCTTGCCTTCGGATCTGTGATAGAAGGTGTACCCAACAGTCTCTTTTGGGTATCCTATGAAGACACATTTCTCTGATTTGGGTTCGAGCTTATCAGGTTGAAGCTTTTCACATAAGCATCGCAGCCTCAAACTTTAAGAAACGACAACTTGGGTTTCTTGCCAAAACACAGTTCATAAGGTGTCGTCTCAACGGATTTAGATGGTGCCTTATTTAACATGAATGTAGCTGTCTCTAATGCATAACCCCAAAACGATAGTGGTAAATCGGTAAGAGACATCATAAATTGCACTATATCCAATAAAGTACGGTTATGACGTTCGGACACACCATTATGCTGTGGTCTTCCAGGTGGCATGAGTTTGTGAAACTATTCCACATTGTTTTAATTGAAGGCCAAACTCGTAACTCAAATATTTGCCTCTACGATCAGATCGTAGAAACTTTATTTTCTTGTTACGATGATTCTCTACTTCACTCTGAAATCTTTGAACTTTTCAAGTGTTTCAGACTTGTGTTTCATCAAGTAGATATACACATATCTGCTCAAATCATCTGTGAAGGTCAGAAAACAATGATACCCGCCGTGAGCCTCAACACTCATTGGACTGTATACATCAGTATGTATTATTTCCAATAAGTCAGTGGCTCGCTCCATTGTTCTGGAGAACGGAGTCTTAGTCATCTTGCCCATGAGGCATGGTTCACAAGCATCAAATGATTCATAATCAAGTGATTACAAAAGTCCATCGGCATGGGGTTTCTTTATGCGCTTTACACCAATATGACCTAAATGGTAGTGCCACAAATAAGTTGCACTATCATTATTAACTTTGCATCTTTTGGCTTCAATATTTATGAATATGTATATCACTACGATCGATATTCAATAAACCATTTACATTGAGTGTATGACCATAAAAGTTTTTTTATTCATGTAAATAGAACAACAATTATTCTTTGACTTAAAAATGAATAACAGTATTGCAATAAACATGATAAAATCATATTCATGCTTAACGCTAACACCAAATAACATTTATTTTAGTTTCAAAACTAATCCCGGAGGTAAAATGAGTGTGCGATGGTGATCTTATCAACCTTGGAATCATTTCCAACACACATCGTCACCTCGCCCTTAACTAGTCTTTGTTTATTTTGCAACTCCCGTTTCGAGTTACTACTCTTAGCAACTGAACTAGTATCAAATACCGATGGGTTGTTATAAACACTAGTAAAGTACACATCAATAACATGTATATCAAATATACCTTTGTTCATCTTGCCATCCTACTTATCCGCCAAGTATCTAGGGGCAGTTCCACTTCCAGTGACCATTTCCTTTGCAGTAGAAGCAGTCAGTTTCAGGCTTGAGTCTAGCTTTGGGTTTCTTCATGGACGTGACAACTTGTTTATCATTCTTCTTGAAGTTCCCTTTCTATTCTTTTGCCATTTTTATTGAAACTAGTGGTCTTGTAAACCATCAACACTTGATGCTCTTTCTTGATTTCTACCTTTGCAAATTTCAACATCGCGAAGAGCTCAGGAATTACTTTCCTCATCCCTTGCATATTATAGTTCATCATGAAGTTCTAGTAACTTGGTGATAGTGACTAGAGAAAGTTTGTCAATTACTATCTTATCTGGAAGATTAACTCCCACTTGATTCAAGCAATTGTAGTACCCAAACAATCTGAGCACATGGTCACTGGTTGAGTCATCCTCCTCCATTTTGTAGGCAAAGTACTGTCAGAGGTCTCATACCTCTCGACACGGGCATGAGTATGAAATACCAATTTCAACTC
The DNA here is from genome assembly GCA_021605205.1 of Aegilops longissima. Lineage (NCBI taxonomy): Eukaryota > Viridiplantae > Streptophyta > Magnoliopsida > Poales > Poaceae > Aegilops > Aegilops longissima. The sequence goes on along the minus strand of CM038682.1, from coordinate 210,214,766 downwards.
TTGGAACATCTTATATGCTCCATGGCGTACAAAACATTTTTGAAGTCCCGGTTCTAAGCCGTAAAGCATGGTGCACTAAACTATCAAGTAGTCATCATACCGAGCTTTGTCAAACGTTCATAACGTCTGTATCTGCTCCTGCAATAGGTCTGTCATCTACATAATTCTTCTGTGCAGCAATGAGGATAATCCTCTGATCACGGACCAAGTCCGCATCATTGCTACTATCATCTTTCAACTTAGTTTTCTCTAGGAACATATCATAAATAAAACGGGGAAGCTATTTGCGAGCTACTGATCTACAACATAGATATGCAAATACTATCAGGACTAAGTTCGTGATAAATTTAAGTTCAATTAATCATATTACTTAAGAACTCCCACATAGATAGACATCCCTCGAGTCATCTAAATGATCACGTGATCCATATCACCTAAACCATGTCCAATCATCACGTGAGATGGAGTAGTTTTCAATGGTGAACATCATAATGTTGATCATATCTACTATATGATTCACGTTTGACCTTTCGGTCTCCAGTGTTCCGAGGCCATATTTGCATATGCTAGGCTCGTCAAGTTTAACCCGAGTATTCTGCATGTGCAAAACTGGCTTGCACCCATTGTATGTGAACGTAGAGCTTATCACACCCGATCATCACGTGGTGTCTCGGCACGACGAACTTCCGCAACGGTGCATACTCAGGGAGAACACTTGTACCTTGAAATTTAGTGAGAGATCATCTTATAATGCTACTGTCGAACTAAGCAAAATAAGATGCATAAAGGATAAACATCACATGCAATCAACATAAGTGATATGATATGGCCATCATCATCTTGTGCCTTTGATCTCCATCTCCAAAGCACTGTTATGATCACCATCGTCACCGGCGTGACACCTTGATCTCCATCGAAGCATCGTTGTCGTCTCGCCAACTATTGCTTCTACGACTATCGCTACCGCTTAGTGATAAAGTAAAGCAATTACATGGCAAATGCATTTCATACAATAAAGCGACAACCATATGGCTCCTGCCAGTTGCCGATAACTCTGTTACAAAACATGATCATCTCATACAATAAAATTTAGCATCATGTCTTGACCATATCACATCACAACATGCCCTGCAAAAACAAGTTAGACGTCCTCTACTTTGTTGTTGCAAGTTTTACGTGGCTGCTACGGGCTGAGCAAGAACCGTTCTTACCTACGCATCAAAACCACAACGATTTTTCGTCAAGTATGTGTTGTTTTAACCTTCAACAAGGACCGGGCGTAACCACACTCGATTCAACTAAAGTTGGAGAAACTGACACCCGCCAGCCACCTGTGTGCGAAGCACGTCGGTAGAACCAGTCTCGCGTAAGCATACGCGTAATGTCGGTTCGGGCCGCTTCATCCAACAATACCGCCGGATCAAAGTATGACATGCTGGTAAGTAGTATGACTATTATCACCCACAACTCATTTGTGTTCTACTCATGCATATAACATCTACTCATAGACCTGGCTCTGATGCCACTGTTGGGGAACACAGTAATTTCAAAAATTTCCTACGCACTGGCAAGATCATGGTGATGCATAGCAATGAGAGGGGAGAGTGTAGTCCACGTACCCCCGTAGACCGTAAGCGGAAGCGTTATGACAACACGGTTGATGTAGTCGTACGTCTTCACGATCCGACCGATCCTAGTACCGAAAGTACGGCACCTCCGCGATCAGCACACGTTCAGCTCGGTGACGTCCCACGAACTCTTGATCCAACTGAGTGTTGAGGAAGAGCCTCGTCAGCACAACGGCATGATGACGCTGATGATGAAGCTACCGGCGCAGGGCTTCGCCTAAGCACTACGACGATATGACCAAGGTGGATTATGGTAGAGGGGGCACCGCACATAGCTAAGAGATCAATGATCAACTTGTGTGTCTATGGGGTGCCCCCTCCCCCGTATATAAAGGAGTGGAGGAGGGGGAGAGGGCCGGCCTCCTAGGCGCGCCCAAGGGGGGAGTCCTACTCCCGGTGGGAATAGGATTCCCCTTTCCCTAATTGGGAGGGGGCCGGGCCCCCTCCCAATTCGAATTGGGCTTGGGGGGCGCGCCCCCACCTTGTCCGCCTCCTCATTTCCACTATGGCCCATTAAGGCCCATTGACTCCCCGAGGGGTTCCGGTAACCCCCCGGTACTCCGGTATATGCCCGAACTCTTTCGAAACCTTTCCGATGTCCAAACATAGTCATCCAATATATCGGTCTTTATGTCTTGACCATTTCGAGACTCCTTGTCATGTCCGTGATCATATCCGGGACTCCAAACTACCTTCGGTATATCAAAACACATAAACTCATAATACCGATCGTCACCGAACGTTAAGCATGCGGACCCTACGGGTTCGAGAACTATGTAGACATGACCGAGACACGTCTCCGGTCAATAACCAATAGCGGAACCTGGATGTTCATAAGATCTTAATCGATCAAACCGCATAACAACATGCGTTGTTCCTTTTGTCATCGGTATGTTACTTGCCCGAGATTCGATCATCGGTATCTCAATACCTAGTTCAATCTCACTACTGGCAAGTCTCTTTACTCGTTCTGTAATGCACCATCCCGCAACTAACTCATTAGTCACATTGCTTGCAAGGCTTATAATGATGTGCATTACCGAGAGGGCCTAGAGATACCTCTCCGACAATCGGAGTGACAAATCCTAATCTCGATCTATGCCAACTCAACAAGTACCATTGGATACACCTGTAGAGCACCTTTATAATCACCCAGTTACGTTGTGACATTTGGTAACACACTAAGTGTTCCTCCGGTATTGGGGAGTTGCATAATCTCATAGTCATGCGAACATGTATAAGTCATGAAGAAAGCAATAGCAATATACTAAACGATAAGTGCTAAGCTAATGGAATGGGTCAAGTCAATCACATCATTCTCTAATGATGTGATCCCGTTAATCAAATGACAACTCATGTATATGGTTAGGAAACTTAACCATCTTTGATTCAACGAGCTAGTCAAGTAGAGGCATACTAGTGACACTTTGTTTGTCTATGTATTCACACATGTACTAAGTTTCCTGTTAATACAATTCTAGCATGAATAATAAACATTTATCATGAAATAAGGAAATAAATAATAACTTTATTATTGCCTCTAGGGCATATTTCCTTCAACCACATGGTCCGAACATGTTTTGTCATCCAACTTCGGTCCTTTATCGGTCCGTTCGGCGGTCCGGATGTCATTATTCCCGCAAACCGGAAGCAAACTAGGTGGCGGGGGGCTTTGCGGGTGTCCGGAACACTGCCACATGCGTCCGACAACCTTGGCCTACCCAAAGCCTATTCCTCATCCGTGCCTTTTCCCGTCCGAAGTGGTCAGCGGCGCTCCAGAGCGTCAGAGCAGCATTCATGCCAGCCCGGAGCGGATGCGGCCTCACAGCGCTCCGGAATTGAAGTGACGCAACGGCCGGGAGAGCCGTTCGTGTTCAAATGACAACCGATTTGTCCGCCTCCCTACATTAAACATGTGTTGTTACCAAGGAACCTGCTCCAGTGCCACCCTTTCGTCCATCTGCCACCCACCATTAACCACCTCACTACTTGCCCTGCCATCCACCCTCTATTTAAACTCCAGGCCCAGCCCTAGACGCATCCAACCTCCTCTTATCCTATCTCCTCTCGGCACCACGCCAGCCAAGGCCTCCTCGAGTTCCAAAGCCCTCTGGGACAATGTCCCGTCCGAGCAGAAGATGGAGATCGCCGCCATTATAGCCGGCTGGCAGGCCGGCCGGCGGACGAGCACACCGGAGGCCAGTGCTGCGGATGCCCCAATGGAAGAGGCAGCCAATGAGGAGTCGGTGCCACCATCCATGTCGGCCCATACTCGCATCACCAGGGACAAGGCCCATGCTCACCACACCAATATGGTGTTGGCAGAAGGAAGGCCGTGTTTCGGCAGGCGCAGGCCGACCAGGCCTACAACCTCTGACTCCTCGACGAGCACCGGCAAGTGGAGGAGCAACTCTCCGCTAGCACGGGAATCACGTCATACATGGACGTGGGCGGGCAGGAGGCCCTGCTCGACTCCTACCCTCCTCCCGTGCCAACCGTCACGAACGCTGGTGGTACCGCCTCCATCAGGTAGAGTTAGAAGCCGCCTTCAAGGAGACGACGATGCGGCGGATGAAGTTTACGACAGGTACGAGGATGAGGACGACGTCGCCAGCTCCGCCTTGGGCTGGCACTGCCGCCATGACGATGAACCCGTCACGTCTGCGGGCACCGCCGGCAGCGAGGAAGAGTAAAGCATGGGAGGTCGGCGACGCTCAGGTCCCGGGAAGGCCCCACTCCTCCCCTCCCATTGAATCTAAGCATGGCGGGCTCATCATCGACTGTTGATTAGCCGCTAGCAGGCTGCAGAGGCAGAGCTTCAGTTTTGAGGGCTCATGGCCGGCCGGACATGGGAAACGAGCGACGAGGCCAATTAGTCTAGGTTTAGAGTGCGGTTAGGTTGAAATATGTTGAAGTGTAATGAATTTGCTTCGGTTTAGATGAAAAATATCCGGGATTATGTAAAAATTATCCAAGAATGAATGAATATCGTCCGATTTATTTAAATACGCATCAAATTTGTTCACTTTAGTTAAATTTCTTCCGAAATGTAGGTTTTCGCCTATGGTTGTATGACCGGCTCCCAAGTGTTTGCAAATTGGTCCCTTGTACTTAGACAGATGCAGTTTCTGATTTAAGAGTGAGCACTGAAGATGCCCTAACAGAGGTGTAACAGAGCAGTGGGTATGTGATATTTAGATACATTACTAGTGGCTGGGGCGCCATCTGATGGCCCCTCTTGATGCGGGATTGTGCGCACTAATTAAGTTGTCGTGCTTGTTAACATTCCTTTATGACAGTAGGCGGAATTGTGTGCTCTTATCTTGTAAACGGGGCGGCTAGTTGGGTTCCTAATCTAAGCTTGGTTATGCATGTTGGGCTCTTCACACTTCCCAACATCCGGCGCTTACATTAGAGTGGCTGGTTGGGTCCTGATCTTTAGAAATGATTAATAGTCATTGATCTCAGCTAACAAGGCAAGAATAGTCATAACATGAAGAAATGGCATCTGACGTTCATATAAGAGAACTTTATTGCAGTCACAACATGACTTCAGAAATGACAGGCATAATTATAAGCCAAAAATTAATTACAAAGAGAATTTTTAGTGGCGATCATAGCAAGGAAAATGAATTGAGCCCTTTGCTCCTACATACCTAATAAGAAGCATATGTAAATCAAAATCATGATCCGTCTCACCGTACATAGAGGAGCGACAGCCCTACAACAGCCGATAATACAGCGATCCACCCTGGGACAATCTATATAGAAGAACCAAAATCACAATTAGATTATTACCCAAAGATAGCACAGAGTGACAGGATGCTTTATGCTTGAGTATATACACTCCCTTGCTCTAACAGTTTCACGAGCATTTGGTGAGCATGCTTGCAGCCCAAAAAGAAATCAAAGTGAAAGTGTAAAATACTTCTTGATATGATTGTGACTTATGAATTGCAAGAATGTGGTTAGCATTTAGTAAACTCACTTGGATTTGTTCTGGACAATATTTTGTGCTTCCTTCCCTAACCGAAATCTAATGAAGGGAAAGAAGAACACCCGTGCTGAAAGACTGAAATTCCTGCAATCTGGAAAGAACATAAGTACATATGAAACCTAATATGTGTGTGCCCGTGTGAGACACATTGGTAAGAAGTGAGAACAGGTGCAACATACAATTTCCCTATGTGACGGATAAGCTTGTCTTAACATTCTTAGATTGCTTTGAACCTTATATATTTTAGCTTTATAAGAGAAACATTCTTCTATTCTAGAGATGCCTACATAAAAAGATTAGTTAACGTGTATAAATCTAGAAACCATGAAATTACTGAAACAGTTAAGTACCAAAAAAAAACATTGCCGGTGTGCTCCACGCAAATAAGCATACAAGGCTTATGTTATTTATTTATCTATTTATATTTGTTAATGTGGCACAATCAAAAAGTCTTACTAATTGATTTTAACTAATTATGTCCACACTATACTTTGAAGCATTCCAGCCATTTAAATATATCATAATACAGAATGCGGAGGTTGAAATTGCTAGAGCATCTATTTTTGCAAATGAGAATTATTGGCAGCCGGTCCTTCTGTATATATGAGATTACTTTGCCCAATTTAGTCAAAAGAGGACATTATCATCTCTAAAAGACTCAACCCTATAAATAGAATAACTATTAACTTACAATATCAAGAACCGTCATCCAGCTAGTTTGTAATGACCATGCTATCTGTACCCAATAAATTTATTTATATAACCATTTAACCACTCCCAACGAATTGGCAGGGGGATAGACTCGAGTAAGCACAATAACCGCACTACTGATTTCCGCCATACACAGACATTTTGAAATGGAGTATCCTGAGGTAGGAGAGAGATAGTGAAACAGTTGGAATAACAATCATCTTAAATTGAAAATTAGGTATGAGATAAATGTTACCCTTTTCATAGAATCCAAGCGAGACTGCAATTGTAGAATATGTTATTTTGCTTGAGCGTTTAAGCTATCTAATCCACCCATATTTCTGGTAATAATTTGTCATCCCTCTTTTCTGAACCATTAGTCGATTTGATTCATCATTTTCTGATAGTGTCGAAACTGATCCTCCAAAACTGAGGTCACTGTGGCTATATTATTCAGTGATATCTCTTTCCTTGCACTCGGTTTTATGATCAGACAAATTCTAGGATTCTTTCAAGGGAGAGCCTGTATTCAGCATTAGACAGAGTGTACCTAAAATATTGGTAAAGTACTTCAGGTGATAATTATCCCTAGCACGCTCAAGCATGTTTATCATGTTTGTGAGTAGGCAGTGCAAGCCAAATGCACATATAAGAGTACCAACATATCCTCTATATCATGAATGATCAAGAATGAGCAACATGAGTTGAGAGAATACGAAACAAAATAGGTTGCTAGGAATTTCAACAACAATCTGAATTCAAGTAAATAGCATTTAACTAACTGCTGAAATCTCCCTACCTCGTCATCTAACCTCTCGGAAATACACTTCTTTGTTTCAACTGAAACTCCCCTTTTCTTTAGTATCATCAACCTGTAATTTACATAATCATAAAAATATAAAAATATATATGCCACCAGCCTGCTAAGAAAGGAATAAACTGGAATGAAATACCAGACCTGATGTGTTGAGTCAACAACTCCTCTTTGAGCCACCTCTTCTAGCAGCGATGCAACTTGCTCACCAAGATCCTCTGGAGACATTAGCTTAGGCTTCTCAGATTCTTCACTCAGTTCATCAACATTGGGGTAACTCACAGTAGCATCTGCAAAAATCAGACAGCCTGTTGTGGTCTCAACAACTACAGACACGCCATAGCCTGCTGACCTGCCAAAAGATGAATACGTTTAAATTTTTGAATAGCAGGACCCGCTAACATAAAATTCAACAGGTTCTACTTTAAGCTGGAAATGTACAATCCACATCCACACGATGAAACAGCTCTATGATCGGTGAAGATATGAACATCTGGAATGAACTTATTGAAGAGTCCACGTGCAGCATAGTGGATACAACTTACAATCCGTGGAGATACTATGGTGGAGAATGCTACACCTCTTATCCTCTGTACCATGCCTTCATCAACCCAATTAACTGCCTGCAAAAACACATGATATTAGAAGGGGAATGTCAACAGAAATCACGAAACGTGAGCATAAGTAAACTCCAACACACCTTTAATGTACTGTTTATATTGGGAACTCGAAGAAGCACTTCACCACCACCATGAGGAGGAGCTCCCCGGCTTTCAATTTTGAGCTCCATTCCATCAAGTGGAACGCCAAAATGCTTGAGCATATGCAACATAACCATCCGGAAAGTATCCACAGAAGGGTCCTTTGTATCATTTGTGATTCCTAAAAATAATGGCATCACATTTAGACTCCATACTAATTCAGAAGCAAAAGACGTTGTATGATTAGTAATAATGATGGCCATCAACCTTCTGGCGAATTTGTGATTCCTACAAGCATCGCATCAAATTTAGACTCCATAGAAGTGAAAGACTTTGTATGATCAGTGACAGCAATGGTCATCAATTTTGTGCAAAACTAAAGAAGTATTCTTATCTTTCTAGTCCTTTGCAGATATTGTCTTATGGAAGCTTGTGAAGCTTGAGACACATACTACCGATCACCTCATGTTAACAGCATCTTCATTAGGAAAAATAAATGGCCACAAGGATCATGAGTTCATGAGGAACAGAGGAAGAGCCAAGGTTTACTAACTCGGTGACAGTTAATTCAGCAAAACTAGTTTGGTGGCATTGCTTTTAAAATACCGTAGTATTCTGAAACCTTGGTATTGCAACGCGTGGGCAACAGATACTATAGTTTCAAAAAACTGCATTTTTCTCAGTTTTCGGAAGACTACAGATATGTTTGGCTGGTGCTGTTTTACTGTGGTTTTATCGGAAGATTATTATGTTTTACTGTAGTTTTGACCGATTGACTAAACCCCAATAAAACCACCTTTGTCAATAATCCACAACCAAAACAGAACATGGTCAACTCAAGTCACATACACCTATTGAAACAAACCAACTGGACCGAACAATGCATCAGACTGGATACCTAATGAATCTAGAACAACCAAATCGCAGAACCTCTGCCTGAACCAATACCGTGCTTCCGGAGTTCGAGTAGAAAAAATGGTAATCAATTGACCTGACGGTGGCACGGTGCAACAACAGTCCCCCGAAATCTCGCTGATTCTACACAACTCAAGCAGAAACTGGACAATCAAAAGCTTTTTACCTTTGAGCCGAGCGGACAAGGGCGACCTGGCGAAGAGGCCGAGTAGAAGGAGCGGCTCGATGAAGTAGCCGATCCCGCGGTGCACCCCACAGTCGTGCTCTAGGTCCTTCCAGCCGACGACCACCCCGGGCTTGTACCCGACCTTCGTCCCTGCCCACGAACGAACCCAACCATGGCCAGCCACCAGCCAGCCCAAATCAAAGAAGCCACAGGCCGGCGCACCCTTGCCTGTGTCGTTGACATCGATGACGTGCTCGTCGGAGACCTTGTCGAGGAGATGGAGGAGGGACATCTCATGCGGGCGGAGGCCCTCCTCGCCGGCGCAGATGTCCTTGATGGTGATCGGGGTGGAGGCCAGCGTCGCCAGCACCAGTCGCTGCCGGAAGTCTCGGCTGCCCGAGAGCCTCCGAGAATTGTTGCGGCCCATCCTCGCCTGCCGCCGGCGCCGGGGACGGTAGGCTGCTCGCTCGCCTCGCCGAGGGTGGGGGTTGGTCGTGCATGCGGCGGGGGCGGTGATTATGGTGGAGATCAGGGAAGAAGGAGGGAGGCGGAAGAGAGAAGGGGTGCGGCGGCTCTGGGAAGGATGCGAGGAAGGAGGGACGTGGAGGTGGAGAGGAGGGAGGACGAGCACGGAAGGGAGAGCATGCGGCGGCAGGATGGGGGAAACAATAGTCTAGGGTTTTCATCGCTGGACGTGTTTTCATCTCTTTTTTTTTTTCTCTTTCGTTCGGCACAGTAAAGTAAAAGAGGTGGACACTAGCGCTATTGTCGCGACTGTTAATGGGTTGTATAACTGAGCACTTTTCCTGCCCTTTCACTTCGTTCGATGCTAACCAGCGCTAGCCTTGATGGATCGCTCCTCTGGTAACAATTTTGGGGGTCTGCCATGAAGTTGGACTGGATCTTTTATCTACATCCATCTGCTGCTCTGGAGGCCGAAACCAAGAAATCTAGTAAACTGGGCCTGGAGGCCGAAACCAAGAAATCTGGTAAACTGGGCCTGTTCAGCCATAGCTGATAGAGCGACGCGGAGAGGGATCGACCAAAGGCGATGCGGATACAGAGAAGAGAAGAGGGAGAGATCGAGCCAAGGCGATGTGAGGCGCGGGATTCAATCGACCGGAGTTGGAGGCACGCGCTGGGATCGAGCGGAGGCACCCACCACCCATCGCCGGGACGTCAGCTTCTCCCTTCCCTCAGGCCCTCCCTGCACCCATCCACCCATCCAACCCCGTCGTCCAGGGGTAAATAGCATAAAGCTACCAGTTTACAGGTTAGGGTTCCAAAAAACTACCACTTTTTTAATTTTCTCAGAAAGCTACCAAACTCGCGGTCCGCTGTTTCAAAAAACCCAAACCCGCGGTGACTAGCGATTTAACCGTTTTTCTGACGGCCTGGGCCCATCTGTCAGCCCACGTGGCCACGCACGCTCACGGCGCGGGAGTTCACGGCCGTTAGCCGACGCGGTCCGGTCGGAACCAAAGTAGGCTGTCGGGTTTCTTGTTTCCTCACTCCCCTCCTCTCCCCCTCCTCTCCCCCGCAGTGACCTAGTGGGCGATGGCGGCGGCGCAGCCAAATCTCATCGGCGGCGAGCGATTGAGCCAAGGCGGCACTGGCGAGGAGGGCGGTGGACCCTCAGAGGTGGACAAATGGCTAGGCAGCAGCTCGAGCTTCCCGGCGCAGCGGTCACAGCAGCCATCACCGCCCGCGGCTCATGTGGATCCGGCGAGCTCAGATCCGGAAGTCCGCGCGGCCAGGGCAGTGGCGAAGCGCATCCACGCTGATCCAGCAGGCGGCCACCATTGGGCGTCGTCCTTTGGTGGAGTGAGGTAAGCACTGCTCAATGTTTCTGGGTGCTTTAGTTCAAATTAGAAGAAAGTGCTACTGTATTTATGGGTAAATTTAATCCTACAGCTTAGATGATGCGAGTTGGGACTTGAGGCTACATTTTCAAGGAATAGATAATATGGAGAAAAGTATTCAGGTGTCCTCGGATATCAGTTATCTGACCATATTAGCATTGATTGAGTTGGAGGGCTATGGAATGGATGCATTTCTAACTTATGTAAAGGAAGAGGGAAAGGGGCTGGAGGGTGTGGAGGCCCTGGATAGTGAGGAGGCATTAGAGGAAATGCTTGACTTATTTGTTGATAATAAGGTACTGAACATCAGTGTCGGAAAAGCTACTGATCCAAGCCCAGCAGATGAGGAACAGATCCCCATTGATCATGTTGGTGAACCTGTTGTTTTCAGAGTTTCACAAGAAGGTGTTCTGCACCCTGCCCCTGATGATCCCTACATAAACACACAGCAAAGCAGCAATTTTAACAAGGGGAAAAAAGTTGTGGACGAAGAAGATGTAGAAGAAGCAGCAGATGAGGAAGAAGAAGATGTACCAGAGGAAGAAGATGAAGTTGAAGATGACAAATCATCTTCAGATTTTGAGTTCTTTAGGGTGATTACAGAGGGGAGAAAATTTCTTACAAAGCTTGGTGTAGGGGTGAAGATGAGGCAGCATCGTCTGCAGAGCACTTCAGGCAGCAAACTCGTAACCTTCGAGTTTTGGGAGGAAGAACCAGTTGTTTCGAAGATGAACAAGTAGAGGATCCCGGCATAAGTGATCCTGCATCAGTAACTACAAATGCAGCCAAAAGCTTAAGCCGGTTAGAAAACCTGGCTCAACTAGAAATTCTCACAGTGAGCTTGAGCACATCAAGTTTGAAGATTATGTCCTGAAGTCGATGAGTACTGTTTTCCAGGTGATTTTGGCATAAGTGATGAAGATGATGCACCAAGGCTGCCATCTGGAAGGAAGAGTAGGAAGAAGCAGAAGAAGGAGAGGATATGGTATGATCCATCAAGGCCTGATGCACATGAGCAGTTTGCAATGCATTTGTGCTTTGAAAATGTAGTTGAGTTCAGAGAAGCACTTAGAAATTTTCATGTGAGGACTCTTAGGAATTTTGAGTATCACAGAAATGAACCAACTAGGGTTATTGCTTGGTGCTCTGAGAGAAAACATGGATGTCAGTTTTACATAGTTGCCTCCAAGATAGCTCATGAGGCAACTTTCAGTATCAAGAAGATGAACCTGGATCACACTTGTGGAGCAAGTGGAGAGAACACAAAGGTGACAGTCAATTGGGTTGCTAAGGTTTGTGAGGATACAGTCAGATCCAACCCTGGAGCTGGTGTTGACACAATTATGTCATACACAAAGAAAAAATTTGGTGTGCATGTGCCTAAAAGCTTGGCATATAGGGCAAGGAAGCAAGCAGTTGAGGTTGTGCAAGGAGATCACAAACTCCAAAGATCACGAGATAAGGGACTACTTGCAGTGTGTGCTAGATACTAACCACAGCAAGAGGTGCATAGTAACAACACATGAGGACCCACTTAACCCAGCTCCCACCCCAAGGTTTCACTATATGTTTTATCGCTTGTTTGCATGCAAGGAGGGTTTTCTCAATGGATGCAGGCCATTTATAGGTAAGTATTCAGAAATTTATATGTTTTTAAACATTGATGTACTTAGGCACTCATGTTATCATGTTAGCAGGTCTGGATGGTTGCTTCATCAAGCTAAGCACTGGTCAGCAGATATTGGTAGCTACAGGGAGGGATGGCAACAATAACATCTTCCCAATAGCTTTTGGTGTTGTTGATAAGGAAGAGACAAACAGTTGGACATGGTTTCTCACACGCTTGAGAACAGTCATTGAACTGCAATAAGTTTGGCAAATACACAATTATGTCCGACAAAGTGTAAGGTATTGTTCTGAACCTAGTCTTTACATTTGCCTTTACATTTGCAATGAGTAAAATGTTATTCAGTAGATGAGTAACACTTAAGATTACCTTATATTCAACATGGATTGTTGAATGCAATAGATGATGTATTCCCTGACTCTCCACAAAGGTTTTGTCTTAGACATATTTATGCCAATTTTCAGTCTGCTGGTTTCAGAGGAGAGGAACTTAAGAAACATTTAGATCAGGCTGCCTATTCCTTTACCAAACATGGACATGATTTAGGCATGGAGAATTTGAAAAAAGAAAGTTTAGAAGCTTGGCAGTGGTTGTCACAGATACCAGAGCATACCTGGGCTAGGTATAAAATGGACACTGTGTGCAAAACAGACCTGGTAGTAAACAACCTTAGTGAGGTTTTCAATAGAATGATATTGGATGTTAGGAACAAGCCAATCAGGACTATGTTAGAGGGCATAAGAACAAAGCTAATGATTAAGTTTCAGAAGATCAGAGAGAAGACAGAGGGATGCAGATGGGAAATCACACCTACTTATTCAGAGATTTTAGAAGAGGGGAAGAAGTGGGCTAAATATTGTGAAGCATACATGGCAGGGCCAGGGATATGGCAGGTCACAAGTAGCTCTGAAAACACATATTGTGTTAATTTGAACAATGAGACCTGTGACTGTAGGAGGTGGGACATGACAGCTATCCCATGCAGTCATGCCATTGCTGCAATGCAGAAAGTGAAGATACACCCTGAAGACTATGTTTCTGCTTTCTTCAAGAAACCCATGTATTGTGAAACATATAAGCACATAATATTCCCTGTGCCAGGTCCTGACCATTGGCCTCATACAAATGGGCGTGATATTTCTCCCCCTGTTTTTAGAGAAAAGAAAGGTAAGAAACAAACTGCCAGGAGGAAAGGCCTGTTTGAGGTGCCAGCTAAAAAAGACACTCTTAGAATTGGTACAGTCACATGCAGCAACTGCAAGATGCAAGGGCACAGGATCAACAATTGTGGTGTCCCTTTGAAACCTAAGTTCCAAATGAGGCTGAACAAACATCAGGTATGTCCATTGATTCCATGGTTACTTACATTGCATTGCATGGTTACATTAATTTCATTTGTAGGAAAATACTTCTAACTAATATTGTTGTGTAGGAAAATAGAACAAACTACTCTGAGGCTGGATCTTCAATGGCTGCAACTGCATAAAGGCCACCAAGGGTACCTGCTGCCTCTACACCTGCACCAACTCCTCCTCCAGTAACAAATGAGTCAACACAGACAGCTTCTATGTCAAGGAAGAGGGCAGCACCAGCTACATCAACAGCACCACCACCTCTCAAGAAGAGCAGGACCAACACATCTTCTGCAACAGTAGTAGCACCTGCCAAGAAGAAGAACACAACTATTCCTGGCAATGGATCAAGGTCTTCTCCAGCAAAGAACACCGGGTCATCAAGGTCTTCTCCAGCAAAGAACACCAGGTCAGCTACTGCCAATAGAGCTGGCACTGGATCTTTCATTGCTCCTAGACAGGCTGCTGCCAATAGAGCTGCTACAAGTGATGTGCATGATGGGTCAAAGAGGGTCAGGAAGCCATCTAATAGGCTGAAAGATTACTTTTATGCAAGTGGCAACTAGCTGAAGTTGTTGAACTCCAAGTGCTTGATACTGTTTGATTTTGTTTGTAATAACATTGCCTCACTAAGTACTTGATACTGCACTCTTTGATTTGGTTTGTAATATGGTACTGTATGTGAATTCTGCACTTGTTTGCAACTTCAATTCATCTGCAACTTTTATCTATATGTGGATTCAACACTTGATATACACCTTACAGATAGAAACATCCAAATCTCATAGATAGATAGATAGATAGATAGTCTCATAGATTACATCCAAATCTCACAAATACTACAAGTCTCTCTCAATTTGACTTACAGATAGAAAGATAGATAGAAAGATAGATAGCAAGATAGATAGCTAGATTGACATATCAGTCATAGCGCTCAAAGAAACGGACCCACTTGGTCCTAGTTGCTGGATGAGACTGCCCTCATCCTTGCCCACCTAATGATCTAGATGAATGACCTTCCCCTGCCACCAGTGAAAACCAGCTCTAGTTCTTCATCATTGCACTTCTCCAGTACCTTGTTGGCGAGTCGGCGGTTGAACTCCTCTTGCTGCTCATCCTAGGCCGCCTCTAGTGCCCTCTGCATGCGCCTCCTCCTTGAAGGAAATATGCCCTAGAGGCAATAATAAAGTTATTATTTATTTCCTTATACCATGATAAATGTTTATTATTCATGCTAGAATTGTATTAACCGGAAACATAATACATGTGTGAATACATAGACAAACAGATAGTCACTAGTATGCCTCTACTGGACTAGCTCATTAATCAAAGATGGTTGTGTTTCCTAACCATAGACATGTGTTGTCATTTGATTAATGGGATCACCTCATTAGGAGAATGATGTGATTGACATGACCCATTCCGTTAGCTTAGCACTTGATCGCTTTAGTATATTGCTAATGCTTTCTTCATGACCTATACATGTTCCTGTAACTATGAGATTATGCAACTCCGTTTACGGAGGAACACTTTGGTACTACCAAACGTCACAACGTAATCGGGTGATTATAAAGGAGTACTACAGGTGTCTCCAAAGGTACTTGTTGGGTTGGCGTATTTCGAGATCAGGTTTTGTCACTCCGATTGTTGGAGAGGTATCTCTGGGCCTTCTCGGTAATACACATCACTTAAGCCTTGAAAGCATTACAACTAATGAGTTAGTTGTGAGATGATGTATTACGGAACGAGTAAAGAGACTTACCGTAACGAGATTGAACTAGGTATTGGATACCGACGATCGAATCTCGGGTAAGTAACATACCGATGACAAAGGGAACAACGTATGTCGTTATGCGGTTTGACCGATAAAGATCTTCGAGAATATGTAGGAACCAATATGAGCATCCAGGTTCCGCTATTGGTTATTGACCGAGAATGGTTCTAGGTCATGTCTACATAGTTCTCGAACCCGTAGGGTCCGCACGCTTAACGCTTCGATGACAGTTCATTATGAGTTTATAAGTATTGATGTACCAAGGTTGTTCAGAGTCCGGATATGATCACGGACATGACGAGGAGTCTCAAATGGTCGAGACATAAAGATTGATATATTGGAAGCCTATGTTTGGACTTGGAAGGGTTCGAATGAAAACAGGAAGTTATGGAACACCGGGGTTACGGAACCCCGGGGTATATGGGCCTTAATGGGCCACAAGGGAGAAGAGGAAGGGCCGGCCAGGGCAGGCCGCGCCCCCTCCCCTCTAGTCCGAATAGGACAAGGAGAGGGGGCGCGCCTTCCTCTTCCCCCCTCCCCAATCCTACTCCAACTAGGAGAGGGGGAGTCCTACTCCCGTGGGAGTAGGACTCCTCGGCAGCGCCTCCTAGGGCCGGCCGCACCCCCTTTGCTCCTTTATATATACGGGGCAGGGGCACCCCATGACACACAAGTTGATCTACGGATCGTTCCTTAGCCGTGTCGGTGCCCCCTCCACCATATTCCACTTGGTCATATCGTCAGCAGAGCTTAGCGAAGCCTGCGCCGGAGAAGTCATATCGTCATGAGCTTAGGCGAAGCCCTGCGTCGGTGGAGCATCAACATCGCCACCACGCCGTCGTCGACGGAACTCATCCCGACACTTTGCTGGATCGAGTCCGGGATCGCCATCGAGCTGAACGTGTGCGTAACTCGGAGGTACCGTGACGCTCGGTGCTTGGATCGGTCGGATCGTGAAGACGTCGACTACATCAACCGCGTTGTTATAACGCTTCGCTTTCGGTCTCACGAGGGTACGTGGACAGACACTCTCCCCTCTCGTTGCTATGCCATCACCATGATCTTGCTTGTGCATAGGAAATTTTTTGAAATTACTACGTTCCCCAACAAAGGCATCCGAGCCTGGTTTTATGCGTTGATGTCATATGCACGAGTAGAACACAAGTGAGTTGTGGGCGATATAAGTCATACTGCTTACCAGCATGTCATACTTTGGTTCGGCGGTATTGTGAGATGAAGCGGCCCGGACCGACATTACGCCAGACGCTTACGCGAGACTGGTTTCACCGCTTGAGCACTCATTGCTTAAAGGTGACCGCGGTGTCTGTCTCTCTCACTTTAGTTGAACCGAGTGTGACTACGCCCGGTCCTTGCGAAGGTTAAAACAGCACCAACTTGACAAACTATCGTTGTGGTTTTGATGCGTAGGTAAGAACGGTTCTTGCTCAGCCCGTAGCAGCCACGTAAAACTTGCAACAACAAAGTAGAGGACGTCTAACTTGTTTTTGCAGGGCATGTTGTGATGTGATGTGGTCAAGACGTGATGCTATATTTTATTGTATGAGATGATCATGTTTTGTAACCGAGTTATCGGCAAGTGGCAGGAGCCATATGGTTGTCGCTTTATTGTATGAAATGCAAAAGCCATGTAATTGCTTTACTTTATCACTAAGCAGTAGCGATAGTCGTAGAAGCAATAGTTGGCGAGACGACAACGATGCTACGATGGAGATCAAGGTGTCGCGCCGGTGACGATGGTGATCATGACGGTGCTTCGGCGATGGAGATCACAAGCACAAGATGATGATGACCATATCATATCACTTATATTGATTGCATGTGATGTTTATCCTTTATGCATCTTATCTTGCTTTGATTGACGGTAGCATTATAAGATGATCTCTCACTAAAATTATCAAGAAGTGTTCTCCCTGAGTATGCACCGTTGCCAAAGTTCAGTAGTACCCGGACACCACGTGATGATCGGGTGTGATAAGTTCTCGTCCATCTACAACGGTGCAAAACAGTTCTTGCACGCGAATACTCAAGTTAAACTTGACGAGCCTAGCATATAACAGATATGGCCTCGGAACACGGAGACTGAAAGGTCGGCGTGAATCATATAGTAGATATGATCAACATAGTGATGTTCACCATTGAAACTACTCCATCTCACGTGATGATCGGACATGGTTTAGTTGATTTGGATCACGTAATCACTTAAGATGACTAGAGATGTCGGTCTAAGTGGGAGTTCTTAAATGATATGATTAATTGAACTTAAATTTATCATGAACTTAGTCCTGGTAGTATTTTGCAAATTATGTTGTAGATCAATAGCTCGCGTTGTTGCTTCCCTATGCTTTTATATGTTTGTTTTGATATGTTCCTAGAGAAAATTATGTTGAAAAATGTTAGTAGCAATGATGCGGATTAGATCCGTGATCCGAGGTTTATCCTCATTGCTGCACGAATAATTATGTCCTTAATGCACCGCTAGGTGACAGACCTATTGCAGGAGCAGATGCAGGCGTTATGAACGTTTGGCTAGCTCAATATGATGACTACTTGATAGTTTAGTGCACCATACTTAAACAGCTTAGAATCGGGACTTCAAAGACGTTTTGAACGTCACAGACCATATGAGATGTTCCAGGAATTGAAGTTAATATTTCAAGCAAATACCCGAGTTGAGAGATATGAAGTCTCCAACAAGTTCTATAGCTAAAAGATGGAGGAGAATCGCTCAACTAGTGAGCATGTGCTCAGATTGTCTGGGTACTTCAATCACTTGAATCAAGTGGGAGTTAATCTTCCGATAAGATAGTGATTGACAGAATTCTCTAGTCACCATCACCAAGTTAGTAGAACTTCGTGATGAACTATAATATGCAAGGGATGACAAAAGTAATTCCCAAGCTCTTCGTGATGCTGAAATCGACGAAGGTAGAAATCAAGAAAAGAGCATCAAGTGTTGATGATTGACAAGACCACTAGTTTCAAGGAAAAGGGCAAAGGCAGAAGGGAACTTCAAGAAGAACGGCAAGCAAGTTGTTGTTCGAGTGAAGAAGCCCAGTCTGGACCTAAGCCCGAGACTAAGTGCTTTTGCTGCAATGGAACTGGTCCTTTGAAGCGGAACTACCCAGTATTTGGCGGATAAGAAGGATGGCAAATTGAACAAGAGTATATTTGATATACAGGTTATTGATGTGTGCCTTACTAGTGTTTATAATAGCCCCGAGTATTTGATACTTGTTCGGTTGTTGAGATTAGTAACTCAAACAGGAGTTACGAGATAAACAGAGACTAGTTGAAGGGAAGTGATGATGAGTGTTGGAAGTAGTTCCAAGATTGATATGATCATCATCGCACACTCCCTATACTTTCGGGTTAGTGTTAAACCTAAATAAATGTTATTTGGTGTTTGCGTTGAGCATGAATATGATTTGATCATGTTTATTGCAAAACGGTTATTCATTTAAAGTCAAAGAATAATTGTTGTTCAGTTTAAATGAATAAAACCTTCAATGGTCATACACCCAATAAAAATAGTTTGTTGGATCTCGATCGTAGTGATACACATATTCATAATATTGATGCCAAAAGATGCAAAGTTAATAATGATAGTGCAACTTATTTGTGGCACTTGCCGTTTAGGTCATATTGGTGTAAAGCGCATGAAGAAACTCCATGCTGATGGGATTTTGGAATCACTTGATTATGAATCACTTGATGCTTGCGAACCATGCCTTATGGGCAAGATGACTAAAGACTCATTCTCCGGAACAATGGAGCGAGCAAATGACTTATTGGAAATAATACATCTTGATGTATGCGGTCCGATGAGTGTTAAAGCTCACGGCAAGTATCGTTATTTTCTGATCTTCACAAGATGATTTGAGCAGATATGAGTATATCTACTTAATGAAGCACAAGTCTGAAACATTTGAAAAGTTCAAAGTATTTCAGAGTGAAGTGGAGAATCATCGTAATAAGAAAATAAAGTTTCTACGATCTGATCGTGGAGGAGAATATTTGAATTACGAGTTTGGCCTTCATATAAAACAATGTGGAATAGTTTCACAGCTCACGCCACATGGAACACCATAACAAAATGGTGTGTCCGAACGTCATAACCGCACTTTATTTAATATGGTGCGATCAATGATGTCTCTTACCAATTTACCAATATCGTTTTGGGGTTATGCATTAGAGACAGCTGCATTCACATTAAATAGGGCACCATTAAATCCGTTGAGACGACACCGTATGAACTATGGTTTAGCAGTAAACCTAAGCCGTCGTTTCTTAAAAGTTTGGAGTTGTGGTGCTTATGTGAAAAGTTTTCACCGATAAGCTCGAACCCAAATCGGAAAAGTGCGTCTTCATAGAATACCCAAAGGAAACTGTTGGGTACTCCTTCTATCACAGATCCAAAGGCAAAACATTCGTTGCTAAGAATGGATCCTTTCTAGAGAAGGAGTTTCTCTCGAAAGAAGTGAGTGGGAGGAAAGTAGAACTTGATGAGGTAATTGTACCTTCTCCCTTATTGGAAAGTAGTTCATCACGAAATCAGTTCCGTGATTCCTACACCAATTAGTGAGGAAGTTAATGATGATGATCATGAAACTTCAGATCAAGTTGCTACCAAACCTCGTAGGTCTTCGAGTAAGATCCGCACTGAGTGGTACGGTAATCATGTTCGGAAGTCATGTTACTAGACCATGATGAACCTACGAACTATGAGGAAGCGATAATGAGCCCAGATTCATGAAATGGCTTGAGGCCATGAAATCTGAGATAGGATCCATGTATGAGAACAAAGTATGGACTTTGATTGACTTGCTCGATGATCAGCAAGCCATGTTAAATAAATGGATCTTCAAGAGGAAGACGGACACCGATAGTAGTGTTACTATCTACAAAGCTCGACTTGTCACAAAAGGTTTTCGACAAGTTCAAGGTGTTGACTACAATGAGATTTTCTCAAGCTGTAGCGATGCTTAAGTCTGTCCGAATCATGTTAGCAATTGCCACATTTTATGAAATCGGCAAATGGATGTCAAAACTGCATTCCTTAATGGTTTTCTTAAAGAAGAGTTGTATATGATGCAACCGAAGATTTTGTCAATCCTAAAGGTGCTAACAAAATGTGCAAGCTCCAGCGATCCATCAATGGACTGGTGCAAGCATCTCGGAGTTGGAATATACGCTTTGATGTGTTGATCAAAGCATATGATTTTATCTGAGACTTTTGGAAAGGCCTGTATTTACAAGAAAGTGAGTGGGAGCACTACAGCCTTTACGATAAGTATATGTGAATGACATATTGTTGATCGGAAATAATGTAGAATTATTCTCGCAAAGCATGAAGGAGTGTTTGAAAGGAGTTTTTCAAAGAAAGACCTCGGTGAAGCTGCTTACATATTGAGCATCAAGATCTATAGAGATAGATCAAGGCGCTTGATATGTTTTTCAATGAATACATACCTTGACAAGATTTTGAAGTAGTTCAAAATGGAACAGTCAAAGAAAGAGTTCTTGCCTGTGTTACAAGGTGTGAGATTGAGTAAGACTCAAAACCCGACCACGGCGGAAGATAGA
Source organism: Aegilops longissima (assembly GCA_021605205.1). NCBI lineage: Eukaryota > Viridiplantae > Streptophyta > Magnoliopsida > Poales > Poaceae > Aegilops > Aegilops longissima. The sequence goes on along the minus strand of CM038682.1, from coordinate 210,193,636 downwards.
AAGAGAATGAAAGTCATTCCCTATGCATCAGCCATAGGTTCTATAAAGTATGTCATCTTGTGTACTGGATCTATTGCATACCCTACCACTAAGCTTGGCAAGGAGTGCAATAGTGATCTAGGAGTAGATCAATGGACAGCGGTCAAAATTATCCTTAGTGGAATAAGGATATGTTTCTCGATTATGGAAGTGAAAAAGGTTAGTAAGTAAAGGGTTACGTCGATGCAAGTTTTAACACTAATCTAGATGACTCGAGTCTCAATCTGGATACATATTAAAAGTGGGAGCAATTAGCTAGAGTAGCTCCGTGCAGAGCATTGTAGACATAGAAATTTGCAAAATACTTACGGCTCTGAATGTGACAGACCCGTTGACTAAAAATTATCTCACAAGCAAAACATGATCACACCTTAGTACTCTTTGGGTGTTAATCACATAGCGATGTGAACTAGATTACTGACTCTAGTAAACCCTTTGGCTGTTGATCACATGTCGATGTGAACTATGGGTGTTAACCACATATAGATGTGAACTATTGATGTTAAATCACATGGCGATGTGAACTAGATTATTGACTCTAGTGCAAGTGGGAGACTGAAGGAAATATGCCCTAGAGGCAATAATAAAGTTATTATTTATTTCCTTATACCATGATAAATGTTTATTATTCATGCTAGAATTTTATTAACCGGAAACATAATACATGTGTGAATACATAGACAAACAGATAGTCACTAGTATGCCTCTCTTGGACTAGCTCATTAATCAAAGATGGTTGTGTTTCCTAACCATAGACATGTGTTGTCATTTGATTAATGGGATCACCTCATTAGGAGAATGATGTGATTGACATGACCCATTCCGTTAGCTTAGCACTTGATCGTTTAGTATATTGCTAATGCTTTCTTCATGACCTATACATGTTCCTGTAACTATGAGATTATGCAACTCCGTTTACGGAGGAACACTTTGGTACTACCAAACGTCACAACGTAATCGGGTGATTATAAAGGAGTACTACAGGTGTCTCCAAAGGTACTTGTTGGGTTGGCGTATTTGAGATCAGGTTTTGTCGCTCCGATTGTTGGAGAGGTATCTCGGGCCTTCTCGGTAATACACATCACTTAAGCCTTGCAAGCATTACAACTAATGAGTTAGTTGTGAGATGATGTATTACGGAACGAGTAAAGAGACTTACGATAACGAGATTGAACTAGGTATTGGATACCGACGATCGAATCTCGGGTAAGTAACATACCGATGACAAAGGGAACAACGTATGTCGTTATGCGGTTTGACCGATAAAGATCTTCGTAGAATATGTAGGAACCAATATGAGCATCCAGGTTCCGCTATTGGTTATTGACCGAGAATGGTTCTAGGTCATGTCTACATAGTTCTCGAACCCGTAGGGTCCGCACGCTTAACGTTTGATGACGAGTTCATTATGAGTTTATAAGTATTGATGTACGAAGGTTGTTGAGTCCGGATATGATCACGGACATGACGAGGAGTCTCAAAATGGTCGAGACATAAAGATTGATATATTGGAAGCCTATGTTTGGACTTGGAAGGGTTCGAATGAAAACAGGAAGTTAGGAACACCGGGGTTACGGAACCCCGGGGGTATATGGGCCTTAATGGGCCACAAGGGAGAAGAGGAAGGGCCGGCCGGGGCAGGCGCGCCCCCTCCCCTCTAGTCCGAATAGGACAAGAGAGAGGCGCGCCTTCCCTCTTCCCCTCCCCAATCCTACTCCAACTAGGAGAGGGGAGTCCTACTCCGGTGGGAGTAGGACTCCTCGGCCAGCGCCTCCCTAGGGCCGGCCGCACCCCCTTTGCTCCTTTATATCTGAGGGCAGGGGCACCCATGACACACAAGTTGATCTACGGATCGTTCCTTAGCCGTGTCGGTGCCCCTCCACCATATTCCACTTCGGTCATATCGTCAGCAGAGCTTAGGCGAAGCCTGCGCGGAGAAGTCATATCGTCATGAGCTTAGGCGAAGCCTGCGTCGGTGGAGCATCAACATCGTCCCACGCCGTCGTCTTGTGGAACTCATCCCGACACTTTGCTTTGGATCGAGTCCGGGATCGTCATCGAGCTGAGCGTGTGCGAGAACTCGGAGGTGCCGTCGTTCGGTGCTTGGATCGGTCGGATCGTGAAGGCGTCGACTACATCAACAGCGTTGTTATAACGCTTCGCTTTCGGTCTCACGAGTGCGTGGGCAGACACTCTCCCCTCTCGTTGCTATGCCATCACCATGATCTTGCGTGTGCATAGGAAATTTTTTGAAATTACTACGTTCCCCAACACTCCTCCTCCTCTGTGCTGCTGCTGCTGTCCCTACCTCCACAGCCTCCCCCTCTTCCTCTGTGACATCTCCCATGTCAGGATCCATCTGTAGGGTTTCTTTTGGGTGGCGGCTGGTGGAGTGACTGGGAAAGTGTGGGGGTGGGGAGGGGTTTATATTGAGAGATGGATGGGGGATTGGGGTTAGTAGGCCTAGGGTTGCATTTGGTCAGAGAGTAGTGGGCCAGTAAGCCCAATTATCCACAGAAATAATATATGAAGGATAACAAATAACATATAAAAGATATAAGATCAAGTTGAACACTAAATAGCATAGGAGATCCATTTCCACTACTAAATAGCATAGGAGATCCATTTCCACTACTTAATAGCATAGGAGATCCATTACAACACTTAATAGCATAGGTGATCCATTACAACTTAACAACATAGGAAATAAGGTTCTTACACACTAGGTTAAACTTCACATTCCCCCAAAATGTACACCCATAATTACTTGAAATCATGCCAGGCCACATCCTTATATAAAGGCCTTTGGATGTACTTACTTCACCAACATATCACAGCAAGTTCAAGACTCAAGGATGGCCTTGATTTGCTCTAACTTCTCCTTGCTGCCATACCCTTCATTCAGCAGCTCAGCAACAACAAGCTCAAGCTTTGCCTTCTCCTTCTTAAGAACATCTCTGTCAACTTCAACATCCTTCATAGCCTTCCTAGTGTTCTTGATGATACCAGCTTGGCTCTGCAAAATGCACCTCTGCTCTTTTGCAAGTTTGAGCTTTTCCATCTGCACCTCCAACATGGCTTTCTCCTCTAGCTCCTTCTTCTTCTTCTCAAGTTCTTCCTCCTCCACTTGTTTCTTGTCCACCCTACCATCCTGCCAATCAAACATCTTGGATACATCATCAACAAGCTTGGTGTACTCAATGAAAAGCTTGTCATTTTCAGTCCTCAGCTTGGCCAACCCCCTTTCATGTTCACTCTTAAGCCTGGCCAACTCCTGCTCAAACTTCTCCTTGTCCTGTACCCTTCCAAAGTTCTGCTCATGGAACATCTCCCATAGCTTGCACAAACATCTCTGAAGAACAGTTGGCCAAGGCCCATCAACCCACTCTGCAACACCACAATTCACACCATTTTCCTGCATTTGTAAATGTGAAAAGTTATTACAATGCCATTAGTAAGTTTCCAAAGTGGCAAAAATACATATGTGTCTGTCATATCAAACAAACTGCTGCATCATATCAAACATCACTGAAAATCCATAGCAGAAAACTTAATTGGCATCTAACCTGGACTGGGCAGCCATAGAAACGCCTCCTGTTACAAGCCCTTCAAAAGCAACACGCTTAATAGGCCTCGGTTGGTGCGAGAATGCACTTGGGATGAAACAAGCTCAAGTTGGCCACGAAAAGGGGATCCACAGGTGGTGTCTGGTTCCTCCTGCAACCATAATAACCAACAAAACTGGTTTCAATCTGCACTCGATACCGAATCAACTTGCACTGTTCATTAAATCCCCAAATCAGCATGAACCCTAACACTGTACAGAGATGAACCCTAGGTTACCTAAATCCTACAATCAAACCGCACCCTCACTAATCAAGAACAGTATCACATACACAACAACAACACTACACTAAGCAACATCCATGGCTGTAGCCTAAGCTACTAGCACCTAACCCTAACCCTAACCCTAGGTGGCAAAGAACTTACCATAAGTCCCATGTCCATCTTGACAGCCTCGCACTCCTCCTCCGAGCTGGTTTCCTCGTCGTTCCGGGAAGGCATTGCGGCAAGGAGGTCGACGCCACCGCCTCGAAGAAGCGTGGCGGCGGCGCTCGTCTTGGAGCAGGGAGTGAGCGCAGAGGAGTGAGCGAGCAACGAGAGTGGCGAGTGTGTGATCCCGACCGACCGAAGCGGGTATATTTACCCCACTTCTGACCGGGCCGGTCGGCTAACGGCCGTGAACTCCCGCGCCGTTAGCGTGCGTGGCCACGTGGGCTGACAGATGGGCCCAGGCCGTCAGAAAAACGTTTAAATCGCTAGTCACCGCGGGTTTGGGTTTTTTGAAACAGCGAACCGCGCGTTTGGTAGCTTTCTGAGAAAATTAAAAAAGTGGTAGTTTTTTGGAACCCTAACCTGTAAACTGGTAGCTTTATGCTATTTACTCGTCGTCCAGCGCCGGGTGCCCAAGATCAGCACTCCTCCTCCCAATGCGAGTTTCACTTGGAATTTTGTTTTCTGCTGGCTGTAGGATGAATGTGAATTTCGTTTGCCGGAAATACATCTATTTTGTTCGTGTTTTGACAAGCGATTTTTTCATTCAGTAAAATGTCTTTTTTCACAAGAGATGGATAAATAGGCCGATATATACATGCAAACAGTACAGTTCTGGGAATACTACTACTACTAATGAATGTTTAATATCATCTGCACAAGGTTGCTTCATAGATCTTTTTTTTTTCAGAATCTTCACACATCTTTTTGGTCTAATGTATACTTGCAGGTTTATCTAGATGAAAATAGTCTTTCAATATTAGGCTGATGCTTCAACTAAGCATGTCTCTTTTTCAATCTATTAGGAAATATGCCCGTGCGTTGCAACGGAAGAGGCAAATTCTCGATGGCAATCATGAACTTGTAAATGCACGGCTATCAATGACATAATCGCCCCATCGATTTTAGTTGTCTAGCTTATCTTGGGCATGCTAGGTATTTATATGTCGTTACTATTGGTATGCATTGTAATCTAAGGAAGTCATGCTTGATAGTTACAGAAATGCATATTACTCTACACAGGTTATTTAAGAAAAGTAACCTGATGTAATAAAAAGATAATTTGCTGTGATCTAATTATGGTAAACAAAATATGTCTATCTATTTAAATAAGACCAGTAGGCATGCAACATATGACACAAATCTGAATTTAGAATTAAAGAAAATGCCGGTATAAAATGATATGAGATTCTATCCAACATGAAGCTGACGAGTTTAAGCTGGAAAGTTTTTCTCTTCTTCTGTCCAAGAGCTAAGTTGAATTGAATAACTTATGTAAGGTTGATGGCATGCTGGCATTGCTCAAAGAAATATTTCTTTATTTTTTTCTTGTCAACAGATTATTTATTTACTAAAAATAAAAATGTTTTTCTGCGGGGAAAAAATGTTGACTAAACTAATTCATTTTATTGAGTTTGAACACTTCTATATGACTTACATTTTTTAACACGTAATTTTTCTGAAATATTAATCTTCAGGCGCTAGCCAAAAGAGATGCATACAATTAGAGTGCACCATGAATTGAAATCTAACACACAATCGTCGCATGCGATTTTACAATCTCATTTCAATCTGGCCACTCTTTTCCATCACCAATCCAAGCGCAATAATCCCCTATTTAATATGGTTTTTCTTTTTCCCATTAACTACATCAATCCATGCGTTAGATGTGGTGCTAAATTCCCACCAATTCAGGAATTCCATTAATTCACCATGCATATCCGAATCTCTTCTTTCCAAATTCCTTCTTTATTTAAGGCCTCAATAATCACCAACTTTTTCAGATGCCTCTGTTTCCTATTAATAATAACTCCACTAATCGAGGCGTCCATTAATTCAACCATGCATGTCTCGTGGATTTTCCATTCATTCGTTCTTCTTCTTCTTCAGAAGTGTGTTCGTTCTCCCTTAGGCCCTGTTCGTTTAATCCCCTCGCCACAGGGATTGGAGGGGATTGGGGGGGTTTGAGGTGGATTTTGACTTGCAAGGTATTTAATCCCCTCCAATCCCTTTCAAACCTCTTCAAACCCTGTCTAACCGAATAAGGCCTTACAGATTCTTTAAGCGGCTTATTAACGTTAATTGGTAGATCTATATAGATTGGTGGTTTTGTGTGTATGAGAGCGAGGTGGGACTATGTATATTGTATACGAATCTACTGTAGCTAGATAGGCCAGGTTGGGCAGTTTTTGTTGGGCCACAGTATAGTTGTGTAATATAGCAACGTCGTGCAAATATTTATAGAAAACGAAATCCTATTTGTTGAAACAGGCGAGAGCTAGGCCAGTTGGTGGATGTTGTAACGGTGAGTTATATAGGAAGCAGATGGCTCGCCGGCCCACTGTAAATTCTGGCCCAGGAGGCATATTTCTCTATGGAAGAAAGTATATTTCTCCCCCTGAAATCTCTCCTGATGGACCAAATCCCCCCTAAACTCCGAAACCGGATAAATAACCCCCTGAACTTTGCAAAACCGGATAAATGTCACCCTAGAGTGGTTTTGAAAAGAATTGAAGGTGGTTTTCGTACTAAGGATGCTGACTAGGCTGTTAATGATGTTGACTCGGCAGCGGCAAGGAACGGTTTTGGTGAAATTTCTTCATTTTCAGCAACGTCTTTTAGTCTCCGTTCGCCGGCCGCCGGCGTCAAATTAGTCACCAGTGCAGCTTCCGCGGCCGCCCCGACTTCGCCTACGAGCTCCGGGTGAACGCACGCACCTTTGCCCTGCTTCCTCGTCTGATCCCGTCACCTGTAGCGTCGCCTTGCTCGAGCTCAAACTCGGCCGCCATGGCCATGGCCGAGATCGGCCGTCCATGCGCGCGCCCTCGGCCACGGCCCCGCAACCTCTCTCATCCGAGAGTCTCTCATCCCGGCGGCCATTACTGCTCCTATTAGCTCCCTACCCTTATTGAAGCACACAAACACTGAGATGCACATGCGCGCGGGGTGAAACAAACCGTAGCTCACTGATTAGGAATGCAAGGAGGTGGCAAGTGGCAACGCTGCTGGTCTGCTCATTGCACTGAAGGAGATGGTTCCGTCCATCGCACGACCAGGCCCAGGCACTTGACCCGCGCATGCGAGGCAGCACGCCCGCCCCGGAAGGTAGCGCTCGCCGAAGCACGGCCGGCGCGGCGCCGGGGTCGGCCACAGGAGGACATGCGCGTGAGCGAGGCTGCGGGGCTGCGGCAGAGGGCGGTTAGGGGTGGGCGCGCGGGGCGGCTGGGCGGGCGCGTGCACGGCCGAGGTCGGCCATGGCCATGGTCGCTGAGCTCATGCTTGAGCGGGCGATGCTACCTTTGCCAACTCAGCGTGCCAAGTCAGAATGATTACAAGTAAAACCACCTTCAATCCGCTCCAAAACCACCCCAGGGCGACATTTATTTGGTTTCGTAGAGTTCAGGGAGGAAATAATCCGGTTTTAGAGTTTAGGGGGATATTGATCCATTAGGGAAGATTTGAGGGGGAAAACTATACTTTCTTCTTCTCTATGCAGATTAATAAATCGGACACATACGTTAATTTTAGTACCACCTTTTTAACCGCGTCTGGGATAAAATCCTCTATGCGGGACGAAACCAAGAATATCACCTTACTTTATTAGTAGGTATAGATATAGATATAGAGGTATAGAGGTATAGATATAGATATAGATATAGATATAGATATAGAGGTATAGATATAGATATAGATAGCGAATATCATTGACACTACTTTCCTACTAACAGGTATTTTCATATGGCCGAAAGAATCAGCCGCTAGAGATTTAAGAAACTGTTCAACTGCGCAATTTTTGGTTACGCCTTTTTCAATTAGTTTTGAACTTTAAATCCCTGTTGAATGTATGTATATTAATGTTTAGTGCACAAAATTCGAGGGGTTTAACTTTTTCCCTTGCACTTCCTAGCGACCCAGACCAGCGCCATGGCAACGAGCGTGTCCCCCCTACCCCGACCTTCAACTTGAGGGGCAGATCCCACCATGACTTGGTGGCGCCGCTGGTGGAACCGGCGTCCCTAAGCGAGCAATCGTCCAGATGGCCGTCACACTTCCGCCTAGCAGGTACTACTCCCTTCCTCTCATATTCTCATCAGCTAATTCAACACAAGAACCCTGCCTTCGTCCCAAATCAAGAATGATATTCTTTTGGATCTGAATCAAGATAGGTTATATTGATCCCCCCTCCAGTGAATATTTCTGTAAGAGAATTTTAATTAGGAAGATTCATTCTCGGTAGAGAAGTAGAGGCATTGTTTCCACGGGGTGGTAGTGAGGTGTTGCAGAAGCTCCAACCATATCGCCTGACTGCTTTTGGAATCTTAAATTCACTGAGTTCTTGAGCACCATGGCAAGGCAAAGGTGATCCATGTGCCCTGCATCTTCAAAAGCATCATCTGATGCAGTCTCCCAAAAATAGCGTTATGTAAAAATCTGGTTCGTCTAAGTATAATATGAAAACATACAAGATTCATTAGACGTGAAAAATGCTATGAGCAGAGATAACACACTAATCAACATTCTGCATTAGATTACTTAGTTGAGAGCTAGAACCTGAAGAAAAGTGAATTAAGCTAGAAACATAAAAATTAGGCACTCCCTGTAACTCAAATCCCAAGTAGGCAGTCAGAAATCTTGGCATTCGACTGTTGGAGATGATGAGCTTCAGAAGTGAGATGGTTCTGTTGAAGTAACGGTGCGTCTGGGTGGTCTGGCCGTTGACCGTTGCGTCCATTGTGGGGTTGGCTCGTCCTGCACCTCTTCCGGCCATAGTGACTGTGCGACAACTGAAAATCCTTCTCGAATTTGAGCTCCATTTTTTAAAGATTCCCTATTTTTTGCATGCTTTTGGACTGTATAAATGCTCTTGATATGGTTTATAGCTGCTACTACTACTCTTACCATCGTCCAATCAAGTTATCCATGGCAAATCAACCCCTATCGACTAGAAATAGAGTAGTGTCAAAGAGAAGGTTTGATTGTACTATTTATTTGCTCAAATTTGATTGTCTACTTTCTTTGGATGGAAAACTTCAACCTAAAAATAAACTGGTGGTCTATACGAAATAACACATTAGTTTTCTATTGAGTGATGCCTCACTTTTTATTTGTCTCAGCAGATTAGAGTAATAAGTTGATGGTCATTCTCTACTTTGTATTTGTACTTTTTATGAGATTGATCCAAGAAAGAATGACATGTGTGCCATATGTATGGGTCAATTCATAAGTGAAAAAATGGTTTTGATCTAGGAAATCTGAAACCGTAGGGTTGTATAGCAAGAAGTGTAGTCTCAGATTATTATTGTAGATTGTCTTATTTTGTAACATATTTTTTTCATGAATATATATTCCAAATTTTCTCACGTACTGTTTCTGCAGAGAGGAAGAAAGGAGCTGACTGCAGGGCACTAAAATATTTCTTCGGCCAAAGCTCCGTGATCGCTTACACAGTTACACACGTATATTATCCATGTAGTATGGGTTATCTGGGATCAGTTACAACATGGCACTTGTATATTGTTCACATAATTTGTCAATTTAATATACTTCCATCTCACTGTGTTGATTTACTCATGCTATTTTGATGACGATGACATCAATGCCAATTCATATCTATGCAAGGCATCAGTGCTTGATGATATAGTGATGTGTTAATCTTTGGGGCCTTAATTTGCAGCAGAAGAAGATGCAATGAACTCTGAAAACTAGATTATTTTTGCTCATATGACACAAAGGCAATGGGAATTGTTTTGAGGGTGTCGGTCATGCTTGCCTTTCCCTGAGCTCCAGCTATTCATGCTACTGCATATAATATCCATTGTAGATATACAGATGTTGCCATCATGATATTAGACATAATCTGGACTACTCCCTTTGAAAGGGGTACAATATTTTTTTAGTTCTTATACCTTTATGTAATGTTGTGACAAAAATAAATTGTAAAGTTAAAAACAATGTTTACCTGATTGCATCATGTGCGTTTCTATTTATTTATTTTAAAACCTATTAAATTCTCCACTTTTTGAATTTTATTAAACTCTCCACTTTTATTACTACCCAATTATTATTAAGTTTATGCAATTTAATATTCATGTTTTGTAGCTTAGTTTATTAAAAATTCCTTTTATTCTATGAGCTATGAGTAAATTTATTAATATCTTAATGGCACATATATTTACAAATACCTACTACCATTTTATTGTCAAAATAGATAGGCGTGGCAATGCGCGCCATTAATAATCTAGTTCTTGTTGAGAAGCAACATCAACGAAGCGTGATTAGCAAAGCATTATTAGGAAACATAATTAGCGGTTATTAGTGGAACCCAGATCTGATGAACATGATTCCACGCACAACCACTTCTGAAAAGTAAATAAAAAATACTAAAAAAAGTAGAACATTTTGGATTATTTTTGTAAAATAAATAGTCGACTAGTAGACTCGCATATGAAATTTCGCAGTGAAATCACATTTATGATATTTGGGGAAAAATAAATTTGAAGTTATATTAAAAACACTATTTGATGAATAGTAAGACCCCGATTATATTTTCTTCACTATGAATACCACGAATGGCATTTCATCACAAAACTTCACACATATGAGTAGAACGGTCAACCAAGTTTGATACCCTAAGTTTTCAGAATTTTTTGAACCTTTCTCGAATTTTGTTTTAAATTTACTATTCATGCGGGTGCACATGAAACTGTGTTCATCTTTGTTTCGCTATTAGTGTACAAATCATCGTACGGACGGATCGTGTCCGTACAGGCGCCTCCTTGTAGCCCAACAGGCATCTTTTGTAAACAGACGCATCTCAAAGAAATCCCAAATCGTTGTATAAATAGTTAATTCTAAAATCAATGAAACTGTTCAATTCATTCTTCAATCTATTTGAACCCCTTACCTCTAACACCTCATGTGGCAGGCACAAAACTATATAAGAACACACATCAAGCTGAGATTTGAAAACATTTGCTGAAAATTGTGAACAATTTTGGAATGCTGTAACAATTAAAAAAAATTCCAAACATTTTTTAGAAAATACGACCAAATTTTGCAATTCCGAATTATTTTGAAAAACAAGATTTTTTTTGAAAACCTGAATCATTTTTTAATCCCGAAAAATTTGTTAAAATGTGAACCACTTTTAAGAAACTGAACATTTTCTTAAGACAAGAAGATTTTTTCAAAATGCGAATATATTTTTGAAATTCCTGAATATTTTTTCAGAACAAGAAAAATTCTTAATTTCTGAAAAATGATATATTATAAATTAATAAAAATAAAATTACAACAGGAGCATTATTTTTAATGATTCTGAAAAGGAACATTTTCTAAATTAAAAAATGAACAGTACTCGAAATGGCAACAAAATTTCAATTTCTATATTTTTGGAAATGTGAACAAATGTTTAGTAATGCAAACAAAATTTTAGAAACGTGATTTTTAAAAAACCTTGAGAGCAAAATCATGAAACTGCAAACTTTTTTATTTTCCGCAATTTTTTTGAAAATGAACATATTTTGAAACTGTCAACAAATATTGAAGACGAGAACATATTTGAACTTTTCGTACAATTTTGAAAGAAAACTGAAGTTGGAAAATAAACGCAGAATTTTTAAAGAAACAGAAAAACGAATAAAAGAAACAGAAAAATGAAACAAAACCGGAATTCTAAAAAAACGAAAAGAAACCAGAATACCCGAAATAAAATAAACAGAAATTGCTAACTTTGGCCCATTGCTTGTGCTCGAGTTTCGCTCTGTGCGTCATATAGGGTATTACATATATTTTGCTCGTTGCGAAGGGCATATCTTCATTGGAATTCGTGGATATTTTCAAAAATCCATGAACATTTTTGGTAATTCATGAAAATTTTATAAATTCGTCAATATATTTATAATATACTAATGAACTTTTTTTAACCTGTAAATTTTTTAAACATCAAAGAATATTTTTCACGATTCATGGAAATTTATTTATTGTAGAAGGTTTTATAAGTCATGAACATTATTTGCATAATACATTTTCTGAATCTGCCATAAATGATTTACTTTTAAGCCAATAGTTGGAGGTTTTTTCAACATGTTTTTACTCTAGGTTAACGTATCTGAGGATTCCTATCCAAATGCGAGTGCACGCTAATTGGCCCCACCCAATGTTTGTTCGTTATAGAGATATTTAAAACCATGAAGTCAGAGTGCAATTACTATATTTTGTATAATACGATATATAGCAACCGATCACCCACTACACCATGTCTTAGTTTGGTATTTATTTTTAGTGAATTTTGTTATTTTTCTCTCCAATTTTCTTTTTGTTCTTGGTTTGTATTTTCCCCTCTTCGATTTTCAGTATATTAGTTTCTCATTTATTTTCTTTATCTTTCTTTATCTTTCAATTATCTTTCCAATCTTAGTATTCTTTTATTTCGACAAATTTTTATTTTATTTTCCCCTCTTTTTCCCCATGTTTTATTGTATATTTTTCTATAGAAGTTTATTCATCATACAGGTTTTAAGATTAAATGAATAATTTGGAAAAGGCATTATTCCTTCAACTTGCTCATTAATGACTAATAAATGCAAAGATTTACAAATCTTCGTTTTATTGAGTTCCTTACCAAAAATGACATTTTAGGCGGAAAATCAAGCCATATATGGGATATTTTGCAGGAGATGATCATTTTCGTACAATTGAGCATGCAGCAGGGGAATACTAGCAGAGAAGTCGGTGTGCGGTACCACTGCTAGGGCTCGTACAAGCTGTCGAACTAGGTGCCACAACATCCGTGATGTCATCCCAAGCACATATCTTGAAGGGCTAGATCAAATTCGCAACAAAGAAGCCCTAAAATGCTATTCCACCCATCTGCGGTATAGAAAGGGGAGGAAGACACGGCGGCTCATATCTTCGATCTTTTGGACAATGTCCATCTCCATAGCTGCCACGCTACCATCATCAACATGACATCTCCATAGTCATCTCCATATCCATCGCCACCATGCTTATTAGACTAATTATTTGTAGTCGAGATTCCATCACTATCAACGACATTGTAAGACTATCAATCATTCAACTTCAAGTACCTTTTTATACAATGCCATCTACTTATGATTCGATCATGTTGTGTAAGTAATCAACTCGGGCTAAGGGCCGAGGCATAGCCTCGCAACCCCATGTATGCGCGAGAAAGGATTAACGATATGATTTTACTTTGTAATTTTGTGAAACAATTTTTCTCTTGTCTCTACCTTGACCCTAGAGCTGGTTGGTACCCAAGACACCAAATATCAGTAGAAGGGGAGGTAAGGAGTAAGGGAGAATGCAAGGCTATCCAGAAAGTCCATGACAGTAAGTTCAGTAATTAGACGGAACCAATTCCCAGGGGAAGACAATGATGGAATCATCAAACGCTAATGCATTGGTATGGTTTATCCTTAATAACAGAGGTAACCCTGTGAGTCGGATAAGGTCATGGTTGGAAAATCCAATCCTCAATGTGGCGGTATACGATCTTGGTGTCACAAGGACGCATCGTGCACTTACTTTTTTTATATAATGTATATTATACCCCCTTCGTCCCATAATATAAGAGCGTTTTTGACACTACACAGGTGTAAAAAACGCCCTTATATTATGAGACAGAGGGACTATAATTTATTAGTGCATTATTGCTCTATCTTATTATAAATCCAAGTGTGTGTACACACTTGCAGGGGAAATGTGACGCCCGGATAATTAAGCTACAGTGATCCCTCGCTAATGATGCCACGTCACCTCCGTTATTGTTGCTAATCTCCCGTTAGATCAAAACGGTCCAAAATTCAAATTCGAAGTTTGGCAAATAACAAAAGTTTTCAAAGTATTAAACTAAAATGTTCGGAGCGTGCCAATAATTGGCTAGATGTTTATGGTGAAGGAACCGTGCTTTTATAAAAGGCCTAAATTTTTAAAGTGAAATAAGACAGAAAAGAAAACAAATAAAGAAAAGAAAACACAAAACCAGAAAACAAAAGAACAAAAAAAAAAATAGAAACCCCCCTCCCCCTGGGCCGAATGGCCCAGCTAGCAGGCCAGCCCGCTGGCCCATCAGGCCCACCCCCACTCCCCTTATCCCCTGGACCCCAGAACCCTAACCACTCCCCCGTCGCCCCACTCGCCCACTTTCCCCCCTCCCGATCCAGATTGGATCAGGATCGAGCTCGCCGCGCCAACCGTCGCCCCGCGCCAGGACGTCGCCGCCCGGAGCCCGCGCCACCTCGCCGGCCTGCCTCCTCCTCCTCACCGGCCTGCACCTCGTCACCGCGTCGCCGTCGTCTCCGTCTCCTCCTCGCCCCCCGTTGCCACGTTCCCTGCAACCCGCGGTGAGGACTGCGACCACCCCTCTCCCTCACCCCGCGGTCACCGCGCTCTGCCCGACCGCGCCCTTGATACGTCCATTTTGCATCATGCTTTTATATCAATATTTATTGCATTATGGGCTGTTATTACACATTATGTCACAATACTTATGCCTATTCTCTCTTATTTTACAAGGTTTACATAAGGAGGGAGAATGCCGGCAGCTGGAATTCTAGGCTGGAAAAGGAGCAAATATTAGAGACCTATTCTGCACAACTCCAAAAGTCCTAAAACTCCACGAAAGTCATTTTTGGAAATAATAAAAAATAGTGAGCGGAAGAAATACCAGAGGGGCCCCACACCCTGGCCACGAGGGTGGGGGCGCGCCCTACCCCCTGGGCACGCCCCCCTGCCTCGTGGGCCCCCTGTTGGCCCTCCGGTGCCCATCTTCTGCTATATGAAGTCTTTCGTCCGAAGAAAAATCATAAGTAAGCTTTCGGGACGAGACTCCGCCGCCACGAGGCGGAACCTTGGCGGGGACACTTCCCTCCGGGAGGGGGAAATCATCGCCACCGTCATCACCAACGCTCCTCTCATCGGGAGAGGGCAATCTCCATCAACATCTTCACCAGCACCATCTCCTCTCAAACCCTAGTTCATCTCTTGTATCCAATTCTTGTCTCTAAAGTCTGGGATTGGTACGTGTAGGTTGCAAGTAGTGTTGATTAATCCTTGTAGTTGATGCTAGTTGGTTTATTTGGTGGAAGATCATATGTTCAGATCCTATATGCATATTAATACTCCTCTGATTATGAACATGAATATGCTTTGTGAGTAGTTACGTTTGTTCCTGAGGACATGGAAGAAGTCTTGCTATTAGTAGTCATGTGAATTTGGTATTCGTTCGATATTTTGATGAGATGTATGTTGTCTATCCTCAAGTGGTGTTATGTGAACGTCGACTACATGACACTTCACCATTATTTGGGCCTAGAGGAAGGTATTGGAAAGTAATAAGTAGATGATGGGTTGCTAGAGTGACAGAAGGTTAAACCCTAGTTTATGCGTTGCTTCGTAAGGGGCTGATTTGGATCCACATGTTTCATGCTATGGTTAGGTTTACCTTACTACTTCTTTTGTAGTTGCGGATGCTTGCTATAGGGGTTAATCATAAATGGGATGCTTGTACAAGTAAGGACAGCACCCAAGCACCGGTCCACCCACATATCAAATTATTAAAGTACCGAACGCGAATCATATGAACGTAATGAAAACTAGCTTGACGATTATTCCCATGTGTCCTCGAGAGCGCTTTTCTCTATATAAGAGTTTGTCTAGGCTTGTCCTTTGCTACAAAAAGGATTGGGCCACCTTGCTGCACTTTATTTACTTTTGTTACTTGTTGTTTGTTACCAATTATCTTATCACAAAACTATCTGTTACATATAATTTCAGTGCTTGCACAGAAATGCCTTGCTGAAAACCGCTTATCATTTCCTTCTGCTCCTCGTTGGGTTCGACACTCTTACTTATCGAAATGACTACAATAGATCCCCTATACTTGTGGGTCATCAGCCCTCCACCCGCTGAAGCTCCCCGTCGTGCTGCTCGCTCGCGTCGACCGCCGCTGCTTTCTTCCCCCTGCTGCTGCGCTTTCCAAAGATTTCATGCAGAGGCCTCGACCAACCAACCGCCATTGGCGCTTCATGACCTCGCCCCTTTGCCACGCCCGCGCCGTTCGCCCTCCCGCATGGCACGTGGCACCCGGCTCACAGCCTGCTGCTGCTTTTTCTCCGCCGCCGATCGCCCATTGCCATCGCCACGCTTTGCTGCTCTACTACCGCGCGACCAAGCACTGCCGGGTCGCACTGCATCCGCTGCTGCGCGCCGCTTCGTACCTCCCGCTAGTATCCCTTTGCCATGTCCCACGGCTGCCCTCGCCAACAGCTAGCTTCTTGCACTGCCCGTCGCCACTGCACCACCACCTGCTCCCGCGTGTCGCCCCATCCCCTACCGAGCCCGCCTCCCGTGGCCTCGCCACTGCCGCCTCAGGCGGCCGGCCTCGCCGTGCGCGTGGCCGGCGCCCCTCCCCCTCGTCGATCTGGGTGGATGCCCAATCGGGCTGGGCACCAGCGCCCATAACCCGCACGCCCGATAGGCCCCCTACGGGCCAATGACAGGAGGGCCCCGCCTCCAGAACGTTTCCATAAAAAAAAGATTAAAATAATAAAAATAATATATTAAATAATTAATTAATTAAATTAAATAAGTTAATTAATCCTAATTAATTAATCTAATTAACTTGTTAGTTTAATTAAACAGTAATTAGTTAGCTAAACCCTAATTAACCTAAACAGAGAATGACAGGTGGGTCCCACTGGACCCACACGTCAGTTTGACCAGTCAACACCTCTGTTGACTGCTGACGTCATGATGACGTCAGCAAACACTATTCTGGATAATGTTGAATTAAATAAATTCTAAAAATGATTTAAAACTTTGGAAAATCATATAAAATAAATCGTAGCTCAAGTGAAAATACTTTCTACATGAAAGTTGCTCAGAACGACGAGACGAATTCGGATACGCAGCCCGTTCGTCCGCCACACACCCCTAGCATATCGAACACGCAAGTTTCCCCCTCTGGTTCATCTGTCCGAAAACACGAAACACCGGGGATACTTTCCCGGATGTTTCCCCCCTACGTCGGTATCACCTCTTACCGCGTTAGGGCACACCTAACACCGTTGTTTGCTTTGTCATGCATCATTATGCATCTGTTTGCATTGTATTCATTGTTTCTTACCCCTCTTCTCTCCGGTAGACTACGAGACCGACGCCGCTGCTGGTGCCCCGACCGACTACGTTGTTGACGACCCCTACTTGCCAGAGCAACCAGGCAAGCCGCCCCCCTTGATCACCAGATATCGCCTATTCTTCTCTATACTGCTTGCATTAGAGTAGTGTAGCATGTTACTGCTTTCCGATTAATCCTATTCTGATGCATAGCCTATCTTTGCTACTACTGTTGTTACCTTTACCTACAATCCTACATGCTTAGTATAGGATGCTAGTATTCCATCTGTGGCCCTACCTTCTTGTCCGTCTGTTGTGCCATACTATCGGGCCGTGATCACTCGGGAGGTGATCACGGGTATATACTATATACTTTATACATGATACATGTGGTGACTAAAGTCGGCTTGGCTCATGGAGTACCCGCGAGTGATTCACGGATTGGGGCTGAAAGGACCTTTGTCCCGACGGCCCTCTGGGTGGATCTTTGTGGCGGAGCGACAGGGCAGGTTGAGACTGCCTAGGAGAGAGGTGGGCCTGGCCCTGGTCGACGTTTGCGGTTACATCAATTAACATGCTTAACGGGATCTTGGTATTTGATTTGAGTCTGGCCATTGGCCTATACGCACTAACCAGCTACGCGGGAACAGTTATGGGCACTCGGTGTCGTGGTATCAGCCGAAGCCTTCGTGACGTCAGCGACTGAGCGGCGCGCGCCGGATTGGACTGGAATGCCTGCTAGGCTAGGTCTGCTTCCGGCCGCCCTCGCAACATGCAAGTGTGCAATGGGCGATGGGCCCAGACCCCTGCGCCATAGGATTTAGACTGGCGTGCTGACCTCTCTGTTGTGCCTAGGTAGGGCTGCGATGTGTTGATCTTCCGAGGCCAGGCATGACCCAGGAAATGTGTCCGGCCAAATGGGATCAAGCGTGTTGGGTTATGTGGTGCACCCCTGCAGGAAGTTTATCTATTCAATAGCCGTGATCTTGATAATGTGACGACTTGGAGTTGTACCT
This sequence comes from Aegilops longissima, assembly GCA_021605205.1. NCBI lineage: Eukaryota > Viridiplantae > Streptophyta > Magnoliopsida > Poales > Poaceae > Aegilops > Aegilops longissima. Next base: position 210,175,388 of record CM038682.1, on the reverse strand, counting down.
TGACCTTATGACAACTAGAACCGGATACTTAATAAAACACTCCCTTCCAAGTGCCAGATATAACCCGGTGATCGCTCTCTAAGAGGGCGAAGAGGAGGGGATCGCGGGGTAGGTTTATGCTATGCGATGCTACTTGGTGAACTTACCATCTACTCTCTTCTACATGCTGCAAGATGCAGGTGGCCTGAAGCATAGTCTTCGACAGGATTAGCTATCCCCCTCTTATTCTAGCATTCTGCAGTTCAGTCCACCGATATGGCCCTTTACACATATACCCATGCATATGTAGTGTAGCTCCTTGATTGCGAGTACTTTGGATGAGTACTCATGGTTGCTTTTCTTCCTCTTTTCCCCCTTTCCCTTCTACCTGGTTGTCGCAACCAGATGCGGGAGCCCAGGAGCCAGACACCACCGTCGACGATGACTCCTACTACACCAGAGGTTCCTACTACTACGTGTAGGCCGCTGTAGTTTAGGAGGATCCCAGGCAGGAGGCCTGCGCCTCATTCGATCTGTATCCTAGTTTGTGCTACCCTTCTTAAGGCAAACTTTTTTAACTTATGTCTGTACTAAGATATTGTTGCTTCCGCTGACTCTTCTATGATCGAGCACTTGTATTCGAGCCCTCGAGGCCCCTGGCTTGTATTATGATGCTTGTATGACTTATTTATGTTTTAGAGTTGTGTTGTGATATCTTCCCGTGAGTCCCTGACCTTGATCGTACACGTTTCTGTGCATGATTAGTGTATGATTGAATCAGGGGTGTCACAAGTTGGTATCAGAGCCGACTGGCTGTAGGAATCCCCCTTCCACAATCCTTGGCCGAAATTTAGTCTAGTCAGTGAAAACTGTTTTACTAACATGGCTGTGTGGCTTACGGGCCCACGTCGCCATAGGGTGGTATAGGATCTTTTATTCCTTGTCTATACTGTGTGACTCTGATCTCTCTTCTATTCGGGTTAAAATGAACTTTGCTAAATCTAACATTAGGATCATGTTATCACTTTCACCCTGATACGTCTCCAACGTATCTATAATTTTTGATTGCTCCATGCTATATTATATATCTACTGTTTTGCACTATATTGGGCTTTATTTTCCAATTTTATATTATTTTTGGGACTAACCTATTAACCGGAGGCCCAACCCAGAATTGCTGTATTTTGCCTATTTCAGTGTTTCGAAGAAACGGAATATCAAACGGAGTCCAAACGGAAAGAAACCTTCGGGAACGTGATTTTCTCAATAGATATGATCCAGGAGACTTGGACCCTCCGTCAAGAAAGGAGGGAGGTGGTCACGAGGGTGGAGGGCGCCCCCTAGGGCGCGCCCCCTGCCTCGTGGGCCCCCCTTTTCTCCACCAACGTACTCCTTCCTCCTATATATACCTCGCACCCCCAAGCGATCGATCTGGAGCCAAAACCTAATTCCACCGCCGCAACTTTCTGTATCCACGAGATCCCATCTTGGGGCCTGTTCCGGAGATCCGCCGGAAGGGGAATCCACCACGGAGGGCTTCTACATCAACATCATAGCCTCTCCGATGAAGTGTGAGTAGTTTACTTCAGACCTTCGGGTCCATAGTTAGTAGCTAGATGGCTTCTTCTCTCTTTTTGGATCTCAATACAATGTTCTCCCCCTCTCTCGTGGAGATCTATTAGATGCAATCTTCTTTTTGCGGTGTGTTTGTTAAGACCGATAAATTGTGGGTTTATGATATTTGAATCTTCTCTGAATTCTTTTATGTATGATTGGTTATCTTTGCAAGTTTCTTCGAATTGTCAGTTTAGTTTGGCCAGCTAGATTGGTTTTTCTTGCAATGGGAGAAGTGCTTAGCTTTGGGTTCAATCTTGCGGTGTCCTTTCCCAGTGACAGAAGGGGCAGCAAGGCACGTATTGTATTGTTGCCATCGAGGATAACAAGATGGTTTTTTTATCATATTGCATGAATCTATCCCTCTACATCATGTCATCTTGCTTAAGGTGTTACTCTGTTTTCTTGAACTTAATACTCTAGATGCATGCTGGATAGCGGTCGATGAGTGGAGTAATAGTAGTAGATGCAGGTAGGAGTCGGTCTACTTGTCTCGAACGTGATGCCTATATACATGATCATACCTAGATACTCTCATAACTATGCTCAGTTCTGTCAATTGCTCAACAGTAATTTGTTCACCCACCGTAGAATACTTATGCTCTTGAGAGAAGCCACTAATGAAACCTATGGCCCCGGGTCTATTCTCATCATATCAATCTTCCATCACTTTATTATTGCTTTGCTTTTTACTTTACTTTTTATTTTACTTTGCATCTTTATATCAAAAATAACAAAAATATTATCTATCAGATCTCACTCCCGTAAGTGACCGTGAAGGGATTGACAACCCCTAATCGCGTTGGTTGCATTGAGCTATTGTTTTTGTGTAGGTGTGAGGGACTTGCGCATGGACTCCTACTGGATTGATACCTTGGTTCTCAAAAACTGATGGAAATACTTACGCTACTCTGCTGCATTATCCTCTCCTCTTCGAGGAAATCCAACGCAAGCTCAAGAGGTAGCAAGAAGAATTTCTGGCGCTGTTGTCGGGGAGTCTACGCAAAAGTCAACATACCAAGTACCCATCACAATTCCTCATCTCCCGCATTACATTATTTGCCATTTACCTCTCGTTTTCCTCTCCCCCACTTCACCCTTGCCTTTTTATTTTCCCTCTCTTTCCCTATCTCGTCCTCTCTTTTCCATTTGCCTTTTTTTGTTTGTTTGCATTAATTTGTTTGCTTGTGTGTTGGATTGCTTGCTTGTCACGATGGCCCAAGATAATACCAAATTGTGTGACTTTACCAATACCAACAATAATGATTTCCTTAGCACTCCGATTTCTCCTCTTACCAATACTGAATCTTGTGAAATCAATACTGCTTTGTTGAATCTTGTTATGAAAGATCAATTCGCCGGCCTTCCTAGTGAAGATGCCGCTACTCATCTAAATAGCTTCGTTGATTTATGTGATATGCAAAAGAGGAAAGATGTCGATAATGATATTGTTAAATTGAAGCTATTTCCTTTTTCGCTTAGAGATCGTGCTAAAGCTTGGTTTTCGTCTTTTCCTAAAAATAGTATTGATTCTTGGAACAAGTGCAAAGATGCTTTTATCTCTAAGTATTTTCCTCCCGCTAAGATCATCTCCCTTAGGAATGATATTATGAATTTCAAGCAACTTGATCATGAACATGTTGCACAAGCTTGGGAGAGAATGAAATTAATGATACGCAATTGCCTTACTCATGGTTTGAATTTGTGGATGATTATACAAAAAATTTATGCCGGATTGAATTTTGCTTCTAGAAATCTTTTAGATTCGGCCGCGGGAGGCACTTTTATGGAAATCACTTTAGGAGATGCTACTAAACTCCTAGATAATACTATGGTTAATTATTCTCATTGGCACACTGAAAGATCTACTAATAAAAAAGTGCATGCGATAGAAGAAATTAATGTTTTGAGTGGAAAGATGGATGAACTTATGAAATTATTTGCTATTAAGAGTGTTTCTTCTGATCCTAATGATATGCCTTTATCTACCTTGATTGAGAATAATAATGAATCTATGGATGTGAATTTTGTTGGTAGGAATAATTTTGGTAACAACGCGTATAGAGGGAATTTTAATCCTAGGCCTTATCCTAGTAATTCCTCTAATAATTATGGAAATGCCTACAACAATCCTTATGGAAATTTTAATAAGATGCCCTCTGAATTTGAGACTAGTGTTAAAGAATTTACGAATTCGCAAAAGAATTTTAATGCCTTGCTTGAAGAGAAATTGCTTAAAGTTGATGAATTGGCTAGAAACCTTGATAGAATTTCTCTTGATGTTGATTCTTTAAAGCTTAGATCTATTCCTCCTAAGCATGATATCAATGATTCTCTCAAAGCCATGAGAATTTCCATTGATGAGTGCAAGGAAAGAACCGCTAGGATGCGTGCTACGAAAGATGCCTTTATTAAAGCGTGTTCTTCCAATTCCTATGAAAATCAAGATGTAGATCTAAAAATTATTGATGTGTCCCCTATCAAATCTTTGTTTTTTAATATGAATCTTGATGAAACTGAATATGATCTACCGTTACCTAGGAGGCGTTCAAAGAATTCGGAGTTTTTAGATCTTGATGATGAAATTGATAAAAGTGGGATTGAAAAGATTGAAACCCTAGATGTTGCTAAACCCACTATTTTGGATCTCAAGGAATTTAATTATGAAAGTTGTTCTTTAATTGATTATATTTCCTTGTTGCAATCCGTGCTAAATTCTCCTCATGCTTATAGTCAAAATAAAGCGTTTATTAAACATATCGTTGATGCCTTGATGCAATCTTATGAAGAAAAACTTGAGTTGGAAGTTTCTATCCCTAGAAAACTTTATGATGAGCGGGAACCAACTATTAAAATAAAAATTAAAGATCATGAATTTTATGCTTTGTGTGATTTGGGTGCTAGTGTTTCCACTATTCACAAAACTTTGTGTGATTTGCTAGGTTTCCGCGATTTTGATGATTGCTCTCTAAACTTGCACCTTGCGGATTCCACTATTAAGAAACCTATGGGAAGAATTAATGATGTTCTTATTGTTGCAAATAGGAATTATGTGCCCATAGATTTTATCGTTCTTGATATAGATTGCAATCCTTCATGTCCTATTATTCTTGGTAGACCTTTCCTTAGAACGATTAGTGCAATCATTGATATGAAGGAAGGAAATATTAGATTCCAATTCCCATTAAATAAGGGCATGGAACACTTCCCTAGGAAGAAAATAAAATTACCATATGAATATATCATGAGAGCCACTTATGGATTGCCTACCAAAGATGGCAATACCTAGATCTATCCTTGCTTTTATGCCTAGCTAAGGGCGTTAAACGATAGCGCTTGTTGGTAGGCAACCCAATTTTATTTTTTGTTTTTGATTTTGTTTCTGTTTAGGAATAAATATTTGTTCTAGCCTCTGGTTAGATTTGTTTTTATGCTTTAATTAGTGTTTGTGCCAAGTTAAACCTATAGGATCTTCTCGGATGATAGTTATTTGATCTTGCTGTAATTTCCAGAAACTTTCTGTTCACGAAAACAATTATTAAAAATCATCAGAACGTGATAAAATACTGATTCCAATTGCTGCTTATGAAAAAACCAATTTTCTAGGTCTTCCTATTTTTTCTGAATTTTTTGAGTTCCATAAGTTTGCGTTAGCTACAGATTGTTACAGACTGTTCTGTTTTTGACAGATTCTGTTTATCGTGTGTTGTTTGCTTGTTTTGGTGAATCTATGGCTAGTAAAATAGTTTATAAACCATAGAGAAGTTGGAATACAGTAGGTTTAACACCAATATAATTAAAGAATGAGTTCATTACAGTACCTTAAAGTGGTCTTTTGTTTTCTTTCGCTAACGGAGCTCACGAGATTTCTGTTGAGTTTTGTGTTGTGAAGTTTTCAAGTTTGGGTGAATTTTTTTGATGGATTATGGAACAAGGAGTGGCAAGAGCCCAAGCTTGGGGATGCCCATGGCACCCCAAAGATAATCCAAGGACACCAAAAAATCAAAGCTTGGGGATGCCCCGGAAGGCATCCCATCTTTCGTCTACTTCCATCGGTAACTTTACTTGGAGCTATATTTTTATTCACCACATGATATGTGTTTTTCTTGGAGCGTCTTGTATGATTTGAGTCTTTACCTTTTAGTTTACCACAATCATCCTTGCTGTACACACCTTTTGAGAGAGCCATATGAATTGGAATTTGATAGAAAGTATTGTGCTTCACTTATATCTTTTGAGCTTTATAGTTTTGCTCATAGTGCTTCACTTAAATCTTTGAGCTTTATAATTTTGCTCTAGTACTTCACTTATATCTTTTAGAGCACGGTGGTGGATTTGTTTTATAGAAACTATTGAACTCTCATGCTTCACTTAGATTATTTTGAGAGTCTTAAATAGCATGGTAATTTGCTTAATAATAATATGCTTGGTATTCAAGATTTGTAAAACTTTCTTTTGAGTGCGTTGAATACTAAGAAAAGTTTGATGCTTGATAATTGTTTTGAGATATGAAGATGGTGATATTAGAGTCATGCCGGTTGAGTAGTTGTGAATTTGAGAAATACTTGTGTTAAAGTTTGTGATTCCCGTAGCATGCACGTATGGTGAACCGTTATGTGATGAAGTCGGAGCATGATTTATTTATTGATTGTCTTCCTTATGGGTGGCGGTCGGGGATGAGCGATGGTCTTTTCCTACCAATCTATCCCCCTAGGAGCATGCACTTAATACTTTGCTTTGGTAACTTCTAGATTTTTGCAATAAGTATATGAGTTTTTTATGACTAATGTTGAGTCCATGGATTATACACACTTTTCCCATCCTTCCACCATTGCTAGCCTCTCTAATACCGCGCACTTTTCGCCAGTATCATACACCCACCATATACCTTCCTCAAAACAGCCACCATACCTACCTATCATGGCATTTCCATAGCCATTCCGAGATATATTGCCATGCAACTTTCCACCGTTCCGTTTATTATGACACGCTCCATCATTGTCATATTGCTAGCATGATCATGTAGTTGACATCGTATTTGTAGCAAAGCCACCGTTCATAATTATTTCATACATGTCACTCTTGATTCATTCCATATCCCGGTACATCGCCAGAGGCACTTATATAGAGTCATACTATGTTCTAAGTATCGAGTTGTAATTGTTGAGTTGTAAGTAAATAGAAGTGTGATGATCATCATTTTTAGAGCATTGTCCCAAGTGAGGAAAGGATGATGGAGACTATGACTCCCCCACAAGTCGGGATGAGACTCCGGACGAAAAATAAAATATAAAAAAAAAGAGGCCATAAAAAAAGAGAGAAAAGGCCCAAATAAAAAAAATGAGAGAAAAAGAGAGAAGGGACAATGTTACTATCCTTTTACCACACTTGTGCTTCAAAGTATCACCAAGATCTTCATGATAAGAGAGTCTCTCATTTTGTCACTTTCATATACTAGTGGGAATTTTTCATTATAGAACTTGGCTTGTATATTCCAATGATGGGCTTCCTCAAAATGCCCTTGGTCTTCGTGAGCAAGCGAGTTGGATGCACACCCACTTAGTTTCTCTTGTTGAGCTTTCATATTCTTATAGCTCTAGTGCATCCGTTGCATGGCAATCCCTACTCACTCACATTGATATCTATTGATGGGCATCTCCATAGCTCGTTGATATGCCTAGTTGATGTGAGACTATCTTCCCTCTTTTTGTCTTCTCCACAACCACCATTCTATTCCACATATAGTGCTATATCCATGGCTCACGCTCATATTGCGTGAAGATTGAAAAAGTTTTGAGAATGTCAAAAGTATGAAACAATTGCTTGGCTTGTCATCGGGGTTGTGCATGATTTAAATATTTTGTGTGGGGAAGATGGAGCATAGCCAGACTATATGATTTTGTAGGGATAACTTTCTTTGGCCATGTTATTTTGAGAAGACATGATTGCTTTGTTAGTATGCTTGAATTATTATTACTTTTTATGTCAATATAAACTTTTGTCTTGAATCTTTCAAATCTGAATATTCATACCACAATTAAGAAGAATTACACTGAAATTATGCTAAGTAGCACTCCGCATCAAAAATTCTCTTTTTATCATTTACCTACTCGAGGACGAGCAGGAATTAAGCTTGGGGATGCCTGATACGTCTCCAACGTATCTATAATTTTTATTGCTCCATGCTATATTATCTACTGTTTTGGACTATATTGGGCTTTATTTTCCACTTTTATATTATTTTTGGGACTAACCTATTAACCAGAGGCCCAACCCAGAATTGCTGGTTTTTTTTCCTATTTCGGTGTTTTGAAGAAACGGAATATCAAACGGAGTCCAAACGGAATGAAACCTTCGGGAACGTGATTTTCTCAACAGATATGATCCACGAGACTTGGACCCTCCGCCAAGAAAGGAGGGAGGTGGTCACGAGGGTGGAGGGCGCGCCCCCTGCCTCGTGGGCCCCCCTTTGCTCCACCGACGTACTCCTTCCTCCTATATATACCTACGTACCCCCAAACGATCAGATACGGAGCCAAAAACCTAATTCCACCGCGGCAACTTTCTGTGTCCACGAGATCCCATCTTGGGGCCTATTCTGGAGCTCCGTCGGAAGGGGAATCCACCATGGAGGGCTTCTACATCAACATCATAGCCTCTCCGATGAAGTGTGAGTAGTTTACTTCAGACCTTCGGGTCCATAGTTAGTAGCTAGATGGCTTCTTCTCTCTTTTTGGATCTCAGTACAATGTTGTCCCCCTCTCTTGTGGATATCTATTCGATGTAATCTTCTTTTTGCGGTGTGTTTGTTGAGACTGACGAATTGTGGGTTTATGATCAAGATTATCTATGAACAATATTTGAATCTTCTCTGAATTCTTTTATGTATGATTGGTTATCTTTGCAAGTCTCTTCGAATTGTCAGTTTAGTTTGGCCAGCTAGATTGGTTTTTCTTGCAATGGGAGAAGTGCTTAGCTTTGGGTTCAATCTTGCGGTGTCCTTTCCCAGTGACAGAAGGTGCAGCAAGGCACGTATTGTATTGTTGCCATCGAGGATAACAAGATGGGGTTTTTATCATATTGCATGAATCTATCCCTCTACATCATGTCATCTTGCTTAAGGCGTTACTCAGTTTTCTTGAACTTAATACTCTAGATGCATGTTGGATAGCGGTCGATGAGTGGAGTAATAGTAGTAGATGCAGGCAGGAGTCGGTCTACTTGTCTCGGACGTGATGCCTATATACATGATCATACCTAGATACTCTCATAACTATGCTCAATTCTGTCAATTGCTCAACAGCAATTTGTTTACCCACCGTAGAATACTTATGCTCTTGAGAGAAGCCACTAGTGAAACCTATAGCCCCCGAGTCCATTCTCATCATATCAATCTTCCATCACTTTATTATTGCTTTGCTTTTTTACTTTACTTTTTATTTTACTTTGCATCTTTATATCAAAAATACCAAAAATATTATCTATCAGATCTCAGTCCCGTAAGTGACCGTGAAGGGATTGACAACCCCTAATCACGTTGGTTGCGTTGAGCTATTGTTTTTTTGTAGGTGCGAGGGACTTGCGCGTGGCCTCCTACTGGATTGATACCTTGGTTCTCAAAAACTGAGGGAAATACTTACGCTACTCTGCTGCGTTATCCTCTCCTCTTCGGGGAAATCCAACGCAAGCTCAAGAGGTAGCACACCCGGCACCTTATTACCGATGATCGTCTGCTGCACCAGAAGACCCTGAAGATACTCTCCGTTGTTAACCCAAGAACTTGTGTTCATCGCATTTGCAATTCCCCTTCCACTGTCAACCCTTGTAGATAACTACATGCAGTTGTCATTCTTACATTCATCCCCAGTTGGTATTGTTATTACAAGATACCCCGAAATACTTGTCGTTGTTTTGAGAATCCTTTGTGACTACTGCCTTGCAGTTCCTTGTCGCCTGAATACACCTACAGATTAATCCTCACACTTACCGAGGATTTGTTTCTCCCCAGTTGTTCAAGTGTTTCACAAAATTCTTTGAAATATATCCAATCTTTCGAGAATCCTCTGCAGCCTATGGCTCTAGAAATTCTTGTCTGCCTGCATTATGGTTAATTCCAAATGCCTAGCATTATTCATTGACATCCTTTGACACTATCAATTTTTGATTCCACTGATTCATTACGTTGCAAATGTTCACAATCATCAGTCGAATCCTAGAATTGTCCTTTCGGCTCAGACGTCATTTTAAACATGAGCTAGATCTCGACCAATCAAATTGTCGTCGGTTGTACCCCTAAGCTTACTCATATTATCCTTAATCAGAGCATTTGCTTCTGAGCCCTTCATATGGAAGTCATAATTCCTTAGCATTTGAGCTCTGAATTAGTCGGTTGTTTCTATAATCCAATGCCTTTGCATTGTTACTTCCTCTGGTTGTGTGCCGATGCTCACATCAGCTCCGTTATGGACCGGCAGATCCTTTGTTGGATTTTATCCAACATCGTCCTTCATATTCAATAACCTTGTGAGACTTCCCTCGGATACATAATGCCTTCGGTAAATTGTATCCTCTGCTTTCTCAACCATGCTCTACTTTCGAGCTAGTGATATTTACTATTGAAGCTTGTAGTATATGTTTCTTAGATGCCCCGATGGGTTGAACCTATGCCTTCCTTAATATGCGTGAACCCGAAAGTTTTCCAAGGTTCATACTCCTATGGTAATTCACCAGGTAGATCTTCGCACTCAAATCATTTTTAGTAGAGCAGTGAATGAAAGGTTATGCATTAAAGAAGTGGGAGTCAACCTTGAACTTTGTGTTCATGCCCATGGAAACGGTGTAGATCGTATCATTAAAGCTTCTCTTCAAATAAATATTTCCTTGGTATAAGTTTATCTTATATCTGGGATCTGGCATTTTGCAATCGTTGTTTCGGCCATGTTCTCCTTTTAAATACCATTTCTCGGACAAGTTGAAGTACTTGTCTTCTGTAGATCATTGCACATGTCCAACCCTTACTTTGATCTACCGCCGAGCATTACACTCTGGTATCTCAAGAATACCACGAAACTACATAACTTCTTATGAGTTCTTCATCAACTATTATTCTCGCCAATTCCAATTTCCCTCGGGTTCTGAGTTATTAGTCACTTGTAGCGACCAGACCCGAATGGATCAAGTCTCTGTGCTCAGTGTCATCCCTGGATCAGTAATGCTGACACCACACAATACTTCGAAGGATTTATTGCAGAGTAGCAATCACACACTTATTACATCGTTGTCCACAAGGGAACTTATTACAATAATATGGCTTAAGGCCATCTAATAATAACAGCGGAAGGCTTGGAAGATAAGCGAGTCCATCAACTCCAACGGCATCACCGAGTATAGAACCACGACCTAACACCTTACTGTCGTTCGAAAAGTCTGCAACGTGAAAGTTGCAGCCCAAAACGGTCACATGGAATATGCTTGCAATGTAACACATAAGAGCAATGAAGGAAATAAGCCTATACTACATGCATATATGGCTGGTGGTAAGGCTCTCTGATTACATTTGCATAAAGCTGATTTTTCCCTACATCAAAGGAATAGTTTTATTTAACTATCATGGTGGTTGTTAAACATTGAGAATGGTTGACAGATCCTCAATCCCAATTAAAAGTACTCATCAAAACCCAACAACTTTTATTAGAGGTAACATGTTGAGATTCACATGATATTCAATTACGGATACTCAAAATGTCCATAACCGGGACATGGCTAATCATGATTAGTTTATACACTCTGCAGAGGTTTAGCACTTTTCCCCACAAGACTCGATCGCCTCCGCTTGGTTCTCGTGACTACATGGTGTTTGAGAAACGGATGACCGAGACATAGTCTTTCGAAGCGCTAGCACCTTACATGTGGGTAGACCGTACCAACCTACATCCCCTACATCAGCTAGCCTACCCGTAAGAGTTCGCACAACTTAGTCAACTACGCCAGAGCCCATAATTGGCTTGTGGCTGCACACGGAAGTTTCAGCTTTGAATAATCTTATGATCCCTTAGAGCCCGGGTGGTGGTCCAAGAAATACAGAGCAAGTCTGATAGAAACCAGGTGCCTCAATCCACCTAGATGTGTGTTTAAGTTGCCACCTTAGATAAACCATTAATTAACAATCTCACATCTGTCATGGATATTCACTCACCCAATCCACGCCTACTAGCATAGCATGGCATAATAAGCAAACGTGAAGTAACTCCCAAGGTTTCATAAGTAAAACAGGTAATAGGTACTACCTCAATCTACTTCCCAATCCCACAATTTAATTAGATCCTAAACATGCAAGTGTTTGAGGGTTTGATCTAATGCATAAAAACTGGGTAGTAGAAAAGGTATGATCAAGTGTTACTTGCCTTGCTGATGATCTGCGAGACCTAGAGATTCGAAGTAACAAGCGGCGCACTCCGGGTGATCTAACGCAGACAAACAACAAGCATACAATAAGTACTCATCTAATGCACGGGGAAATCTCGAATAAAAGATCTAACCAGAAAGTTCAACTTAAGAACCCTGGTTGCAAAAGATTCGAATCAAAATAAACATCGAAAGTCGAAACTCGAGAGAGAACGACTCGGTTTTGCAAATCTGAAACTAGGTCAAAATTTCACAGTAGCAAAACTCTGTGAAAGTAGGTTAGTCGGAACGGCGGTTTCGTTACGAAACTCCAGGCGCTTGAATCACCTGATTCCGATAAACGAGCGAGAAATAAAACAGATTTGAAAATCGGATCTGAAATCGAATCAGAAAAATAACGGATTAAATCCGATTAAAGGAAAACGACGAACGGTTTAAATAACGGACGTTCGTTAACAGAACTAATCCAACGAACACGTTCATTGAAACGAACGGTTCGGTGAACGTTCGTTAAATAAGAAAACCGAAAAAATAAAACCAATCTAGGGTTTTTAAAAAACCGAACATCTCTTTTTTAAAAAAACGGATCGGTTTTAAGGGGAAAACCGGATCGGCGGGCGGGCTACCTCCGGTGATCGCCGGCGGGGCTCCGGGTGGCGGGGTCGGGAGGCGGCGGGGGTCCGGCGTCAAGGAGACGGCGGGCGGCGGACTCGGCGCGGTCGGGTTGGCGGCTCCTCCGTGGTGAGGTGAGAGGGGGGGCGGTATTTAAGAGGGGGTGTGGCGGCGGGTGGCTTGGGGAGGGGCAAGCCGGGGGAGGCGGGCGGAGCCGGACTCAGCCAGGCGGCGCGTCGTCCCCGAAGGGACTTCAGCCAAGCGGCTTGTGAGGGAGAGGAGGAGGCGGGCGCTGGGCCGGCCTGGCTGGCTGGGCAGGCTGGGCCTTGGCCTGTGGGGGCGCGTTTTAAAATTAAAATTAAACCAAAACGAATTAAAAAAATACCAAATGAATTCTGATTTAAATAAAACAAATTTTCCCGATTCCTAAAAATGAGTCTAACAAAATGAACTTTTAAACGGCAAACATGCATAGATTTTTAAATGCTCATTTTGCCTAAGCAAAATAAATCTTCCAAAACCAAATTTGATTTATTTATAAAATCTTCATTTTCCTAATTGTTGGGAAAGTCATATTATTCCTCTCTTAATTTTCATAGGAAAAACTTTATGAAGATAATTTAAATAAATCCAAATGATCCTATTTTCAAATTTTGGGAAAACCCAAATATGAAAATAATGAAACTTCCAACTCTCTCCGAGGGTCCTTGAGTTGCGTGAAATTTCTAGGATCGGAAAAATGCGAGAAAAATATGATATGCATGATGACCTAATGTATAACATTCCAAATTGAAAATTTGGGATGTTACAAACCTACCCTCTTAAGATGAATCTCGCCCTCGAGATTCGGGTTGGCTAGAAAATAGGTGAGGGTGGTCCTTAAGCAAAACTTCCTCTCTTTCCCAGGTGGCTTCATCCTCAGTGTGGTGGCTCCACTGAACTTTGCAAAACTTGATAACCTTGCTGCGGGTAACTCTGCTGGCATAATCGAGAATCTTAACCGGTTTTTCCTCATATGTCAAGTCATCCTTCAACTGAATGGCTTCCAGTGGCACTGTGTCTCTTAACGGTACCTCTGCTATCTCGGGGTGACATTTCTTCAACTGAGAAACATGGAATACATCATGAACTCCTGACAGTCCTTCTGGCAATTCCAATTTATACGCAACTTCTCCCATGCGTTGCAAAATCTTATATGGTCCAACGAAGCGGGTGCTAACTTTCCTTTCACTCCAAAACGCTTAACTCCTCGAAGCGGGATACTCGAGATATACTCTGCTCCAACTTCATACTCAATCGCTTTGCGCTTTGAATCGGCATAGCTCTTTTGTCTGGACTGGGCTACCTTGAGCCTGTCTCGAATCAACTTAACTTTCTGTTTAGACTCCTTAATTAAATCTGGTCCAAACAACGACGATCTCGGTTTAGTCCCATGACAACGGTGTCCTGCACCTTCTTCCATCTGAGCCTCGAAAGGTGCCATCTTTAAGCTGGTTTGGTAACTGTTATTGTAGGAAAATTCTGCATACGGCAAATTATCATCCCAACTAGATACATAATCTAGTGCACAAGCTCTCAAAGATGTCCTCCAAAATCTGATTGACTCTCTCGGTCATCCATCGGTCTGTGGGTGGAAAGCTGTCTCAATTCCAATCGGGTTCCCAATGTTTCGTGCAACCGGTTCCAAAATTTCAAGTAAACTGGGTTCCTCTATCCGATACGATGCTCCTCGAACTCCGTGTAAACACACAATTCTGGTCATGTATATCTTCGCCAACTTAGCACTGCTATAGGTAGTCTTGATTGGAATGAAATGAGCTACCTTTGTCAAACGATCGACTATGACCCAAATCGAGTCATATCCTGAACGGGTCTTTGGCAAACCTGTGATGAAATCCATGCCTAGTTTATCCCACTTCCATTCGGTATCGCAACGGTTGTAACAATCCTGCTGGCTTCGATGCTCGCCTTTAATTTCGACATACGTCGCAAACTGCTACATACTCCGCAATATCCTTCTTCATTCCGGTCCACCGAAAATATTCTTCAAATCCAAATACATCTTGGTATTTCTGGGTGAATCGAATAGGGTGAATCATGGGCTTCTTGCAAAATCAACTTCCCGATCTACGGGTCATTGGGCACATAAACACGGTCTTCAAACCATAGAGTATCGTGCTCATCCTCACGAAATCCTTTAGCTTTTCCTTTGCTCATTTTCTCCTTTATAGAGGCAACTTCCTTATCTGCCTTTTGGGCTTCTCGATTTTGTCCATTAGTGTCGATCAATCTCCAATGCTGCTACATAGCCTCTCGGAACTATTTCCAAACATAGCTCTCGAAGGTCCTCGGCTAACTCATTGGGTATTCCTCCCATCATTAGGGTATTGACGTGGCTCTTACGGCTCAATGCGTCAGCTACAACATTAGCCTTTCCGGGGTGATAATGCAATCTCATATCATAATCCTTGATTAGCTCTAACCATCTCCTTTGTCTGAGATTCAATTCCTTCTGTGTGAAGATGTACTTCAAACTCTTGTGATCCGTATATACTTCACAATGATTTCCAATGAGAAAATGTCTCCACGTCTTCAAGGCATGCACAACGGCTGCTAACTCCAAATCATGAGTGGCATAATTCAACTCATGAGGCTTAAGTTGTCGCGAAGCATACGAAACAACTCTTCCTTCCTGCATAAGCACGGCTCCAAGTCCTCGACGTGAAGCGTCGCAATACACCTCATAATCCTTAGTCCATATGAATTTGTTTTCCTTCTTCAACAATCCTGTCATAGGCTTTGCAAGTCTTGAGAAATTCTCAATGAATCTTCGGTAGTATCCTGCGAGTCCAAGGAAACTCCGAATCTCTCCAACTGTCGTTGGTGCTTCCCATTTGGTTCTGGTCTCAACCTTTGTGGGGTCAATGCTATCCCTTCTCCGGATATAACATGTCCGAGAAATCCAACTTCCTTTAGCCAAAACTCACATTTGCTGAACTTGGCATACAACTGGTGTTCCCTCGGTTTCTCAAAACCAATCGCAAATGTTCCTTGTGTTCCTCTTCATTCTTTGAAAAATCAAAATGTCATCAATGAACACCACGACGAACTTATCCAAAACTCCATAAACACTTTGTTCATCGGGTTCATGAAATAGGCTGGTGCGTTAGTCATCCAAATGACATAACGGTATACTCATACAGTCCATATCTCGTGGTAAACGCTGTCTTGGGTATATCTTGCTCCCGAATCTTCAACTGATGGTACCCTGATCGCAAGTCGATCTTAGAAAACACTTTGGCTCCTTGCAAGCGATCAAACAGATCATTAATCATAGGTAGTGGGTACTTGTTCTTGATTGTTACTTCATTCAATCCACGATAATCAACAACCATTCTCAAAGATCCATCCTTCTTCTCCACTAACAAAACGGGTGATCCCCAAGGTGAAGAACTTGGGCGAATAAAACCTTTATCCAATAGTTCCTTAATCTGCTTCTTGATTTCCGCCAAATCCTTTGCGGGCATCCTGTACGGTCGCTTCGATATCGGGCCTGTTCCTGGCAACAGCTCGATCAAAAACTCAATGTCTCTATCCGGTGGCATTCCTGGCAACTCTTCCGGAAATACATCAGGATAATCCTTCACCACTGGTACTTCTTCCTGCACCACTCCTGTTAAGCAATTAACTTGCGCTCTTCTCGGCTCGTGCCGTGATACATACTTGATCCTTCTTCCTTCTGGTGTGGTGAGCAAAATTGACCTTGTGGTACAATCTATGTTTCCTCCATACTTTGATAACCAATCCATTCCTAATATCACATCCAATCCTTGGGATTCCAGAACTATTAGGTCTGAGGGGAAAACATAGTGTCCAATCCTTAATGGCAGTCGATCACACCATTTACTAGCCATGTACTCTGCTCCGGGTGAGGTTACTAGCATGGGTGACCTAAGGGCTTGGGTCGGTAACTTGTACTTATCCACAAATCCCCTTGATATGTATGAATGCGATGCACCAGTATCGAAAAGAACAACTGCAGTAAATGACTTAACCAAAAACTTACCGATTCGTGATCGGGCTGATCTTCAACCTCCTCCACATCAATGTGGTTCACCTGTCCCCTGTTGAAAGGGTTTGGCTTCTTTCGAGCTTCCATTGCCATTTCCATTCTGGCCTTCTGGACAGTCATTTGCATAGTGCCTAGTCTTGCGGCACTTAAAACAAGTAATGTGACTCAGGTCTACCTTGGATGGTGTTGACGGGTTGGTGCGGTTCTGTCCATTGCTTCCTCCATTCCCGCTCCCATTCTTGGTGCCATTATGGTTATGCTAATTACCTCCTCCATGGGTATGCTGAAACTGAATTCTGATTTAGGGGTATAACGAGGCTTCTGCTGGGGATCGAGTTATACTTCCCTTGTCCATACTTCCGCTTGCAGTTCTCAATTTGTCTGCTTTCCTTCAATCATGAGAGCTCGGTCTACTAACTCCTGGTAGTTGTTGAAACTTGCTACCATCAACGGCATGCTGAACTCATCATTCAGTCCTTCTAGAAACTTCTCTGTTTAGCTGCATCCGTAGTAACGCTATCCGGGGCATAACGTGCTAATTTGCTAAAATCATCCACGATCGCCAACAGTCCTTCCTCCTTGGCGTAAGTTGCGAAACTCACGCTTCTTCATGGCCATGGCTCCTGCTGAAACATGGGCGGTCTGAAAAGCTTGTTGGCTGGTCCCATGTGACGGTGTCTCACGGGTAAGTGGTGTGAAATTCTCCCACCATGCTGCTGCGGGTCCTTCAAGCTGGTGTGCTGCAAACTTCACTCTTTCACCCTCTGTGCATCCTGCAGTGGTCAGCTCCTTCCTATCTTGCGGAGCCACCATCCGCCACAATCGGCTCGGTGCTCTCGGAATACACCGCGGTTCATCTAAGGAAACGAGTCGATGATCCGCAGGTGGTGGTGGTGGCGGTGGGTTGTTGTTGTTGTTGTTCGCACCAATGTTTGAATCAGGTATTCTGCTGCTGGATCAATTGGGTGATCTCTGGCGGAAAACGAATCCGGGTCGCGTCTCGGAGGCATCGATGGGTTTAGAAAAGGAGAGAAATGTAGAATAGAATGAGGTCTAAGGAATCACTACCCAAATGCACATGAGCAAAACACACAAAATCACTTCATTCAATCAAACAAGGGCTTACAACGATCTAACTATCGCAAAAGTGCGTGTACTATAATGCTTACATGGAGGAAATACTACTACTATGTGGGGACTTCTACTAATTTGAACCGGTGGAAGACTCCATGATGTCCGCTCCACCGCCTTCAAAGTCGGGTTCACTTGGATCCGAATCGGTGTCGTCGATGTTAATGTAGTCGCTTGGGTATTCGACATACTGGTCTTCATTCCTGGCGCCAACTTCTTCTTGAGTTCTTCGATCTCGTACTTAAGATCGTTATTGTGTCTTGCCGAGCTACGATCTCGCCCATGTAGTCCTTATGTGTAGTCTTTAGTTCTTCTTCCAGTTCGATGATCCTTCCTTTGTCTTCAGAACTCCAACATGTCATTGCACATTTGGTTCTCCGGCGTCGAATGTGCTGATTTAACTCCTGGATGAACGCTGCAATGGATCTATCCTTCTTGGTGCTGACGACGTCCCAGTTGTCATCTCGGCGTCCGCAAATCTGGTAGATGGTATCCTTGAGGTCTTCTTGATAAACTTCCCCAATGCATCCCATGGTGATGTGAGCTGCCATGCTCTTTCCCAGACTCCAAGTTGGTGCGCTGAAAACACTATCTATAGGCTTGGTGATTGGGGCGAATGTCCTTCCCGAACGTGAGCATGAATCTTCCAGCGCTCCTCTTCAGAGAGTGGCGTTGAAAGTTCGGTGAAGCTTGGTAGTCCAATGTTCGGTACTTAGTAACTTCCTTCAAGTGAAATCCAAAAGGTGTGCCTTCATCCGGTTGGGTGTACTTGATCTTCGCGTCCGTCATCCTAAAGAGAGTAGAAAAGATGAGGAGTTAGAAAATGGGAAGAGAGTAGTGATCTATGGCTTTAACTTAGTGGTCGTGTCCTACGGTCGTGTGCTCGATACCATTCTCTGTGAGCGACCGCACCGAATGGATCCATCTACGTGCTCGGTGTCATCCTGGATCAAGAATGACACCACCACACAAGACTTTGAAGGATTTATTGCGAGTAGCAATCACACACTTATTACATCGTTGTCCACAAGGAACTTATTACAATAATATGGCTTAAGGCCATCTAATAATAACAGCGAAGGCTTGGAAGATAAGCGAGTCCATCAACTCCAACGGCATCACCGAGTATAGAACCACGACCTAACACCTTACTGTCGTTCGAAAAGTCTGCAACGTGAAAGTTGCAGCCCAAAACGGGTCACACATGGAATATGCTTGGCAATGTAACACATAAGAGCAATGAAGGAAATAAGCCTATACTACATGCATATATGGCTGGTGGTAAGGCTCTCTGATTTTACATTTGCATAAAGCTGATTTTTCCCTACATCAAAGGAATAGTTTTATTTAACTATCATGGTGGTTGTTAAACATTGAGAATGGTTGACAGATCCTCAATCCCAATTAAAAGTACTCATCAAAACCCAACAACTTTTATTAGAGGTAACATGTTGAGATTCACATGATATTCAATTACCAGATACTCAAAATGTCCATAGCCGGGGACACGGCTAATCATGATTAGTTTATACACTCTGCAGAGGTTTGCACACTTTTCCCCACAAGACTCGATCGCCTCCGCTTGGTTCTCGTGACTACATGGTGTTTGAGAAACGGATGACCGAGACATAGTCTTTCGTAAGCGCTAGCACCTTACATGTGGGTAGACCGTACCAACCTACATCCCCTACATCAGCTAGCCTACCCATAAGAGTTCGCACAACTTAGTCAACTACGCCAGAGCCCATAATTGGCTTGTGGCTGCACACGGAAGTTTCCAGCTTGAATAATCTTATGATCCCTTAGAGCTGCGTGGCGGTCCGAAGAAATACAGCAAGTCTGATAGAAACCAGTGCCTCAATCCACCCGGATGTGTGTTTAAGTTGCCACCTTAGATAAACCATTAATTAACAATCTCACATCTGTCATGGATATTCACTCACCCAATCCACGCCTACTAGCATAGCATGGCATAATAAGCAAACGAGAAGTAACTCCCAAGGTTTCATAAGTAAAACAGGTAATAGGTACTACCTCAGTCTACTTCCCAATCCCACAATTTAATTAGATCCTAAACATGCAAGTGTTTGAGGGTTTGATCTAATGCATAAAAACTGGCTAGTAGAAAAGGTATGATCAAGTGTTACTTGCCTTGCTGATGATCCGCGAGACCTAGAGATTCAAGTAACAAGCGGCGACTCGGGTGATCTAACGCAGACAAACAACAAGCATACAATAAGTACTCATCTAATGCACGGGGAAATCTCGAATAAAAGATCTAACCAGAAAGTTCAACTTAAGAACCCTGGTTGCAAAAGATTCGAATCAAAATAAACATCGAAAGTCGAAACTCGAGAGAGAACGACTCGGTTTTGCAAATCTGAAACTAGGTCAAAATTTCACAGTAGCAAAACTCTGTGAAAGTAGGTTAGTCGGAACGGCGGTTTCGTTACGAAACTCCAGGCGCTTGAATCACCCGATTCCGATAAACGAGCGAGAAATAAAACAGATTTGAAAATCGGATCTGAAATCGAATCAGAAAAATAACGGATTAAATCCGATTAAAGGAAAACGACGAACGGTTTAAATAACGGACGTTCATTAACAGAACTAATCCAACGAACACGTTCATTGAAACGAACGGTTCGGTGAACGTTCGTTAAATAAGAAAACCGAAAAAAAATAAAACCAATCTAGGGTTTTTAAAAAACGAACATCTCTTTTTTAAAAAAACCGGATCGGTTTTTAGGGGAAAACCGGATCGGCGGGCGGGCTACCTCCGTGATCGCCGCGAGGCTCCGGCGGCGGGCTAGGGTCGGCGGCGGGTCGGGAGGGGCGGCGAGGGCGGCGGGCTCCGGCGCCAAGGGATTTGGCGGCGGCGTTCGTGGCGGCGGGCGGACTCAGCCTTGGCATCGGGTTGGGGCGGCTCAAGGGGTGAGGTGAGAGGGGGGCCGGCGGTATTTAAGAGGGGAGGGGTGGCGGGGTGGCTTGGGAGGGCAAGCCGGGGGAGGCGGGCGGAGCCGGACTCGGCAAGGCGGCGTCCCCCCGAGCGGGGACTTCGGCGCGCAAGGCGTCGCGAGGGAGAGGAGGAGGCGGGCGCTGGGCCGGGCCTGGCTGGCTGGGCTGGGCCGGGCCTTGGCCTGTGGGGGTTTTTTTAAAATTAAAATTAAACCAAAACGAATTAAAAAAAATACCAAATGAATTCTGATTTAAATAAAACAAATTTTCCCCGACTCCTAAAAATGAGTCGAACAAAATGAACTTTTAAAACGGCAAACATGCATATATTTTTAAAATGCTCATTTTTGCCTAAGCAAAATAAATCTTCCAAAAACCAAATTTGATTTATTTATAAAATCTTCATTTTTCCTAATTGTTGGGAAAGTCATATTATTCCCTCTCTTAATTTTCATAGGAAAAACTTTATGAAGATAATTTAAATAAATCCAAATGATCCTATTTTCAAATTTTGGGAAAACCCAAATATGAAAATAATGAAACTTCCAACTCTCTCCGAGGGTCCTTGAGTTGCGTGAAATTTCTAGGATCGGAAAAATGCGAGAAAAATATGATATGCATGATGACCTAATGTATAACATTCCAAATTGAAAATTTGGGATGTTACATCACTCGAGAACACCGTTAAGTGAATCAATTCCGCACTCAGATTCAATAACTCTAAGTAATTTTTGCTGCTTATCATTTAATAACCCTTCAAGTCATTCCTAGCCTGATCGGCTATATCATTATCGTGCAACTTTTTAACAGTGCTATCTGGTCCTTCTTTCCGAAGCACAATTTTCGACGATGAGCTAAGCTTACGTCGACTTTCCTCATCATATCATTTTGCCTTGAACAACAAGCTTGATTCCGAGTTTGTGTCGTATCCGTGGTTTCAATAACTTTTCGCTCCATCCTTCCTTTTGCCTGATGTCATCGATGAGCGATTATATCTTCATGAAACCTCTCAACAAATGTGTCATGATCATCATCAACATTCTGAGCTCCTCGAGCATATCAATTGAATTCATGATGAGAAACACCATCCTTTCCCTCGATGATTTGTGTTATCATCGACCACTCGATTGCCTTCCGTTCAACACAAACTTGTTCGTGTTTTGTGTTATACCTTGGGATCCTTGCTATCCAGCATTTGTTCTTCTTTACCTTGGAGTATTACCATCTTCTATGTCAAGAATGTCGTGAGAATTTCACCACCTCTTAAGAATTCTTGATGCAGGTGATACCTTTTACAATATCCACCCATTCCTTGGTCCCCGTGTTATTTCTAACTGGAAAACCGACAATCGAACTATGACGTGCGACTTCAAAACTTCTAGCAACCCTATTGCTTTGAAGATAATGGTCGATATTTCATTCTTAGACCATTGGTTATCGGATCACCATTCTAACATTGATCATGCTACCTAAGCCCATATTTTGGGTGCATGCTACGTCTTGAGCTTGCGTTGGTTTTCCCCGAAGAGGAGAGGATGATGCAGCAGAGTAGCGTAAGTATTTCCCTCAGTTTTTGAGAACCAAGGTATCAATCCAGTAGGAGGCCACGCGCGAGTCCCTCGTACCTACACAAAACAAATAGCTCCTCGCAACCAACGCGAATAGGGGTTGTCAATCCCTTCACGGTCACTTAGGAGAGTGAGATCTGATAGAGATGATAGATAATATTTTGGTATTTTTGATATATAGATGCAAGGTAAAATAAAAGGCAAAGTAAAAAGCAAAGCAATAATAAAGCGTAGGAAGATTAATATGATGATAATAGACCCGGGGGCCATAGATTTCACTAGTGGCTTCTCTCAAGAGCATAAGTATGTTGGGGAACGTAGTAATTTCAAAAAATTTCCTACGCACACTCAAGACCATGGTGATGGCATAGCAACGAGAGGGGAGAGTGTCTGTCCACGCACCCTCGTGAGACCGAAAGCGGAGCGTTATAACAACGCTGCTGATGTAGTCGTGACGTCTTCACGATCCGACCGATCCAAGCACCGAACGTCGGCACCTCCGAGTTCTGCACACGCTCAGCTCGATGACGATCCCGGACTCGATCCAGCAAAGTGTCGGGATGAGTTCCACAAGACGACGGCGTGGTGACGATGATGATGCTCCACCGACGCAGGGCTTCGCCTAAGCTCCGCAACGATATGATTTCTCCGGCGCAGGGCTTCGCCTAAGCTCCGCGACGATATGACCGAAGTGGAATATAGTGGAGGGGGGCACCGCACACGGCTAAGGAACGATCCATAGATCAACTTGTGTGTCCTGGGGTGCCCCCCTGCCCCCGTATATAAAGGAGCAAGGGGGGGGGGGTGCGGCCAGCCCAAGGGGGGCGCGCCTGGAGGAGTCCTACGACTACATCACCCTTGAAGAATGGTCTATTTTTATTGAATCTCGATAGTAGTAATACACATATTCATAGTGTCACCTCGTCCTTTGCCAGTGCTCGTCTATTCCGTAGTCCCTGTTTCGAGTTGCAAATATTAGCAATGTAACCAAGATCAAATACCAGTGCTACTACGAGCTCTAGTAAGGTACACATCAATAACATGTATATCACATATACCTTTGTTCACCTTGCCATCCTTCTTATCCGCCAAATACTTGGGGCAGTTCCGCTTCCAAAGTCGAAATGCTTGCAGAAGAAAATCACTCGGCCAGGCTTAGGTCCAGACTTGGGTTTCTTCTCTTGAGCAGCAACTTTCTTGCTGTTCTTTTGAAGTTTCCTTCTTCTTTCCTTTGCCCTTTTCTTGAAACTAGTGGTCTTGTTGACCATCAACACTTGATGCTCTTTCTTGATTTCTACCTCCACGGCTTTCAAAGATTATGCGAAGAGCTCGGGAATTGTTTTGGTCATCCCTTGCATATTATAGTTCATCACGAAGCTCTTGTAGCTTGGTGGCAGTGATTGGAGAATTCATCAATGACACTATCATCCGGAAGAGTAACTCCCAGTTGAATCAAGTGATTATTATACCCGACATTTTGAGTATATGTTCACCGACGTAACTATTCTCCTCCATCTTGCAGCTATAGAACTTATTGGAGACTTCATATCTCTCAATCCGGGCATTTGCTTGAAATATTAACTTCAACTCTGGAACATCTCATATGCTCCATGACGCTCAAAACGTCGTTGAAGACCCGGTTCTAAGCCGTAGCATGGCAC
Organism: Aegilops longissima; assembly: GCA_021605205.1. Lineage (NCBI taxonomy): Eukaryota > Viridiplantae > Streptophyta > Magnoliopsida > Poales > Poaceae > Aegilops > Aegilops longissima. Next base: position 210,151,389 of record CM038682.1, on the reverse strand, counting down.
AATCGAACTATCGAGTAGTCATCACTTTGCTCGCCAGACGCTCACAACTTCGGCGTAGCTCCTGCAGCAGTTCGCACCCAGCGGTGCTTCCAGGACGTAATTCTTCTGCAGCAATGAGGATAATCCTCAAATTACGGACCCAGTCCGTAATTGCTACCATCATCTTTCAACTTTGCTTTCTCAAGGAACGCATTAAAATTCAACGGAACAACATCACGAGCCATCTATCTACAAGAAACATAGACAAGCAAAAATACTATCAGTACTAAGTTCATGATAAATTTAAGTTTAATTAATCATATTAAAACCTCCCACTTAGACAGACATCTCTCTAGTCATCTAAGTGATTACGTGATCCAAATCAACTAAACCATGTCCGATCATCACGTGAGATGGAGTAGTTTCAATGGTGAACATCACTATGTTGATCATATCTACTATATGATTCACGCCGACCTTTCGGTCTCCGTGTTCCGAGGCCATATCTGTTATATGCTAGGCTCGTCAAGTTTAACTGAGTATTCCGCGTGTGCAACTGTTTTGCACCGTTGTAGATGGACGAGAACTTATCACACCCGATCATCACGTGGTGTCCGGGTACTACTGAACTTTGGCAACGGTGCATACTCGGAGAGAACACTTCTTGATAATTTTAGTGAGAGATCATCTTATAATGCTACCGCCAATCAAAGCAAGATAAGATGCATAAAGGATAAACATCACATGCAATCAATATAAGTGATATGATATGGTCATCATCATCTTGTGCTTGTGATCTCCATCGCCAAGCACCGCCATGATCACCATCGCCACCGGCGCGACACCTTGATCTCCATCGTAGCATCGTTGTCGTCTCGCCAACTATTGCTTCTACGACTATCGCTACTACTTAGTGATAAAGTAAAGCAATTACATGGCGTTGCATTTCATACAATAAAGCGACAACCATATGGCTCCTGCCATTGCGATAACTCGGTTACAAAACATGATCATCTCATACAATAAAATATAGCATCACGCCTTGACCACATCACATCACAACATGCCCTGCAAAAACAAGTTAGACGCCCTCTACTTTGTTGTTGCAAGTTTTACGTGGCTGCTACGGGCTGAGCAAGAACTGTTCTTACCTACGCATCAAAACCACAACGATAGTTTGTCAAGTTGGTGCTGTTTTAACCTTCGCAAGGACCGGGCGTAGCCACACTCAGTTCAACTAAAGTGAGAGAAACGACACCCGCCGGTCACCTTTAAGCAACTAGTGCTCAAGCGGTGAAACCAATCTCGCGTAAGCGTCTGCGTAATGTCGGTCCGGGCGCTTCATCTCACAATACCGCCAACCAAAGTATGACATGCCGGTAAGCAATGACTTATATCGCCCACAACTCATTTGTGTTCTACTCGTGCACATGACATCAACGCATAAAACCAGGCTCGGATGCCACTGTTGGGGAACATATTAATTTCAAAAAAATTCCTACGCACACTCAAGACCATGGTGATGGCATAGCAACGAGAGGGGAGAGTGTCTGTCCACGTACCCTCGTAGACCAAAAGCGGAAGCGTTATAACAACGCGGTTGATGTAGTCGTACGTCTTCACGATCCGACCGATCCAAGCACCGAATGTACGTCACCTCCGAGTTCTGCACACGTTCAGCTCGATGACGATCCCCGGACTCCGATCCAGCAAAGTGTCGGGGATGAGTTCCGTCAAGACGACGGCGTGGTGGACGATGATGATGCTCCACCGACGCAGGGCTTCGCTTAAGCTCCGCGACGATATGACTTCTCCGGCGCGGGCTTCGCCTAAGCTCCGCGACGATATGACCGAAGTGGAATATAGTGGAGGGGGCACCGACACGGCTAAGGAACGATCCGTAGATCAACTTGTGTGTCCTAGGGTGCCCCCTGCCCCGTATATAAAGGAGCAAGGGGGTGCGCCAGCCCAAGGGGCGCTGCTGAGTCCTACTCCCACCGAGTAGGACTCCCCTTCCTAGTTGGATTAGGATTGGAGGAGGAAGAGGAAAGGCGCGCCTCTCCTTGTCCTATTCGGACTAGAGGGAGGGGGCGCCTGCCCCCGGCTGGCCCTTCCTCTTCTCTCTATGGCCCATCAAGGCCCATAGACCCCCGGGGTTCCGTAACCCCGGTGTTCCGTAACTTCCTGTTTTCATCCGAACCTTCCAAGTCCAAACATAGGCTTCCAATATATCAATCTTTATGTCTCGACCATTTGAGACTCCTCCTCATGTCCGTGATCACATCCGGGACTCTGAACAACCTTCGTACATCAAAACTTATAAACTCATAATGAACTGTCATCGAAGCGTTAGCGTGCGGACCCTACGGGTTCGAGAACTATGTAGACATGACCTAGAACCATTCTCGGTCAATAACCAATAGCGGAACCTAGATGCCCATATTGGTTCCTACATATTCTACGAAGATCTTTATCGGTCAAACCGCATAACGACATACGTTGCTCCCTTTGTCATCGGTATAGTTACTTACCCGAGATTCGATCGTCGGTATCCAATACCTAGTTCAATCTCGTTACGGTAAGTCTCTTTACTCGTTCCGTAATACATCATCTCACAACTAACTCATTAGTTGTAATGCTTGCAAGGCTTATGTGATGTGTATTACCGAGAAGGCCCAGAGATACCTCTCCGACAATCGGAGTGACAAAACCTAATCTCAAATACGCCAACCCAACAAGTACCTTTGGAGACACCTGTAGTACTCCTTTATAATCACCCAGATTACGTTGTGACGCTTGGTAGTACCAAAAGTGTTCCTCCGTAAACGGAGTTGCATAATCTCATAGTTACAGGAACATGTATAGGTCATGAAGAAAGCATTAGCAATATACTAAACGATCAAGTGCTAAGCTAACGGAATGGGTCATGTCAATCACATCATTCTCCTAATGAGGTGATCCCATTAATCAAATGACAACACATGTCTATGGTTAGGAAACACAACCATCTTTGATTAATGAGCTAGTCTAGTAGAGGCATACTAGTGACTATCTGTTTGTCTATGTATTCACACATGTATTATGTTTCCGGTTAATACAATTCTAGCATGAATAATAAACATTTATCATGGTATAAGGAAATAAATAATAACTTTATTATTGCCTCTAGGGCATATTTCCTTCAAAGTATTCTACGGTGGGTGAACGAATTACTGTTGAGCAATTGACAGAATTGAGCATATTTATGAGAGTATCTAGGTATGATCATGTATATAGGCATCACGTCCGAGACAAGTAGACCGACTCCTGCCTGCATCTACTACTATTACTCCACTCATCGACCGCTATCCAGCATGCATCTAGAGTATTAAGTTATGAAAACAGAGTAACGCCTTAAGCAAGATGACATGATGTAGAGGAATAAATTCATGCAATATGATAAGTACCCCATATTGTTATCCTCGATGGCAACAATACAATACGTGCCTTGCAACCCTTTCTGTCACTGGGTAAGGACACCACAAGATTGAACCCAAAGCTAAACACTTCTCCCATTGCAAGAACTACCAATCTAGTTGGCCAAACCAAACGGATAATTCGAAGAGACTTGTAAAGATAACTCAATCATACATAAAAGAATTCAGAAAAGATTCAAATATTGCTCATAGATAATCTTGATCATAAACCCACAATTCATCGGTCACAACAAACACACCGCAAAAAGAAGATTACATCGAATAGATCTCCACGAGAGAGGGGGAGAACATTGTATTGAGATCCAAAAAGAGAGAAGAAGCCATCTAGCTACTAACTATGGACCCGAAGGTCTGAAATAAACTACTCACACTTCATCGGAGAGGCTATGATGATGATGTAGAAGCCCTCCGTGGTGGATTCCCCTTCCCATGAGCTCGGAACAGGCCCCAAGATGGGATCTCGTGGATACAGGAAGTTGCGGCGGTGGAATTAGGTTTTTGGCTCCGTCTCTGATCTGTTGGGGGTACGTAGGTATATATAGGAGGAAGAAGTACGTCGATGGAGCTCCGAGGGGCCCACGAGGTAGGGGGCGCGCCCTAGGGGGGTGCCCTCCACCCTCGTGACCGCCTTGGGGCTTTCTTGACGGAGGGTACAAGTCTCCTGGGTCTTATCTGATGAGAAAATCACGTTCCCGAAGGTTTCATTCCGTTTGGACTCCGTTTGATATTCTGTTTCTTCGAAATACTGAAATAGGCAAAAAAAAAACCCAGCAATTTTGGGCTGGGCCTCCGGTTAATAGGTTAGTCCCAAAAATAATATAAAAGTGGAAAATAAAGCCCAATATAGTCCAAAACAATAGATAATATAACATGGAGCAATCAAAAACTATAGATACGTTGGAGACGTATCAGGCATCCCCAAGCTTAATTCCTGCTCGTCCTCAAGTAGGTAAATGATAAAAAGAGAATTTTTGATGCGGAGTGCTACTTGGCATAATTTTAATGTAACTCTTCTTAATTGTGGTATGAATATTCAGATCCGAAAGATTCAAGACAAAAGTTCATATTGACATAAAAATAATAATACTTCAAGCATACTAACAAAGCAATCATGTCTTCTCAAAATAACATGGCCAAAGAAAGTTATCCCTACAAAATCATATAGTTTGGCTATGCTCTATCTTCACCACACAAAATATTTAAATCATGCACAACCCCGATGACAAGCCAAGCAATTGTTTCATACTTTTGGCATTCTCAAAACTTTTTCAATCTTTACGCAATACATGAGCGTGAGCCATGGATATAGCACTATATGTGGAATAGAATGGTGGTTGTGGAGAAGACAAAAAGAGGGAAGATAGTCTCACATCAACTAGGCGTATCAACGGGCTATGGAGATGCCCGTCAATAGATATCAATGTGAGTGAGTAGGGATTGGCATGCAACGGATGCACTAGAGCAATAAGTATATGAAAGCTCAACAAAAGATACTAAGTGGGTGTGCATCCAACTCGCTTGCTCACGAAGACCTAGGGCAATTTGAGGAAGCCCATCATTGGAATATACAAGCCAAGTTCTATAATGAAAAATTCCCACTAGTATATGAAAGTGACAAAATGAGAGACTCTCTATTATGAAGATCATGGTGTTACTTTGAAGCACAAGTGTGGTAAAAGGATAGTAACATTGTCCCTTCTCTCTTTTTCTCTCATTTTTTTTATTTGGGCCTTTTCTCTTTCTTTTTATGGCCTCTTTTTTTCGTCTGGAGTCTCTTCCCGACTTATGGAGGAATCATAGTCTCCATCATCCTTTCCTCACTTGGGATAATGATCTAAAAATGATGATCATCACACTTTTATTTACTTACAACTCAAGAATTGCAACTCGATACTTAGAACAAAATATGACTCTATATGAATGCCTCCGGCGGTGTACCGGGATATGCAATGATTCATAAGTGACATGTATGAAAGAATTATGAATGGTGGCTTTGCCACAAATACGATGTCAACAATATGATCATGCTAAGCAATATGACAATGATGGAGCGTGTCATAATAAATGGAACGGTGGAAAGTTGCATGGCAATATATCTCGGAATGGCTATGGAAATGCCATGATAGGTAGGTATGGTGGCTGTTTTGAGGAAGGTTTATGGTGGGTGTATGATACCAGCGAAAGGTGCGCGGTATTAGAGAGGCTAGCAATGGTGGAAGGGTGAGAAAAATGCGTATAATCCATGGACTCAACATTAGTCATAAAGAACTCATATACTTATTGCAAAAATCTACAAGTTATCAAAGCAAAGTATACGCGCATGCTCCTAGGGGGATAGATTGGTAGGAAAACACCATCGCTCGTCCCCGACCGCCACTCATAAGGAAGACAATCAATAAATAAATCATGCTCCGATTTCATCACATAACGGTTCACTATACGTGCATGCTACGGGAATCACAAAATTTAACACAAGTATTTCTCAAATTCACAACTACTCAACTAGCATGACTCTAGTATTACCACCTTCATATCTCAAAACAATTATCAAGCATCAAACTCTTCTTAGTATTCAACGCACTCAAAAGAAAGTTTTACAAATCTTGCATACCAAGCATATTGTTATTTTAAGAAAATTACCATGCTATTTAAGACTCTCAAAATAATCTAAGTGAAGCATGAGAGATCAATAGTTTCTTTAAAACAAATCTACCACCATGCTCTAAAAGATATAAGTGAAGTACTAGAGCAAAACTATAAAGCTCAAAAGATATAAGTGAAGCACATAGAGTATTCTAACAAATTTCTATTCAAGTATGGCTCTCTCAAAAGGTGTGTACAGCAAGTATGATTGTGGTAAACTAACAAGAAAAGACGCAAATAATACAAGACGCTCCAATTAAAACACATATCATGTGGTGAATAAAAATATAGCTCCAAGTAAAGTTACCGATGGAAGTGGACGAAAGAGGGGATGCCTTCCGGGGCATCCCCAAGCTTTGACTTTTTGGTGTCCTTGGATTATCTTGGGGTGCCATGGGCATCCCCAAGCTTAGGCTGTTGCCACTCCTTGTTCCATAATCCATCAAAAGATTTCACCCAAAACTTGAAAACTTCACAACACAAAACTCAACAGAAATCTCGTGAGCTCCGTTAGCGAAAGAAAACAAAAGACCACTTCAAGTTACTATAATAAACTAATTCTTTATTTATATTGGTGTTAAACCTAATGTATTCCAACTTCTCTATGGATCATAAACTATTTTACTAGCCATAGATGCATCAAAATAAGCAAACAACACACGAAAAACAGAATCTGTCAAAAACATAACAGTCTGTAGTAATATGTAACTAACGCAAACTTCTGGAACTTCAAAAATTCAGCAAAAATAGGAAGACCTAGGAAATTTGTTTATTGATCATCAGCAATTGGAATCACTATTTTATCACGTTCTGGTGATTTTTAAACATTTTCTTCGTTAACCGAAAGTTTCTGGAAATTACAGCAAGATCAAATAACTATTATCCAAGAAGATCCTATAGGTTTAACTTGGCATAAACACTAATTAAAACATAAAAACACATCTAAACAGAAGGTATATGGATTATTTATTCCTAAACAGAAACAAAAAACAAAAAACAAAAATAAAATTGGGTTGCCTCCCAACAAGCGCTATGGTTTAACGCCCCTAGCTAGGCATAAAAACAAGGATAGATCTAGGTATTGCCATCTTTGGTAGGCAATTCTTCAACGAGGGATCTAACTTCCTTAGAAATTTCTTTCTTTCTAGTAATTATCAAATTTTTAGGCAAAAGATCGAAAAATTCATTCGTAGCAAATGGTTCCTTAATGATAACAAAAAGATTGGGATGAATACTTATAGATTTAAGATCCGCGGTTTCCTTACTAGATGATTCATCTTTATTTTTAGGAACATACATGAGTTTAGCAATTTTAGTAGGTGGGCTTGGAGTATTCTTTACGGAAGAAAAAGCGGTTCCCAAGTTGGTAATGATACCCTCAAGTTTATCAATTCTAGAGGAATCTTGATTTATTTTCTCATTAACTATGGGTTCTTTCTCCTTAATATTTTTCAAAGTTACTCCTACCTTAGATCCATATTGGGTAATTTGATTGTGGATATTTTTATCTAGATTTTCAATTAACTTAATGGTAGCAACTTTATTGTCAATACTTTCAAGTCTTTGCATTACATGCTCCATAGTTAACATAGTTCCATTAACCAAAAGAGGTGGTGAGCCAAATAAATCTATCATAGCATTATAAGAATCAAAAGTATGGCTACCCAAGAAATTCCCTCCGGTAATGGTATCGAGGATATATCTATACCAAGGATTAGCACCTACATAAAAATTGCGGAGAAGAACAGAAGTAGATTGCTTCCTAGTAGATCTATTTTGAGCATTGCAAATTCTATACCAAGCATTCTTTAGATTTTCTCCCTCCCTTTGTTTAAAATTTAGAACTTCATTCTCGGGAGACAACAGAGAAGAAATAAGACTAGACATAATGACAAGCAAGCAAACTAACACACGAGCGAACAAGCGGACGAGAAAAAGGCAAACGGAAAGAGAGGAGGAGATTGGGAAAGAGAAGGCGAATAAAACGGAAAGGGTGAAGTGGGGGAGAGGAAAACGAGAGGCAAATGGCAAATAATGTAATGCGAGAGATAAGGGATTGTGATGGGTACTTGGTATATTGACTTTTGCGTAGACTCCCCGGCAACGGCGCCAGAAATCCTTCTTGCTACGTCTTGAGATTGCGTTGGTTTTCCCCGAAGAGGAGAGGATGATGCAGCAGAGTAGCGTAAGTATTTCCCTCAGTTTTTGAGAACCAAGGTATCAATCCAGTAGGAGGCTACGCGCGAGTCCCTCGTACCTTCACAAAACAAATAGCTCCTCGCAACCAACACGAATAGGGGTTGTCAATCCCTTCACGGTCACTTACGAGAGTGAGATCTGATAGAGATGATAGATAATATTTTTGGTATTTTTGATATATAGATGCAAGGTGAAATAAAAGGAAAAGTAAAAAAGCAAAGCAATAATAAAGCGTAGGAAGATTAATATGATGAGAATAGACCCGGGGGCCATAGATTTCACTAGTGGCTTCTCTCAAGAGCATAAGTATTCTACGGTGGGTGAACGAATTACTGTTGAGCAATTGATGAATTGAGCATAGTTATGAGAGTATCTAGGTATGATCATGTATATAGGCATCACGTCCGAGACAAGTAGACCGACTCGCCTGCATCTACTACTATTACTCCACTCATCGACCGCTATCCAAAGATGCATCTAGAGTATTAAGTTAATGAAAACAGAGTAACGCCTTAAGCAAGATGACATGATGTAGAGGAATAAATTCATGCAATATGATAAATACCCCATCTTGTTATCCTCGATGGCAACAATACTATACGTGCCTTGCAACCCTTTCTGTCACTGGGTAAGGACGCTGCAAGATTGAACCCAAAGCTAAACACTTCTCCCATTGCAAGAACTACCAATCTAGTTGGCCAAACCAAACGGATAATTCGAAGAGACTTGTAAAGATAACTCAATCATACATAAAAGAATTCAGAAAAGATTCAAATATTGCTCATAGATAATCTTGATCATAAACCCACAATTCATCGGTCACAACAAACACACCGCAAAAAGAAGATTACATCGAATAGATCTCCACGAGAGAGGGGGAGAACATTGTATTGAGATCCAAAAAGAGAGAAGAAGCCATCTAGCTACTAACTATGGACCCGAAGGTCTGAAATAAACTACTCACACTTCATCGGAGAGGCTATGATGATGATGTAGAAGCCCTCCGTGGTGGATTCCCCTTCAGGCGGAGCTCCGGAACAGGCCCCAAGATGGGATCTCGTGGATACAGGAAGTTGCGGCGGTGGAATTAGGTTTTGGCTCTGCTCTCGATCTGTTGAAGTGCGTGAGGTATATATAGGAGGAAGAAGTACGTCGGTGGAGCTCCGAGGGGCCCACGAGGTAGGGGGGCGCGCCCTAGGGGGGCGCCCTTCCACCCTCGTGACCGCCACGGGGCTTTCTTGACGGAGGGTCCAAGTCTCCTGGGTCTTATCTGATGAGAAAATCACGTTCCCGAAGGTTTCATTCCGTTTGGACTCCGTTTGATATTCTGTTTCTTCAAAATACTGAAATAGGCAAAAAACAGCAATTCTGGACTAGGCCTCCGGTTAATAGGTTAGTCCCAAAAATAATATAAAAGTGGAAAATAAATCCCAATATAGTCCAAAACAATAGATAATATAGCATGGAGCAATAAAAAACTATAGATACGCTGAAGACGTATCAGTGCACCTTTCAACCAATGTTTAACTGTGTATGTTATCCTCCAGCATACCTCATTATATCATTTGGTCTGACAAATGTTATCTCTTTGTTCACATGATTGTGGAAATCCATATTTTGGAAATCTCGATGAATTGTAGTTTAGTTCATCAGCCACCCCCTCATCCTCTCCCTGGTTTAATGATGAACTCTTGTTTCAAAACTCGCTTCCATAGTTCATTTCCCGAGAATCTTACAATGCCATCATGTCAATTTGTGCTGCACCCTTTCTTCTCAGACCTCCCGAGCCCGAGGTATCCTCACACCAATCAGATCTAAATCTCGATTAGATATGATGGTTGGGACATATTTCCAAGAGTTAAAACATTGGTATCCACATGACCCGGTAAGGTGATGTCATGCCTAGCACACCCGGCCGGAGGACCTAGTGTAGTTTCCTCTTTAGCAAGGTTAGCCATTCCTCCATAAGGAAATTGTAAGACTTATTCTATAAGTTGTTTCTGATGGATCCTTTGTGTATCCAAAGTCTGATCTTTACCCAGTGACCATGTCAATGCTATCTCGAAGCATGTCTGTGGTACTCCGATTTTCAACAAGAACAATGCTAAAATGTTTCCTACTCAATTATCCAAACACCGTTGTATGGGTAATGTCTAGAAATTTATCTCCCCTTACCCAAAGAGTTTTATACATTATATCATGTCATGGATATCATGCTTTGCTTTCCCTTGGGGAGGATATACCCTTGAAATATGTGTATAAACACATTTTCCTTTCCATTGTTCTGTTTGATCTGATAATCATATTTTCATTTCCATTGTTTTGTTTAACCTTTCTTGTGATCTATATGAGCTAAGCAGCAATATTCTCCTGCTTATGTAAACACCTCGGTGTACAATTCTGTCAGCAAGAACCTATTACTATTGTTGAAGACATTCCGATAGCCACCGATGGACGAGAACTTTGCCTATTGGTCCGCCTCGTTCAACGAGCAGGAAAATGGTTCTCTTTGTCCCTCGCCCTTGGTACTGATGTTGTTGCCGACATAACTGATAGGCTATCCTCTGACATACCTTGCTTACATGATCGTGCAAGACGTCATCACCCGCCCTATTTTTAACCCACATGATGGGCCCATAACCCACAGTCCGACAGGATCGAAACCTGACTCTCCTACACACCCCCGGTTTCCAAAGTTAATTCCTCGCAATTGGCCTCGTATGTGATTCACGAGCCACCTTCCGAGAGATCATCAATTCTGGTATCATACACAATACTTATTCCCATTGCTTTGAACCCCTTTTCACGCCCTGTTTCAGGCATCGAACGATTGTCTGCCCGCTCGAAACTTCCCATGATACCTCCTTACTTTGCTCTCGATATTTTTGTAAGTTTCAATTCGAGAGTTACTTCCTCCACCTTCCTCGATGTTATCGACCAGATAGTCAACCTTGCAGAGGTCTGTTCTCCCGGAATGCCCACGCTTTATTCTTTCGTAAGTACGATGGAGTTCCCGAAGAAAGGATACCGATTTCATCATGATGACCTGATGTAGAGAAATGAAGACATCAATGTATTGGACCGGCCTCTTCGAGAAGAGCAAGCCAGGATGAGAAGACCCGCTAGATTCGTTACCAAACCTTCCCCCCTTTCACTACCTCTTAAATCTCGGGGTGAGATTTCTTGTAGTGGAGGAGAATTGTGACGCCCGGATAATTAAGCTACAGTGATCCCCGTTAATGATGCCACGTCACCTCCATTACTGTTGCTAATCTCCCGTTAGATCAAAACGGTCCAAAATTCAAATTCAAAGTTTGGCAAATAAAAAAAGTTTTCAAAGTATTAAACTAAAATGTTCGAAGCATGCCAATAATTGGCTAGATGTTTATGATGAAGGAACCGTGCTTTCATAAAAGGCCTAAATTTTTAAAGTGAAATAAGACAGAAAAGAAAATAAATAAAGAAAAGAAAACACAAAACAAGAAAACAAAAGAACAAAAAAAGAAATAAAATAGAAACCCCCTCCCCCTGGGCCAAATGGCCCAGCTAGCAGGCCAGCCCGCTCGCCCATCAGGCCCATCCCCACTTCCCTTATCCCCTGGACCCCGGAACCCTAACCGCTCCCCCGTCGCCCCACTCCCCACTTCCCCCCCTCCCGATCCAGATCGGATTGGGATCGAGCTCGCCACGCCAACCGCCGCCCCGTACAAGGACGTCGCCACCCAGAGCCCGCGCCACCTCGCCGACCTGCCTCCTCCTCCTCGCCGGCCTGCACCTCGTCATCGCGTCGCCGTCGTCTCCGTCTCCTCCTCGCCCCCCGTTGCCACGTTCCCAGCAACCCGCGGTGACGACCGCGACCGCCCCTCTCCCTCACCCCGCGGTCACCATGCTCCGCCCGACCGCGCCCTCCACCCGCTGAAGCTCCCCGTCGTGCTGCTCGCTCACGTCGACCGCCGCTGCTTTCTTTCCCTGCTGCTGCTTGCGCTTTCAAAGATTGCATGCGAGGCTCGACCCGACCAACCGCCATCGGCGCCATACATCGCCCTTTTGTCGCGCTTCGCCGTGCCGCGCCCTCCCTCGACGGCACGTCGCGCCCCGCTTTTCTCCTCCACCGATGCGCTTCCGCCCTCGCTGCTGCCTTGCTGCTCTCGCTTGCGTCTCGACCGCACTCGCCGGGTCGCGCCGTGTCCGCTGCACGCCGCCCGTACCTCCCGCTGGCAGCCCATGTGCCGTGTCCCACGGCTGCCCTCGCCAACACGCGCGCGCTAGCACCGGCCCGTCGCCGCGCGCCGCACCACCTGCTCCCACGTGTCGCCCCATCCCCTACCGAGCCCGCCTCCCCGTGACCTCGCCACTGCCGCCTCAGGCGGCCGGCCTCGCCGTGCCCGTGGCCGGCGCCCCTCCCCCTCGTCGATCTGGGCGAATGCCCAATTGGGCTGGGCGCCAGCGCCCATAACCCGCACGCCCGATAGGCCCCTATGGGCCAATGACAGGAGGGCCCCGCCTCCAGAACGTTTCCATAAAAAAAGATTAAAATAATAATAATAATTAATTAAGTTAATTAATCCTAATTAATTAATATTATTAACTTGTTAGTTTAATTAAACAGTAATTAGTTAGCTAAACGCTAATTAACCTAAACAGGGAATGACATGTGGGTCTCTGGACCCACATGTCAGTTTGACCAGTCAACACCTCTGTAGACTACTGATGTCATGATGACGTCAGCAAACATTATTCTGGATAATGTTGAATTAAATAAATTAAATAAATTCTAAAAATGATTTAAAACTTTAGAAAATCATATAAAATAAACCATAGCTCATATGAAAATACTTTCTACATGAAAGTTGCTCAGAATGACGAGATGAATCCGGATACGCGGCCCGTTTGTCCGCCACACACCCCTAGCATATCGAACACACAACTTTCCCCCTCTGGTTCATCTATCCGAAAACGCAAAACACCGGGGATACTTTCCTGAATGTTTCCCCCCTTCGCCGGTATCACCTCTTACCGCGTTAGGGCACACCTAACACTGCTGTTTGCTTTGTCATGCATCATTATGCATCTGTTTTGTCAGGACCGGATTTTCCAATAAAACATTTATTGAAAAACAGACCATTATATCCGACCAGTATAGAAGAATCCTCCTTACTGGTAGACAAATCCTTGATACAGAAATCCAGAAATACTAAATATTATACAAGGTTGAGCTGAGGCTGCTCAACAATTTATTACAAGCACGCCGATAATATACATAAAGACGGATATGACACAAAGGGTATGGTGGCATAACTACTGACTCGTAATAAAAGCGGTGGTGGATATGTCACAGTGAAGTGGGTGACATGACTCCAAAGTCTTACAGCTCATCAAGCGCCGGAGTGAGGCTCGATGATTTATTATGGGTAGCGGAAGCGTGTATAATACAAGTGACCAACTGCAGGATCACACGGGACTGACTTGGACTCCTCTAGGCGCCGGACTCGCTATCGTACTCTTCATCCATAAGATCGCCTTCATCAGCATCTGGCCAAATCAACAAGCCAGGTGAGTACTTTGAATGTACTCGCAAGACAGTTTGGACATAAGATATAACAAATGCAAACATGATGCACATGAGCAGACTAGTAATGCGCACTCAGATAATAAATATTGCACTGCATGTAACATAAAAAAGGAAGTCAGGCGGTAGTCCTCCCGAAATCCCCTAAAATAGTTGAAGACCGATCGGGTGTCTGAAGCGACGCCTCGAAAGGTAAAATAAATTAACATGGCGCAGTCGGGCGTCAGGGCGACATCATATAAAGGGCTTATATTGAAATGTAAATGACAGTACGTACCACAGTCGGACGTCTAAGCGACATCTCGAAAAGGGCTTATAGTGAAAGTAAATAACAAAGATGCCACAGTCGGACGTCTGAGCGACATCACATAAAGGGCTTATATCAAAAGTAAATGACGAGAATGCCACAGTCGGACGTCTGAGCGACATCACATAAAGGGCTTATATCAAAAGTAAATAACACGAATGCCTCAGTCGGACGTCTGAGCGACATCACATAAAGGGCTTATATCAAAAGTAAATAACAAGAATGCCTCAGTCGGACGTCTGAGCGACATCACATAAAGGGCTTATATCAAAAGTAAATAACAAGAATGCCTCACTCGGATGTCTGAGCGACATCACATAAAGGGCTTATATTTCACCATTCAAATTCAAGTAGCTCATGAATTTAAATCATCCCAAGGAAATACTCCGTACATAATAATAAACTGGTTAGTCCATCCACATGAATAACATTCAGTCGGGTTTACCGCTCATGTTTGTTCACCGGAGATTGTTATCGAGATCCGACATCGAGACCGACGCCGCATGACGTTGAGACCGACAATCGACATCGACATTGATATGTTGACCACAGTCCTTGATCATGGACGCGGTTATTCGAATGGTTTTGACTCTGCAGAGTTTGTACTCTTTACCCACAGCCAACGGATTTCCATAGTCACAAAGGACTAGTTCCGTTTACGGTATTTTAGAAGAAACACATCTAACCAGTACACACCCATTCCACATTCCGCTGCCAGGAATCACCCTAGGCAACGTTCAAGAAAAACTCTAAGACGGGGAGGCCGCAACCTCGAGTAGCATGTGATCAAATTTATATCGCGTGCTCTAAGGGGTGCCCCCCTCTCGGTCCCAACCAGAAACACCCATGCCCCCTGACCGGATGACGGGCTTTAATCCAGGGCCTTGGAACCCTCATCGCGGCCCCTCTATTTGGTGTGTACAAGGAAAGACGTTTGCAACTGACTAGAGCACATTCTTTGCAGAAGACATGTGGCAGCACGAAAAAGGGGACGAACGGGAACATGACTTGATCCACGTTAATACTGGAGTTAAACGGTTGACATAAGACTGGCATGCTTCAACAATAGCAGCTGCAACCTATCATGCCACCACATGATCAGGTTATCTCACCATCATATGAACACATCAAATTTCGAAGCTCACTTGTAGCTTGCCTTGCATGCAATATAACATTCAGTAATGCTTATATGAACATGCCGTGAGAAAACTACTCAAGCAAACATGCAAGACACTCATCATATCAAAGGTTCAAACATGCTTGCCTGGTTCGGAGTAGTCGGAGTCTAGCTCGGTGAAGTTTGCGGCTCCGTCACCTCCTTCGGTATCTAGGTTAAAAAAATCGGGTACTAATGTAAATACCGTGCGTGCATAAAAATTGTTCCAAATATTTTTCAAATAAATATAAAAAAACTAGATAGAAAAATAAAGATGATAGAAAAAGAATCAACTCAAAATCATCTTTTGTTTAAAAGTTATTAAGGTTTTAGTCGAGGGACTAAACTGTAATGAAAAAGAAACTTTCCAGGGGCTAGTTTAGAAAAACTGAAAACGCTTCGGCTGGAAATACGTCAACCCAAAGGGAACATGTACTTTGCTCAAGGCGCTTTAAAACGGTTCAATAAGAGAGGAGAGGCCGACGAGGGGTCCCACCCGTCAGTTTAAAAGTTTAAACAGAGCACACCGCGCTCGAGGATCGCGGTGGTCGCCGCGCCGATCCACGGCGCAGGTAGGGGGATGTAGTACCTCACGGACTCACTGAGCTCTCCCACGTCTGTGGGTGGTGGAGTTGGTCGTCGGCGAGCACCACGTCGACGACGGCCTCCACTCCGGCGGACGGTGGTTCGGGAGGTGATGGATTTCACCGAGGATAGCTGCATACGCCAAATTGACGCGCGAGTTAGAGGAGTGGGTGTACTAGGAGGCTACTGACGCAGTTTGGGAGGCGGGGGTGCTCTCACCAGAGAGAATCTTGCCGGAGCCCGAAGCGGATCGGGGCGGCCGGAGTTGGGGAAGGAGGCCTCCTCGAGGTCCTTCTAGCGGCTGGTCGTGGCTCTGGTGAGGTGGAGGAGTGGTGCTGGTCGAAGGCGAGCTCGGGGCCTCCATTTATAGCCGGCTCGAGGCGGTTGCCGAGAACAGGATTACTCCAGCGAAAGATTACGTCGAGGCAGAGGTTGGACTGGAGGTTTAAGCGACTGGGCATCTTCGGATTGGTTCACTGGTTCCGTTCAACGGCTAAACTTGGTACAACTTGGGTGATACTCCAAGTTCTCGACGGAACGGCCTCACGGGCACGTCGGCGGCAGGGAGCGCGCTCTGCGCCTTCCAGGCCACCACGACGGCTCTGCAGCACGCACAAGGAAGGGGATGGCCTCGCGGAGGCTCCTGGTGGTGTGGGCGGTGCTAGACGGCGCTGTTTCACGCTGAGCCTCTCTGGCGGCCGCAACGAGCGTTGCTGCCGCCGCTCACGGGGGCGATGGACCCCTGCCAGCTCACCACCGACGCTCGCACCCGTCCAGACGACCGTGCGGCGCGATGGATAAGAAGGGGGAGCGGTGAGCAACGAGCCAACGAGGGCACTGGCGAGATTGACGCTGCCGACTGACGAAAACGACACTGTCTCTGAACTGAAACACTGAATTTCTGAATATGAACAGAAACAGTGCACGCCAGCTGTTCGACGAAATGTTTTAGGCACGTGGAAGATTTTTCTTGAGCTGATCCTTGGTGAGGTGATCTCTTGATGCACCTGGAGACTGCCTGAATTAACTCAGATTTTTAGGAAAAGAAAAAGAATGAATTTCACTAAAAATGACAAATCTGGTCCAAACTTGCAGCAAGCACATTTTGAAAAATTTGAACTATGGACCAGCAGATCTTGATGGATCTTGGTTGAGGGTGCTAAGGACTAGCCAGAGGAATTTATTTGGAGTCAAAACTCAAAGGAAATCAGGCAGTTCCTTTGTAAATCTCTAAGGTCCAAATTAAATGACAGAAACGATTTTAAGGTTAAAATAAATAGAAATAAAATCTAGGGGAAGTTGAAACTTGCTGGAATTTGATGCTATGCTTGACCCAAAGTAGGGAGGTCGGTTTGGAAGAAAGTTTTCAACATAGGTCATGGCAAAAGAGAAAATCTTTGAATGGGGAAAGAATAAATCCATAATTTGTAGGAATACTTAAATAAAAGAATTAGTAAAACAACCCAAGAGTATTTGTGTTGAACCAACACATGTTGAAAAACCCTCAAGACCAAAATCAATATTTAGAAGGACTCATAAAATATTTGTAAAAAAAAAGATTTGTGAAGGAGAGTCCCTCTTTTAGAAAAATTCAAATAACCTCCCTTAAATCAAATAAAGAATTTAATAAAAATCAAACAAATTTTTTTGGAGTGTTACAACACCTACCCCCTTAGGAAAAATCTCGTCCCCGAGATTTCAGCTGATCCTCAAATAGGCGTGGGTACTCTGTCCGAAGAAAATCCTCTCTTTCCCATGTTGCTTCATCCTCGTGTGATTGCTCCAATCGAACCTTGAAAAACTTAATTGTTTTCTGACGGGTCCTCCTTTCGGACTCCTCTAATATTTTTATTGGACGTTCCCTGTAGGTGAGGTCTGGTTGCATGTTAATGCTCTCATGAGGTACATGCTTCTCTGGGTTGCTTACACATTTCCTCAACTGTGAGACGTGGAACACGTCGTGGACGTCTGACAGTTCTTTGGGTAGGTCTAGCTGGTAGGCTACTGTGCCTCTTCGCGCAATTACACTGAAGGGTCCAATAAATCGTGGTGCTAGCTTTCCCTTAACTTTGAATCGCTGCAGGCCCCTTATAGGGGATACTCGTAGATACACATATTCACCGGGTTCAAAACTGACTTCACGATGTTTTTGATCGTAATAGCTCTTTTGTCGGCTCTGGGCTGTCTTGAGTCGATTCCTGATTAGTCTAACCTTCTCCTCAGCTTCCTTGAGCATGTCTGGGCCGAAGATACGACTGTCTCCTGTTTCTGACCAATTTAATGGGGTACAACATCTTCGCCTGCATAAGGCTTCAAAAGGTGCCATTTGTAGACTGGCTTGGTAATCGTTGTTGTATGCGAACTCGCATACGACAAGCTTTCTTCCCAACTGGTTCCATAAGTGAGAACACAGCCTCTTAGCATGTCCTCTAGAATTTGGTTCACACGCTCAGTTTGTCCTCCACCGGGGTGGTATGCTGTATCAATACTAGTTGAGTTCCCGAGCTTGTTGTAAATGATCCCAAAATCTAGAGATGAATTGAGTGCCTCATCGGATATTATAGTCTTTGGAATTCCATGCGCATAAACTATACGGGAGAGATAAAGTTTGGCAAGCTTCTGAGTGGTGTGGGTTGTATTTACTGGGATGAAATGTGCCACCTTAGTTAATCTATCTGTGATGACCCATATGGCATCATTTCCGTGTCGTGACCGAGGTAGTCCGACAATAAAATCCATTCCAATTTCGTCCCATTTCCACTTAGGTATCCTGTTTGGCTGTAATAGTCCGGCTGGTTTCTGGTGCTCGGCTTTAATGCGTTGACATGAATCACAACATGCAATGAATGTGGCTATATCCCTCTTCATACCGTGCCACCAAATTTTTTCCTGAATGTCCTTGTAAATTTTGGTTCCTCCAGGGTGGATTTAATATGGAGCGGTGTGGCCCTTCAGCTAGAATTTGCTGTTTGAGGTCCTCTATATTTGGTACGCGAAGTTTGTCTCCATACCATAATATTCCCTTATCGTCTACGACGAATTCTGAAGCCTTGCCCTGACTCACTTTTCTTTTTATGCCTTCGATGCTGGGGTGTCCAAGATGAGCCTTCTTAATCTGTTCCATTAGGGTGGGCTGTACTTCCAAATTTGACACATTGCCTTCGGTGACCATCACAAAGTTGAGTTTGGCGAACTCCTGCTGAAATTCAGGTCTTAAGTTTTGTAGATTGTCATTGCCCGAGCTGGGGTTTCGACTAAGAGCATCTGCCACTACATTCGCCTTTCCTGGATGGTAGTGAATGCCAACATCATAATCTTTCACTAATTCCAACCAGCGCCGTTGCCGTAAATTGAGTTCTGGTTGCGTGAAAATATATTTGAGGCTTTTATGGTCCGTATATATTTCACAACGATTCCCAAGCAAAAAGTGCCTCCACTCTTTGAGTGCATGAATGACTGCTGCCAATTCCAAGTCATGAGTAGGATAATTTTCTTCATGCTTTGGTAGTTGTCTGGAAGCGTATGCGACTACTTTGCCTTCTTGCATTAGTACACATCCGAGGCCCTTCCGAGATGCGTCACAATATACTTCAAAACTCTTGTGTATGTCTGGTATAACTAATACTAGTGCTGTTGTTAATTTCCTTTTGAGTTCTTGGAAACTTATCTCGCATGCTTCAGTCCATACAAATTTCTTATCCTTCTTGAGTAATTGTGTCATTGGTTTTGCTATGGTGGAGAACCCCTCAATAAACCTTCGGTAATATCCAGCCATTCCTAGGAAACTTCATACATCTGTTACGTTGGCTGGTGGTTTCCAGCCAAGTACGGCCTTAACCTTTTCTGGGTCCACGGCAACACCTTCTTGGGTCAATACGTGTCCTAGAAAACCAACCTGTCTTAACCAAAATTCGCATTTGCTGAATTTGGCGTATAATTGATGTTTCCTTAATTCTCCTAGTACAATCCTGAGATGTTCAACATGTCTTCTGGTGTCTTAGAGTATACCAGAATATCATCAATGAACACCACAACAATTTTGTCCATAAATTTCATAAACACTTTGTTCATGAGGTGGACAAAATATGCGGGGGCGTTTGTCAGTCCAAACGGTATTACTGTAAATTCATATAATCCGTATCTGGAGGTAAATGCTGTCTTAGGGATATCTTTTGTCCGTACTTTTAATTGATGATACCCCTACCTTAAATCAATTTTTGAGAAAACCTTGGCTTGTGCGAGCTGGTCAAATAAATCATTTATCCGTGGCATCGGATATTTGTTTTTGATGGTGACCATGTTGAGTGCTCGATAGTCTATACATAATCTCAGTGTCCCATCCTTTTTCTTGGCAAATAATACTGGTGAACCCCAAGGTGAGGAGTTGGCCCAAATTAATCCTTTGTCCAGTAATTCTTTTATTTGCTTCTTTAATTCTACCAACTCGGAGGGTGCCATTCTATAGGGTTTCTTGTAAATGGGGGTGGTTCCAGGTGCTAGTTCAATGCTGGAATCTATTTCCCGGTCTGGTGGCATGCCTGGTAGCTCTTCGGGAAATACGTCGGGGAACTCACACACCATTGGAACTTTTCTTAACTCTGAAACGTCCACCTTGTTTAACCTTGGTTGCCGTGATATTGGTCTTTCTTGAGCTGCAATTTTTATCGTCTTCCCGTGATGATGGGTAAGAATTACAGTCCGATTGAAGCAGTTGATAAATCCCTTGTTGGTGGTTAACCAGTCCATTCCTAGGATAACATGCAGTCCCTTATTTTCCAATACAATGAGGTTTGCCTGAAACTTCAGTCCCTCAATCTCAATAACCATACCTTGGCAGTAACTCTGAGTGATTTGCTTGATCCCGGGGGACTTGATGATCATGGATTTTTCCAAGGGAAGCATCAAAAAATCATGTTGCAAAGCAAATTTCTTTGAAATGAACGAGTGAGAAGCCCCAGAATCAAACCAAACCGTGGCAGGTATTGTGTTGACAGGGAACGTACCGAGTATGATATCCGGGGCATTCTGTGCTTCCTCCTTGGTCACATGGTTCAAGTGACCCTTCTTGTGATTGTTATTGGGGTTGAAGTTGTTACGCTTGGGGGCTGAATTATTTCCACTGTTGTTCAGCTTGGGGGGCCGAGTTTCTTGGTTTTGGGCACTGTTTGGCATAGTGTCCTTCCTCTCCACAAGCGTAGAAAGTAACACCTGGGCGATACTAAAATACTTGTCCCTTGCATGAATTTTTTTGTTTGGGCGTGGAACATTGGTCGTGGATTTGTTTGCTCCATTTTTCTGAAAATCGGTCTTGTTCCGGTTGTTGCAAGCATGAGTAGTCTTGTCCCTTTTGCGCTATGTAAAATCCTCCAAGCTGCGCGCCATTTTCCAATGTAATGGCTTTGTCCACAAGTTTTTTGAAATCCGGAAAGGTGTGTACGACCAGCTGTCATTTAAGTGCTGGTGCCAGACCGTCCAAATTTTTGTCCATCTTTTTATTTTCAGTCATATGCTCTTCGTTGGCATAATGAGATAATTGAGTAAACTGAATATTGTACTCAGTCACTGTCATGCTTCTCTGCTTGAGGTCATCAAACTCCCTTTTCTTGATCTTCATAATGCTTCTGGGAATGTGCGCCCCACGAAAACCTTCTTTAAATTCTTCCCATGTGATGTTATTTTCATTGGGGTGCATGTGTAGGAAATTTTCCCACCATGATGCAGCTGCTCCAGTGAGGTAGTGAGGTGCGTAAAGTACCTTCTCACGGTCCGAACATTGTGCAATAATTAACTTGCTTTCAATGTCTCAAAGCCAATCATCGGCCTTAAGAGGTCTATCCGTGTGAGAGAACGTTGGGGGACGCGTCTTTTGTAGTTCAGACAATTTGGAATGCTGATGATATGGTTCACGGTGATTTCCCATATTGATAGCATGATTCATCATTTCTTGATGCTGCTGCTGGCTTTGCTCATAAAGGCGGCATACTTGAGAAAATGCCGCTTCACTGCCTTGCTGACTTGACTGCCCCTGTGTGAAATTGTTGCTTGTCTGAGTACCATAATTT
Organism: Aegilops longissima; assembly: GCA_021605205.1. Classification (NCBI taxonomy): domain Eukaryota; kingdom Viridiplantae; phylum Streptophyta; class Magnoliopsida; order Poales; family Poaceae; genus Aegilops; species Aegilops longissima. The sequence continues at coordinate 210,129,413 of CM038682.1, read as the reverse complement.
TCTTCCGGCGGACTTGGCACGGAACGAGTCCAGGGACGAGGCATTTTCCACTCTGGGGTATTTTTGCAGAACTCACGAGAAAAAAATCTGAGTCGCAAAAATAAATAATTTCGCAAAGGCAGAAATTTTAAAGACTCCAAGATTTTTCAAGAAAATACTTGATTGCGCATGGAGAAGGACCGCTCAGTACATATCTTACACGCAAGTCGTAATTATACAATACATCACTCAGGATGTGCGCACACCTTCCTGACATGTTATTTAGGCTAGTGCACTTCTCCGAGTTCCTACATGATGCGCACACAAACTACTTCTCACCAAACTTATATACATATAAACATATCATACAAGCTGGTACATCGCATGGCCGCTAGGCGCACTCAGTCGGAGATGGTAAAAACTTCCCTCGGCCTGCCGAGGGTAAGACCCAGTGATGCTGGAGACTCAACCTCCTCCTCACTAATAGGCTCCAGGCGCGAAGTACTGAGTTTAGGAGTTGGTGCGGGCACGGCAGGTGGTGCAGCACTGACTGGAGTAGGAGCAATGACTTGGTCAAACTCCTCAGTGGTAGGCAGGCGGCGAGCGGTGGCTAAGATGGCAGGTGTATAGGATGCTGAGGACGAGACGAAAGTCAGTGGTGGTGCCGTATTGAGGAGCTCCCTCCTGTTGGCGGAACAACCTTGAACAAAGTCCATACGAGCAGCCACAAGGTCGTCCACGAGGTTATCAAAAGCTTCCTCAAGAGCTTTGAGATACTCAACAAGCATCTCAATAGCCTCATCTCTCTCTCCCCTATGGCAAGCGAATGCATAGTGACAAGTGTATGGCACGTGGCATGGGAGGTAGCGGTAGCGACGAGCCTTCATCGAAGTAAGAGCATCCCGGAGACGAGCTATCGCCTCACGGGCAGCCATCTGCATGGCATGCCTCTCCGTAGGCATGTCCCTCCCAACAAATCGGAAGCGGCGTGATTCAGAACGTCCTCCCTTGAATTGCACCGCGGCCTGGTGCATACACACGCTGTCGCTGATCTTGTGCTGGTAGAGTGTGAACTCCGGACGAGCCGATGGCCCGATCGCGACCTTGACGATGGAGACGAGAAGCTTGATAAACCCCTCAGGTACATTGGCGAACACCTGTGACTCACAGTCGCTGCTAGCCATCTACAGAGGTAGACAAAAATCCCGAATGGTCAAATCATAAATTTATGATGACCAACAGAAAAGTGCTACATTTGCAAAAATGTTAAATAACAGCATCTGGCCAAATCAATAAGCCAGGTGAGTACTTTGAATGTACTCGCAAGACAGTTTGGACATAAGATATAACAAATGCAAACATGATGCACATGAGCAGACTAGTAATGCGCACTCAGATAATAAATATTGCACTGCATGTAACATAAAAAAGGAAGTCAACGGTAGTCCTCCCGAAATCCGCTAAAATAGTTGAAGACCGATCAGGTGTCTGAAGCGACGCCTCGAAAGGTAAAATAAATTAACATGCCGCAGTCAGGCGTCATGGCGACATCATATAAAGGGCTTATATTGAAATGTAAATGACAGTACGTGCCACAGTCGGACGTCTAAGCGACATCTCGAAAAGGGCTTATAATGAAAGTAAATAGCAAGGATGCTGCAGTCGGACGTCTGAGCGACATCACATAAAGGGCTTATATCAAAAGTAAATGACGAGAATGCCACAGTCGGACGTCTGAGCGACATCACATAAAGGGCTTATATCAAAAGTAAATAACAAGAATGCCTCAGCCAGACGTCTGAGCGACATCACATAAAGGGCTTATATCAAAAGTAAATAACAAGAATGCCTCAGTAGGACGTCTGAGCGACATCACATAAAGGGCTTATATCAAAAGTAAATAACAAGAATGCCTCAGTCGGACGTCTGAGCGACATCACATAAAGGGCTTATATCAAAAGTAAATAACAAGAATGCCTCAGTCGGACATCTGAGCGACATCACATAAAGGGCTTATATTTCACCATTCAAATTCAAGTAGCTCATGAATTTAAATCATCCCAAGGAAATACTCCGTACATAATAATAAACTGGTTAGTCCATCCACATGAATAACATTCAGTCAGGTTTACCACTCATGTTTGTTCACCAGAGATTGTCACTGAGACTGACACTGAGACTGACGCTGAGACGGACGTTGAGACTGACACTGATACTGACATTGATATGTTGACCATAGTCCTTGATCATGGACACGGTTACTCGAATGGTTTTGACTCTGCAGAGTTTGTACTCTTTATCCACAGCCAACGGATTTCCGTAGTCACAAAGGACTAGTTTCGTTTACGGTATTTTAGAAGAAACACATCTAACCAGTACACACCCATTCCACATTCCGCTGCTAGGAATCACCCTAGGCAACGTTCAAGAAAAACTCTAAGATGGGGAGGCCACAACCTCGAGTAGCATGGGATCAAATTTATATCGCGCGCTCTAAGGGGTGCCCCCCTCTCGGTCCCAACCGGAAACACCCATGCCCCCTGACCGGATGACGGGCTTTAATCCAGGGCCATGGAACCCTCATCGCGGCCCCTCTATTTGGTGTGTACAAGGAAAGAGGTTTGCAACTGACTAGACCGCATTCTTTGCAGAAGACATGTGGCAGCACGAAAAAGGGGACGAACGGGAACATGACTTGATCCACGTTAAAACTGGAGTTAAATGGTTGACATAAGACTGGCATGCTTCAACAATACCAGCTGCAACCTATCATGCCACCACATGATCAGGTTATCTCACCATCATATGAACACATCAAATTTCGAAGCTCACTTGTAGCTTGCCTTGCATGCAATATAACATTCACTAATGCTTATATAAACATGACGTGAGAAAACTACTCAAGCAAACATGCAATACACTCATCATATCAAAGGTTCAAACATGTTGCCTGGTTCGGAGTAGTCGGAGTCTAGCTCGGCGAAGTTTGCGGCTCTGCCACCTCCTTCGGTATCTAGGTTAAAAAAATCGGGTACTAACGTAAATACCATGCGTGCATAAAAATTGTTCCAAATATTTTTCAAATAAATATAAAAAAACTAGACAGAAAAATAAAGATGACAGAAAAAGAATCAACTCAAAATCATCTTTTGTTTAAAAGTTATTAAGGTTTTAGTCTAGGGACTAAACTGTAATGAAAAAGAAACTTTCCAGGGGCTAGTTTAAAAAACAGAAAACGCTTCGGCTAGAAATACGTCAACCCAAAGGGAGCACGTACTTTGCCCGAAGGCATTTTCAGAAAACGGTTCGAATAAGAGAGGAGAGGCTGATGAGGGGTCCCACCCGTTAGGTTTAAAAAGTTTAAAACAGAGCACACCGGAGCCCGAGGATCGCGGTGGTCGCCGGCGTCGATCCACGGCGAGGTAGGGGGAACGGAAAGTATCTATGGACTCACTGAGCTCTCCCGCATCTGTGGGTGGTGGAGTTGGTCGTTGGTGAGCACCACGTCGACGGCGGCCTCCACTCCGGCGGACGGTGGTTCAGGCGGTGATGGATTTCACCGAGGAGGGCTGCAGACGCCAAATTGACGCGCGGGTTAGAGGAGTGGGTGTACTAGGAGGCTACTGACGCAGTTTGGGAGGCGGGGGTGCTCTCACCAGAGAGAATCTTGCCGGAGCCCGAAGCGGATCGGGGCGGCCGGAGTTGGGGACGGAGGCCTCCTCGAGGTCCTTCTAGCGGCTGGTCATGGCTCTGGTGAGGTGGAGGAGTGGTGCTGGTCGAAGGCGAGCTCGGGGCCTCCATTTATAGCCGGCCCGAGGCGGTTGCCGAGAACGGGATTACTCCGGTGAGCGATTATGGCGAGGCAGAGGATGGACTGGAGGTTTAAGCGACTGGGCATCTTCGGATTGGTTCATTGGTTCCGTTCAACGGCTAAACTTGGTACAACTTGGGTGATACTCCAAGTTCTCGACGGAATGGCCTCACGGGCACGTCGGCGGCAGGGAGCGCGCTCTGCGCCTTCCAAGCCACGACGACGGCTCTGCAGCACGCACAAGGAAGGGGATGGCCACGCGGAGGCTCCTAGTGGTGTGGGCGGTGCTAGACGGCGCTGTTTCACGCTGAGCCTCTCTGGCGGCCACAGCGAGCGTTGCTGCCGCCGCTCACGGGGGTGATGCACCCCTGCCAGCTCATCACCGACGCTCGCACCCGTCCAGACGACCGTGCGGCGCGATGGATAAGGGGGAGCAGTGAGCAACGAGCCAACGAGGGCACTGGCGAGATTGACGCTGCAGACCGATTTAAAACGACACTATCTCTCGAATCAAACATCAATTTCGAATATGAACGTAAATAAAGGCACACCAAATGTTCGACGAAATGTTATAGGCACGTGGAAGATTTTTCTTGAGCTGATCCTTGGTGAGGTGATCTCTTGATGCACCTGGAGACTGCCCGAATTATCTCAGATTGTTAGGAAAATAAAAAGAATGAATTTCACCAAAAATGGCAAATCTGGTCCAAACTTGCAGCAAGCACATTTTGAAAAATTTGAACTGTGGACCAGCAGATCTTGATGGATCTTGGTTGAGGGTGCTAAGGACTAGCCAGAGGAATTAATTTGGAGTCAAAACTCAAAGGAAATCAGGCAGTTCCTTTGTAAATCTCTAAGGTCCAAATTAAATGACAGAACAGATTTTAAGGTTAAAATAAATAGAAATAAAATCTAGGGGAAGTTGAAACTTGCTGGAATTTGATGCTAGTCTTGACCCAAAGTAGGGAGGTGGGTTTGGAAGAAAGTTTTCAACATAGGTCATGGCAAAAGAGAAAATCTTGTAATGGGGAAAGAATAAATCCATAATTTGTAGGAATACTTTTTAAATAAAAGAATTAGTAAAACAACCCAAGAGTATTTGTGTTGAATCAACACATGTTGAAAAACCCTCAAGACCAAAATCAATATTGAGAAGGACTCACAAAATATTTGTAAAAAAAAAGATTTGAGAAGGAGAGTCCCTCTTTTAGAAAAATTCAAATAACCTCCCTTAAATCAAATAAAGAATTTAATAAAAATCAAACCAAATTTTTTTGGAGTGTTACATGTTTGCATTGTATTCATTGTTTCTTCCCCCTCTTCTCTCCGGTAGACTACGAGACCAACGCCGCTGCTGGTGCCCTGACTGACTACGTTGTTGATGAACCCTACTTGCCAGAGCAACCAGGCAAGCCCCCCCTGATCACCAGATATCTCCTATTCTTCTCTATACTGCTTGCATTAGAGTCGTGTAGCATGTTACTGCTTTCTGATTAATTCTATTCTGATGCATAGCCTGTCTTCGCTACTACTGTTGTTACCTTTACCTGCAATCCTACATGCTTAGTATAGGATGCTAGTATTCCATCTATGGCCCTACCTTCTTGTCCGTCTGCTGTGCTATACTATCGGGCCGTGATCACTCGGGAGGTGATCATGGGTATATACTATATACTTTATACATGATACATGTGGTGACTAAAGTCGGGTTGGCTCATGGAGTACCCGCGAGTGATTCACGGATTGGGGCTAAAAGGACCTTTGTCCCGACGGCCCTCTGGGTGGATCTTTGTGGCAGAGCGACAGGGCAGGTTGACACCGCCTAGGAGAGAGGTGGGCCTGGCCCTGGTCGATGTCCGCGGTTGCATCAATTAACACGCTTAACGAGATCTTGGTATTTGATTTGAGTCTGGCCACTGGCCTATACGCATTATGGGCACTCGGCGTCGTGGTATCAGCCGAAGCCTTCGTGACGTCAGCGACTGAGCGGCGCGCGCCGGATTGGACTGGAATGCCTGCTAGGCTAGGTCTGCTTCTGGCCGCCCTCGCAACGTGCAGGTGTGCAATGGGCGATGGGCCCAAACCCCTGCGCCATAGGATTTAGACCAACGTGCTGACCTCTCTGTTGTGCCTAGTAGGGCTGCGACGTGTTGATCTTCCGAGGCCGGGCATGAGCCAGGAAAGTGTGTCCGTCCAAATGAGATCGAGCGTGTTGGGTTATGTGGTGCACCCCTGCAGGGAAGTTTATCTATTCGAATTGCCATGATCTTCGGTAACAGGACGACTTGGAGTTGTACCTTAACCTTATGACAACTAGAACCGGATACTTAATAAAACACATCCTTCCAAGTGCCAGATATAACCCGGTGATCGCTCTCTAATAGGGCGACGAGGAGGGGATCGCCGGGTAGGTTTATGCTATGCGATGCTACTTGGTGATCTTACCATCTACTCTCTTCTACATGCTGCAAGATGGAGGTGGCCTGAAGTGTAGTCTTCGACAGGATTAGCTATCCCCCTCTTATTCTGGCATTCTGCAGTTCACCCACCGATATGGCCCTTTACACATATACCCATGCATATGTAGTGTAGCTCCTTTAAGCAGTACTTTGGATGAGTACTCACGGTTGCTTTTCTCCTGCTTTCACCCTTTCCCTTCTACCGGTTATCGCAACCAGATGCCGGAGCCAGAGCCGAGACCACTGTCGACGATGACTCCTACTACACCGGAGGTGCCTACTACTACGCAGGCGGCGACGACGAATCGGGAGTAGTTTAGGAGGATCCAGCAGGAGGCCCGCGCCTCTTCGATCTGTATTCCAGTTTGTGCTAGCCTTCTTAAGGCAAACTTGTTTAACTTATGTCCGTACTCAGATATTGTTGCTTCCATCGACTCGCCTATGATTGAGCACTTGTATTCGAGCCCTCGAGGCCCGGCTTGTATTATGATGCTTGTATGACTTATTTATGTTTTAGAGTTGTGTTGTGATATCTTCCCATGAGTCCCTGATCTTGATCATATACGTTTGCGTGCATGATTAGTGTATGATTGAATCGGGTGCGTCACAGGAAACCTCAACGCTACCCTATTTCTTCTATTATTATAACCTCAACAATATTTACTTGGCTACGGGGAGGAGAACAATTTGCAATAACAAAGACTTGTAGAAATTTCCTTGCCAAGATTAATCACTTCATGGATTCGATAATCCCACGGTCTTTAGGGAAGGCCATCCCCTACTTGTCGCCCCACATTAGTTGCTCTCATATTTTTTTCCTACATTGTATAGAGGTTGCGTCAGTTAATTCGGATCGAAGGGAGCATTATTTGGATGAAATAGTTTCCTCATAGAACTTATTCGAAGGATACAATTCCACAAATTATTCGAAGGACATATGCTTCAATTGATTTTGATGATGCACCTCAATATGCTCTGCTACATATATCATTGCGAAGTTGTTGGCATGGAGCTTGTCCAGGTGGCATGCTCCTGGTGGGAGCTTGTCTCAGGACGGCGATGGCAAGCAGCAACCGCATGTCTAGGGACGACGATGGCGAGGCGCGGCCGAACTACGCCGAGGTCGGTGTAGGATGGTGTTGGGAGTGGAGACCAGGGAGGGGGAAAGGGGTTTAGGGGTAACGACTGCATATCCGGGTTGACTTATGGCGGATAGTCTAGACAGCCTCCAAATTTTCGTCCAATTGGATTGGGCTTGGGCCATCTCAGACAGTACGGAAAAAATGAGCCACATATGAAAGCAATGCAAATGGGCCGACTTTTTTCCTCTTTGTTTTCAATTCCATTTCTCTCTAGAGAAAACAACTATTTTCTATGGAGCTAAATATTTAACACCCTACTAGAAAAAAATATTTACTTAGTATGAGTTTTAGAAAGTTTAGTATATACTAAAAATATGCTCATCGATATTTTAAAAAAGTTCACCGTGTATTATAAAAATGTGCAATGTCTATCAAAATAAAGTTCAATCTTTACTAAAAATATGTTCACCATAATCTAAATAAAATTGAAAATGTATTATAAAAATGTTGAATGTGTATAAGAAATATTCAACATATATTAAAAAATATGTGTGTGTATTAAAAAAATATTGGTCATGTATTAATGTTTTGTTTACCATGTATTAAAAATATTGTTCACCATGTTCTGCATTAAATAAGAAAATAAAAAAATTAAAAGAAGGAGAAGAAAAGGAAAAAAACCGAAGAAAAAAAAAAGCAGAATGAAGCAGAAAGAAAAAACCGAAAAAGGCAAACCACGAACGAGAGAAACAAACAAATTCTAGTCAGCGAATAAAAGGCAGCGCGCGCAACAAACTGGGCCGTCCTACCTCACTTCGCTTGCGGCCGGCTTCCCTGTTTTCCATCTGCGGGCGGCCAATATCCGGACGTGTTCAGACGCATTTGGTCAGACATACTCCGGAGAAATGGACTATGCCTCAGCAGATAGCCGAAGTTATAAACCTAATATACTACCAGGGATGTCTTTTTTTTTAAAACTTTCAATCTATTCATTTTTAATGATTGCAGTACAAAGAACAACAAAAGTAATAAAAATTACAACTATGTTCGTGGACCACCTAACGACACTACAAACACTGGAGCGAGCCGGAGGTGCGCCGTCGTGATCGCCCCTTCATCATCGGAGCCGAGCAAATCTTGTTGTAGTAGACAGTCAGGAAGTCATCATACTAAGGCCACATAGGACCAACACACCAGAGTAGCAACCATCGCCGATGAAGAAGTCCGTAGATCAGAAGGGTCAAACCTGTAAACACCCAAACAAAGATGAACAAAAACCGGATCCAAACAGATCCACCGAAGACCTGCACCGACCGAATCTCGCGAGATCCAACGGAAACAAACCTTCACCTACCCTCCGACGATGCTAGACGCACCATTGAAACAAGGATAAAACGTGGAAAACATTATTTCTACCAAGGGACAATGCCGCCGCCACAAAGCGCCAACCAAGACAGTGAATCTAACAAGAATGAGAACGGGGTCCCTCCCGCTGACGGGGGGCTGAGATCCTCCGCACCTCAGTGGGCTAGAGGCCATCGGAGATGGGGCTGACCAGCGGCGGCACCGGCGGGAGGAGAAAAACTTTTCTTGTAGAGGAGAAAATAGTGTGTGGAGCAATTTCCTTTTGCCAAAGGCTTGTACCTACCAGGGATGTCAGTATTTCTAGAAAAAACATGGGATGTCAGTACATATGTCACGAACTTCGCTACAACACGTGCATATATTCAGTTGTCAAACGCACGAGGACGTCATGAATTGGCCAATACACATACATACAAAAGGATACCGCACAAAATCTTCACAAGCTGAACGCATACGTGCCGGTACATGCGCGGGCCATCTATGTACTACTAGTATAGTTCATAGTTGACAAGAAGTTGTTGGTATTCAAAGAAAGACTATATTGACTAACTGTTATACATACATCCGGTAGAATATAGGAGAATATGAAGTCAAAAAACTCAACGGCATATTTTGACTGCAGGCCTATGTATACTGTCCACCTACGATGCATATGCATGCGTTCTCATACGTCATACGGAGAATTCCATCTTGCGGTCTCGTTGGCCGAGCCTCGTGTACACTCGGACGGCCGTTGGATGGACTGATTCAGCAGGAAAGGTCTACGGTTTGAGCAGCATCCGCGTAGGCCCATGCACGCCGAAATCTCGGCGCAGTTCTCAGCCGCACACGTAACAAGCATGCCTACGTCTACATGCAACAAGCGCGCGCCGCGGCTAGCATTCAAACAAACGCAGCACGTCAATCTTTTATTGTGTGAAAAGAAAAGATTGACGTGCACTCATCCCAACGAACATCAGAAATGCTAGATTGGGACATGCATTATTGGGATACCCTCTAGCGAGCTATAAAATAGGGTTCTTACGGCTCTTGTAAAATTGTAGATGCTCATATATGAGCATTCCAATATACAGGCACAAGCCACTTCTTACGGTTACTACGGCCGTGCTGACCAGTCCCCTCGAATTTTAATTGATGGCCTGGTCCGTCGTGCGTAAAATCCCCGTAAAATGCATGTCGATGTAGCACTACAAGGATCCGGGTCTATTGCAACAAAATTGTCCGTCGCAATACATGCCAATTTGTAGCGATAAGTACCTATTGCCACGAAACAGCATTCGTTGGCAGCCGTTGCGACTGGACGCATGGTAATAGGTTATTGCCACAAAAAAACAACTGTGGCAATAAAGTGTGCTATTGCAACAACCATGTGGGAAGTCGCCACATGTCTTCCCGTGGCAACACTCATCTGATGCTACAATTTTCTTTGTGGAGATAGCTTTAATGCAACATGTAATGAATCATGGCGACTGATAACTCGTGGCGATAGACATTGTTGCAACAACCTATGCCAACGACCCTCATTTCGTGGTGCATATTGTTTCGTGGCAATAGTCAATTGTGGCAATAAACTATGGCAACAATCCTTGTTTTTGTGGCATTAGACATTTTGCCACGAACCGCTACACTTGTGGCATTAAGTTATGGCAACAAATATTCCAGTCGTCGTAATAGGAAATTGCAACATAATAGTGTGGGCGGTGATAAATAGGTATCACAACGAGTGAAATGTTTGTGGCGAGAAATTATTTCGACAATTTTAGTTTTCGTGGTGCTAACATGTGGCAACGAAAAGTGGGTTGTGGCAATAGCCTATTGCAACCTAAAAAAATAAAGGCATTCAATTACAATATTCAAACCATACGTACAATATGTAGGTTCATAAAATTCAGAATTCTCATAGCAAATACTCAGCAAATGAAACTCAAATGTAATTTAGGCATCCTAATTAAGTGTCAAGACTAAATTGTCCGTGATCTAGAGTCGAGTCGAGCTAGTTCTTTGGATCCTGCAATCAAGGGAAAAAATAGTTCTAATTAATAAGTCCAACATAACAAAGGTCATACAATTATTCCAGCCCCATTGTTAAAAAGAAGTGTCGTCAAACTAACCTGAGTGACAAGCATGTAACTGAGGGATCAGAACAGTTTTACAAGTGTAAATGTCTAAAGCATAAGCACAAGTACATGTACTAAAATCTTCCACTATTGATTTAAGTTGTGGCTCGATCTATAGTTTCAGTTAAGTTCATGTCCCTACCTAGCACATATTCATTTTTTAAGTTGTGACTCGATGCAGCAACAATGCATGGTGAAAGAGAAGAAGTAGCTAGCTAATTATGAAGGCCAATGACATGCTCACTTGAAAGTGGACCATGAGTTTCAGTTTCTTTGTTTTTAACATCTTAGACGTGCTTTGTCCTAAAAACGGAAAGAACAATTATAGGTGCGGCATCAATATTGACACTATAAAATATGAAATAAGAATAACACGATCCAACGCATGAATAATCCGAGCTGATGCAGAAGCATGCCGAATGCACATCGTTGAATAACTATAGAATAACCAAAAGTCAGTGTACTCACGTAAACATCCTGGGACTCGGTGTCAGACCATGTTCCATTCTTCGTGTGGGTGAGTTCCCACAGAGCAATACAATCTGGCTCTTCTCCAGTTTCCAAGTTTATCTGCAAGTAATATAGCAATGAGATGCTTAAAACATGAAATCCTTCTCAAAACTTAGTTGCGAGTAAGATTTTGATCCAAATATGTGTCTTGTCTTCTGTTTCTTACGACTATCGGTGTTCTTTTGGCCGCGTTCCTATCAATTAATTGAAACCAAATATAACCACACAGAAAAGCAATTTCATCTTAACACGTGGTAGACAAAGAGTGATCTTAGAGATAACCTGAAATTTTGAATCAGTGCCAAAGTACTCAATCATCCATTCCCACTCTTCTGGTTGTAAATCTTCCAGCAGATAAGCCAATGTAGCTGCATCTGTTTTGTATGTCTTGTAAGTGGAGCTTAGAGTTGGTCGCCAGCCTCTATATCGCTCTTCCGCACTTTTCAGAACCTGGTGTATCTTCCAGGTTCAGCATACAACAAATGAATATAAGCAGTGCATTATCAATGGTAAAATAAGATAACACATGTGAAAAAGGTTGTATGCACTATGATATCAGCAACAATGAGTCAATGGATGGTAGGGTGAATGTCCGACCACGTCCTCACTCCAATGAGCACTCTTGAAGGTAGCAATTTAACCCATACCAGGATTTTATGCATTATAACTAATGCTAGAAACAGCTTAAATGACATCTATATATGATTTCCTTTCCAGGGGAGCGGAACTAGCTAAAGGCACAATCTAGAGTAGCACCGACTTGGGCCGAAACTGAAATCTGACCAGCCTCGAATCCGCAACGAAACATGACGCGTGCAGCAATCTATAAACCGAAGTAATTAGAGCCGACCTTATCCAAAATTCCCCAGATCGAAGCGAGCCAGCCGGCCCATCCCCCACTTGCACGCTTCGGCGAAACCCCCCACCCCAAACGCGAAAAATAATAGATGGTAAAGCTAGCCGTGATGATCCAGCAAGCGGGTGTCGCTGCTGCGCTTGGCCGGCAGGAACCTTTTTTTTTATCAAAAAGTATTAGAGAGATCAGAGATAAAAACTGAATTAACAATGTATTCACTAGATCTTCTAAAACAACTTATTCATTATATGTTCGCCAAATAAAGCCTTGCACAGTTAAAGAGCAATGTTGATATGTTGTCACAGCCTAGATCTTGTAGTAATTGATACAAATGCCACATATTTTCAAATTATTGCACAGTGATGGTGTTTTCAAGTATAAGTGTGAACCAGAACGCATGCATCCTGATGCAATGAGGAATCAAACAGAACTCTTAATTAATAATAGCAATACAGAGAATTTCACATGAGAAATTATAAACTTAGGAGTATAATAATTATAACCCATTTAACGCAACTGTAACTGAAGAACTCATTCTATAGTATAGAAATAAAATGCTAATTACTTATTCTATTATGATGAGAAACAGAACATGATCCTAACTATGAGCGCATATCATGGATTCAATGATCTCTGGAAAGATTGTTGAGCGTCTGGGCAAAATGCACCTCCCAGATTACAATGACTCATATGAAACTGTAAATTCAAAATTAAAGGGCGCAGCCTTTTGGCATGTGCATCAGTTAACTGTAATTTACCTGCAGCGGAGACTCCTAGCGTCTTCGCTGATGGATCATTCGGTGGCTTGCTGCCGGCCGATTGCGACAACGATAATGGGTTGGAACACGCCTTCAACCCTCGCGGTGGTGCTGGGCATCTGCCGTTCGAACCGAGTGGGTGGAACACGCAGCCGCCGCCGCCGCCACCGACTTGACGCAGCATGCGCGCCACGTTCACGGCAAGCTGCAGAACTTGAGGGCTCACGTTCGCCGCCGATCTCACGCCTCAGCCGACCGGCGAGCCGTACCCGTTTGCCGCGCTTCTCACCCTCTCCTCCTGCCGCCAATGAGGAGGTCCCGTGCCTCCGCCGGCCGGCGAGCCACGCCTCTCTCCCTCTCCTCCTCCCGTTCCTCTCTGCGGCCGTTCGCTGCGGTTCGGCAATTGGCCCAACGCTGCAGGCCACGCGTGAAGGGGAGACGCGCCAGTCCAGGGAGGCGTGAATGGCGGCGCGGGTAGGGCGGCAGGGGCAGGCGAACGGCGGCGCCGGCGTGAGATTTGTTTTGGCTTTTCTGTTGTGGGAGATGGGGAGATGGGGGAGTTTTTTTTTTGACGTGGGAAGTTTTGCGCCGCGAGTCGCGGCCGATTTTCTCTGCCGGTAGAGCGTTTTCCGCTCCAGGTTGTAGGGGTGGGAAGTAGGGGCCGCGACCGGTGCTAGCGTGTTGTCGCCAGACGACCCGGTTGTAGGTACAACTAGGTTTGCACTACAATTTCGAAAATTATTTCAGAAAGCAGCAAAAACTTGGCCATTTTTGAACTACAACTCACAAAAACCTTATGTGGCCCTCACTTTTAAACTACAAGGTTATACTCTTGTCTTGGACCACATGTACAAATAGGATGGGTTGATGAGACGGACGATCTACGTTAGTCTCGATCTCACATTTTGATCTTGAGATGGGGTGATCTTAACATCTTTCATCTTACCGGACAATCCGTGAGGGTTCCTCCGCTAGAGTAGGTCCAACATAATCATGTCATTTTGTTTCAATGAAAACCATCCGAGCCGCAGCAGAGGCAGAGAGCAAAGTAAAGGTATTGCTTGATGTTCATGCCACAGTAGCGGAGCTTAGTGTACTTCTGGGTCTGTGGCCCCCAACTTTGGACCATTTTGTGAAGAAAATGCTAAGTAAAGCGCCTAGATGGAAGAAAATTAGTATTTTTGCCCCAATAAATGTGCATAGGGGGTGGCAGCTTCAGGTGCCGCGGTGGAGGCGGCGCGGCGGCTTCTCCGCCCGCAAGCGCCAGAACGACGATGAGGCCGGTGGCTTCGGGTGCTGCGGTGGAGGCGGTGCGCGTGGCGGCGGCTTCTCCGCCTGCAAGCACCGGAACGATGGTGAGGCCGATGGCTCTGGCCTCCGTCCTCCCGTGTCGGACAAGCAATGGGAGGTGCGCGCGTAGGTGCGGTGCCAAGTCTCGCAGGGCCGGATCCAAGTCTCGTGCGTGGAGGACCTTGCGGCGCTACCGGCAACGCACGGCGGAGCAGGCGTGGTGGGCAGCAAGGACAAGTATTTGAAATATGCAGAACAAGTATTTGAAAATATGTTGAACAAAGTATTTGAAAAAATGTTGAACAAGTATTGAAAAAAATGTTGAACAAGTATTCGACAAATGTTGAAGATGTATATAAAAGATGTCGAACAAGTATTTGAAAAATATTGACCATGCATATAAGAATGTAGAATGAAAACCAAAAAAGAGAAAAAAATAAAGAAAAAGGAAAATGAAAAATTCCGGAGAAGAAAGAAAACGAAAACGAAAAAAGGAAAAAAGGAGAAGAAAAAAGGAAATAAAAAATAGAGAAAAACCTCTTGTATGCTGCAATCCTACCTGTGACCAATAAGTTGACGTGGGTGGAGTGGTTAGTCCCGCAGGTCGTCATCCTGCAGTCCAAGGTTCGATCTCGCTTGGCGCTCTCTTTTATTCCGTGTTTTTTCAACAATTCCTACGTCAAAATGGGCCGGCCCATCACTATTCCCTCGACGCACCCATCACTGTTCCCTCAACGCGATTCCAACCCACACCGATAGCTGAATGCGATAAATAGCATTCGGGCTGCAATATCGCTGGTCAGCCCGCAATTTCGGGCGGATATATGTTCGACCGATATGAACGATATGTGAAAAGGGCTCAATTTACATAAACTGGGTGAGCCCAGCCCACAAACGTGCACAAGCCTGCCTAGGGTTGCCTAAAAAAGTTAGACCTAGGGTTGCCTAAAAAAAGTAGACCTAGGTCTTTTTCTTGGCGTACTTGTACATAGCAGCAGTTGATGCGATCTCCTCTGGCGGCCGCCGCCTGCGACGGCGGACGGGTGACTACATGGCTTCTCCATTGCTCTCCGGTAGGAAACCTACTCCATCCTTGGATCCTTTAGCGTTTGTCATATGTGACGGCGCAACCTTCTCCGACAAGCTGCAACTGCAAACCACAAAAGTTTGAGGCAAGTACGTGATGGTCGGCGACCCTCGTCTCGCTCCCCGGCGGCGGTCCTCGTCTCTCTTCCCAGTGGCAACCCTCGTCTCCTTCCCCAGCTGCGGACACAGAGTCACAGACACACACGAGGTAGTTCAGTTTCTACTACTGTCTACTAGGCACAGACGAAGCAGAGGAAAAACAGAGTACTTTCTGTTTTTGAGGGGGAGAGACAGCCATGTAGTTGATGGACGATTCTTCAAGTGATGATGGAGAGAATGAAGACAATTTCCTTGACTATGACTAAAATCTACAATGAAGCGATTGGATCAATATTTACTATTACTAGTAGAATGTCCGTGCGTTGCTACGGGCTACAATGTATATAAATGAATAAAAAAATGATTACGGTCGTCTTCAGGATCAAAGCTCATTTACCCATGTGGTAGGAGAAATGTGGTTGTACGGACTATCCGGCATGTTATCTCCAACTTGTGGTCCCACAAAAATCCCAACTCACGATGCACCCTTCTCTTTTCGTGCCGCACTCTTCCCTCCATCACACGCACATACCTGATTGGTGGTACAAATTTATGTATCCGTTAAAGAAGAGAGAAAAAAGGGACCCCTATCACTTTTTGTCTCCTATACCTAAAACTGCTTTGAGCTCACCAAATCTACCAATTATATTATCCAGTAAAAAAATGAAAGAGATGGCATATCAAGTTAGAACCGTGGGTTTCCCTTCAACAAATGTTGGAGCCATGAGCTAAATACGATAACCTAAAGAGATAACATTTAAAATGTTCAAAGGTACTCGAAAAACCATATACAATCTAATAAACAAAAATCTAGCTAAAATATAGATATTTAATTAATATTTCATGGATATAACCAGCGTTGGGACGGGTTTTTTCTGTACAAACTCAATTGTTCTAATCAGAAATGTGAGTACTAATTACTCAATAGATGTATTATGGAAGCTCAAGTTCCCTCTGTAATACCTGCAATGTTAGCAGTCATCTTAGCCCAAATAGGCATCATAGCCTTCTCATTTATCCAACCGAAACCTCCTCTAACAAGGCATGCTCTGTCCAACAGTTCTTTGCATGGTGGCAATTCCCACTTGTCATCGCCTCGAGGTCATCGTGGAAGCCACCCGCTAGTCAGCCCCAATGAGGCCACGGGCCCGCAGGTCACGGATGCAGCTATAGAAGTCCTCACGATTCATCTCAAGATCTGGATCTCGCAATTTTCACACCAGGGCCCCTCTATTTTCGGTTTCCATGTGACAAGTCCCTGTTTTGGCAGAAAACACCCTAATTTTGAAATGGCAACAAGTTGGCCATTTCAAATCCAAATTTAACAAATTAAATATATATTCCTATCAAGAAAGTGTGTTCTATCCGTTTATAAATTTTCTATTGTTTTGGTTAATTGAAATTGGTGCAACTAAAATATATTTTACTTACTCCTTAAATCTTGCAAAAATCATAACTTAATATCTATAAATTCCAATAATATATTTTTTCACTGTTTTACTTGTAACTAATGCAACGTCACATTGATGTTGCAATATCTTTCCGAATATTACCACAAATAGTTATTTTGTTGAGATACCTAGTCTCTATTACAACAAAACGGATGCTTCGCGCAACGGAATTTGTTTGTCGCAATATCGCTACCATATTGCAACACCGATGTAGTTTGTTGCAATAGTTAGCCACTTTTTTGCAACAATATTTGTAACTAATGCAACATCACGCCGATGTTGCAATATCTTTCTGAATATTGCCACGAATAGTTATTCATTGAAATACCTAGTCCCTATTACAACAAAATGACTGCCCTCGCGCAATGAAATTTGTTTGTCGTAATATCGCTACCATATTACTACGATGATACAGTTTGTTGCAATATGAGGCCTGTATTGCAACAAAGTTCGTATTTATCGCGACGAAACTAAGTTATGGCAATATGTGCGGCCTATTACAACAATCGGAGAATTTGTGGTAATATTGCCTTTTATTGCAACAAAACGTAGTTGTAGCAATAAATTTCGTTGCAATAGACCGGAATCCTTGTAGTGTAGGATCGTTCCTATGAACATATGACGCACATCCTACATCACACACGTGCGTCCTTTCAGAGTGCATACCGCGAATGTCAGTTTGCGGTCTTGCTGGCCAACCCTCATGTACTCTGTGTTCAAAATTAACATAATTCACATAGGATTTACAGGTTGTGCCCAGTTATTGAATTATGACAACAAGCTTCTGGCGGTCAATGATGTCATATCTTCCTTGCCCGTTATTTTTTAGCTCACTAGAGGGTATAAATGGGTCATTCATGGGAAGTGGACAAGTACAAGAGGAAATGCATTTGAAAGTACAAGAGCCGTGAGAATAAATTTTCGCCAATGGTTGCATGCAAGCTAGTTTGCAAGACAAAGAAAAATGGGGGTCTAGGTGTCATTAACCTCTCTATCGAGAATGAGTTCTTGCTTATCAAACACCATCACAAGTTTTGCAAAAAACATAACCTCCCATGGGTTAAACTAGTATCGGAATCATACTACCAGGCATAATTGCCACCTGCTAAAATGAAAGAGGTTTTCTTTCGATGGAGAGATTGACTTAAACTTCTAAAACCTTACAGAGCATTAACAACTTTCGGTGTTAAGGAGGGGAATGCTATCATCCTTTGGCAGGACAAGTGGTGCCCTTACCCTCTTAAGGATCAACTGCCCCACCTCTATTTGTTTGCTAAAAATATCAACACCTCAATCCTACAAGGAGCTTGCATAAAAAATGTTTATTCTCCCTATGTCCGAAAAAACCTCGCCGAACTGAATCAACTTGACACTCTTGAGAGCCACAAATCTACAAGATACTATTGATACTTGGTCCTATCAGTGGTCTGATTCCAACTTCATTGTGACAAAGGCTTATAACCATATGGTTTTTCAATCTAAAACCCATATAACTTTCTCATGGCTTTGGAAGTTTTGCTATAAGAAGAAAAATACATGTTTTTTTTGTTCTTCCACATAACCATCTAAACATCAGAGTTATACTAGAGAGGAAGAATCTTGGATAGCTACAACTACGTGTTGTGCCGCCCCCCTGCTTTGTACACCAGGGATCACTTTTAATTTCCTTACCCATTTGCCAAGATGTGTTGGTCTTATATATGTCCCACATTCTCATGCAACGCGATATTCATGCTATCATTGAGGACTTGAAGCACAAGTTGGATGTGCCATTGTATATGGAAATCATCATATTCGTAACCCAAGAAATTTGGACATTAAGAAATTACTTCATCTTCAAAAGTTGCCAGCCTAACCTTCATAAATGTTAAAAGATTTTCAAAGAAGGGATGCATTGGCTCACGGTCAAGGTCAAATGATTCTTTTCCTTGTCGATTTACATGGCCTAAATCTTGTACCATCCCTTTACATTTTGCTTATTGTATTAAATCTTAGAGATTAATGAAATATACATGAGGTACACCTATTGTCCCCCCCCCCCCAACTCCCCACCATTGGCAAAACTCTTATGTGACTTTTTACATACAATTGACCTAAGCCTATTGTACATGCCCTTATATATACTAGCTATAACAGGCTGCCTATGTTCTCAACCAAAAATAGTTCAACGGGTTCTGCTAAATTTAGAGTCCTTTTAAAATATTTTATCCAACTTTCGATACTACAAAGTCATGGATGCACTACCACATTGTGGGATGACACAAAGCGCCAACATGACGACCACTTCGACAAGATTGTCCCATTGTTCAAAGAGTCCGCTAGATCTCATTTGGGTATGTTTCGAGTACTTCTTGTCAGCCGGCGATGTTATCAACTATTACAAAGCATACAGAGTTACCAGGTAACAATATAGAACCGCTAGAACATGAGTACAATATCAATTAATATCACAAAAATAGTATGTTTCATTTATCTATCTAATTGATCTCTCATTGTAGGTATTGGGACATCTTCCTATTGTGTCATCAGTACTAGTAATGTTTTTAATATATTTCTAAACACATATTCAAATAGTGCAATTTTCAACATCAATCATAATCATAGTTGGGGGTGTTGAACATGTGTGAGGAATCCATATTGTATCAATACACTGGTTATAAGGCACCACACTATATAATATGATAGCGCATCGTGAATAATAAGGTCACATCACCATGTGGTAAGTATTGCGAATGAAAAAGGTCCTCGAAGCATAGACATACGAGATCTTAGTTTTTTCATAGCGAAAGGTTAACACATTTCATGAGTGACGTATAAATAAACATTTTGAACTATTTATTCAAAGACTAATATATTGACATCAACATTTTAGTACGATTGATATATGTAAAGTCGACATGTGTAGTAGATTGCATGCATGCATCATTCCCCTAACACTCTTGATCTCACATACTCACCTCTATCCAAATATGAAAATGTTGATCTCTGGTGAAGCTTAAAGCAACATATGCTTCGTACTTAGGGCATGTAAAGTAGTTGAGAAAACAACCTTATTTGAATCCTCCATATAATATAAAGAATGTAATAAGTGCCTACTAATGACTGAAACTCTTAGTGTCATCTTTAGCCATTAATACCGGCATCATACTAAAATATTCGTTGATTAAATTAAACGTGTGAAAAATGTTCTCCCTTGAGAGCAATAAGAGATAATTGTGTTTTTAGAAACATAGTATAGACGACACGCTCACAACATGCACACACACTCACCTCTATGAATACACACACAAATCCTACCCCTATGAGTACCTCTAGAGACTAGCTAAGTCAGTAGATCTTGAGATTGATTAAGTCTCCCCATGCACCTTTTAGTCGACGGGCATGACATACCAGTGATAGTATTGCGTTAGAAAGCCTGAAATAAATCCATAAAATATGCAAGCATCCATGTCAAGTCTCAGGCTTGAGGTGGCTGGTTTCACAATAAGAAACCTAACCATCTATGTAGTTATGTTTGTATATTCATTCTATCTGTCCAAGTAAGACAAAAAAATGTACAACTCCATGATAGCAGACTCTTCATCCCATTGGATTCAACAACCTCAGTCCGCAAATAGCAAGCTCTTCGTCCCATTAGAGTCGATGACTATCATCAGTCAACCCAGCTATTATTTTTCCTTCTTTTAAATTTTTACCTGAGAAAAGTATCCATAATTTTTTACTAGGGATGTTAGTACATATGTCAAGAGCTCTACCACATATGATGTCAAAAGTTCGTCATGCATTGATGCATACATACAAGCCAAATGCAAAAGGAGGGACACACTCTAGCGGGCAAACATTTGCCCGCTGCGCTCCTGGGCTGTCGTCCCTTCTAGGAAAGTTTTTGTCTAACATCCTGTAAAAAACATTGCAAAAGAAGGGGTGAATCTCTACTTACCAACGCCGGTGGAAGAGTACCACCCCCTCCCGGTGATGCTTGCTACCCTTCGCCAGCCCAGCCCATCCCCAATTGGAATTCACCAGGGAGAGAAGGGTCATCTCAACCGCCTGCTTCGATTTCGCCAAGAAGGGAGTGTCGCCTTAAGCAGCCGCTTGGATTTCCCCGAGGAGAGAGTAGTGACCCTATTGACTGGTAGCTTGGATTTCGTTGGAGAAGAAAGCGGCCGAATCCCAACCCCGTTTGGATTTCACTGGGCGAGCATCGCTTCTACCCCATGGGATGGAGAGAGAGGATGACCGCACATCATGAATTACGAAACCGTTGAGCTCCGGGACCGGCCTCCCTCCCCCCCCCCTGGGGTTCTGGCCCTATGTGTTGTCGCCCCAACCAGGTACGACCTGGGCATCTATCCCAGGTGCAACGTGTGGGATCATGCAATGCAGGAGTAGCGTGCACTCAGTTCCACCAAATCATGCAGCTGCATAATGCAACATTTGGTCAAAAAGAGATCGACCCGAGAAAATGTCCATAGTCTAAATGCATTGCGGTATATATGCGGTAAGTATTCAATATTCGAATCAAACTATGGCATATAATAAAAATACTAGGACTAATTTGCTATTGTATGTATGTCTGATTTTGTTAATGGTAAATGTAAAAATTCCACCCGACTATTTAGTTATATACAATATGCGGGTCTAAAGTGAAGTAGTACATACACATGAAATCAGAGAAACACTTAGAGAGTCTCCATAATCTAGACTTCTCGGTTTCTTAGTCGGTGTCTATCTTACTAAGATACTGGTGCAGCATAAGTTACTGGTGCTCCACCCCGCTCTAGGAAGTATATAACCTTCCCCTTATTGATCGAATGGCTTCCTCTTTAGATCTGGGAGTTAATTGCAAAAAACCACCACATTTGGGGCTTCTTCTGCAGAAAACAACCTGGTCTCTAATCATTTGCAAAAAACACCGCGCATTCGGTAATTTTTTTGCAAAAAGCACTGATCGCTTGATTTGCAGCCTCTGAGGGCATTTCCGATAGGTGGGACCCAAAATAGGTGACGTGGCGTAACGGCGAGGCGGACGGCGCCGCTACTACTACCTGGTCAAACCGACGCGGTCGGCTCGCCCGACCGCACCAGCTCTCTCACAAATCTCGCCCGCACTCTCTCTCCCTCCTTCGTGCTCCCACTCATGGCGACGACGAAATCCCGCGACGGAGGCGCTGCTGATGCTAGGTGCGGCGCTGATGGAGATCCGCCGGAGTTATGTGGTAGCTCAAATCCATCTCAGCCGCCGCTTCCTCCCCAACTGCCGGCGCAAACCCATCAGTTGAATGTGCGGCGGCGGCCGCGTTCGCACGAGCTATGAAGGAAGATCCGACGGGCAGCCAGAACTGGGCATCCTCGTTTGGCGGCGTCTGGTAAGTAATGCATCCGCATTCTCCCTTTTTCCCCGATTGGGTTTGTAGTTTAGGTTTCTAGGGTTAGGCTTCTAGGTTTAGGGTTGTATGGTTAGGGTTCTAGGGTTAGGGTTCTAGGGCTGGTGTTCGTCCAGTTGGGTTCTAGGGTTAGTGTTCTAGGGCTGTTGTTCCTACGTTAGGGTTGTAGGGTTAACTGAAATTTTCTCTGAATATTTAAATGAACATTTGTCTGAATATTTAGGGCATTCAAGTGTTAAGTTTACTGTTTTAGTTGAATTAGTAACTGAACACTAGTTAATTGAACATTTTACTAAAGTGTTAAATTATATGTTAATTGAACATTTGTCTGAATATTCAGCAAACTGAAGTGTTAAGTTTACTCATTTGTCTGAATATTTAGTTAATTGAAGTGTTACATTTACTGTTTTAGTTGAATTAGTAATTAAACATTTGTTAATTGAACATTTTATCAAGTGGTAACTTATCATTAACTTAACATTTGTGCAAGTGTTAATTTTTGGCATTTAACTGAACTTGTAACTGAACATTTTACTGTAATTTTATTGAAGTTTTAACTTATCTGTTAAATGAATAATCTTTTAACTGAACTTTGAATATAACATTTAAAGTAGCTTTGTACTAAATATTTTACTATAATTTTGTTTGTAGTTTGGGTGATGAAGTTCGGGAAGTCAGATTTCATTTCTTTGATAGAGATAACTTGGAAAGAAATATAAGCCTGTCAGACATAACTTTCTGGAATCTAGTTGCACTTGTAGAGTTAGAAGGCTATTCTTGTAGAAATTATATGTATTATGTCAGAGATCCAGGTGTTGGGGTGTCAAGAATGGTAGAGTTAACAGATGATGTCAAGGTGGAGGAGATGCTGGATGAGCTAGCTAGTAAAGGAGAAACTGTGGTTAATATTACAGTAATGAGAAGTGATGCTCCAACACCACCTGATTTGAACAGAGGCACTGTGTATGAAGACCATGTTCCTTTGTCTGAAATAGGTGAGCCACTTGTGTATCGAGATAGATACATCTGGAGTACTTTTCCCTAGTCCAAAGAAGCCACAACCAGAGCTAGTCCAGGTCATGCACACACATGATAGCATTGAACCAGAATTTGTAGTCCACAATGGTGAGGAGAGGCATGAGTATTTCATGGACATTGATCAGGAGCAAGAGCAAATAGAGCAACGAATGGAGGAGAATAGGAATAAAGAGATTGAGAAGTTCAGGAGCAATAAGAAAAGAAAAGAGAAATACAGAGCAGCTAAAAGGAAACTTCCAGAGTTGCTTCTCAAGATTGTCTTGACAAAGTGATCTTGATAGTGAGATTCTAGCAGACGAGGACATAATTGTTAGGCTACAGGCAATGAATAAACATAGAGATGATCCACTCAACCACTTTGAAGGGGACACTGATGTTGAAGAGCTATATGAACCAGATGAGGAGGAGGGAGTTCATGAGGATGAGGCAGCAGAGCAGAGGCAGCAGTGAATAGCAGCATAGGAGGAAGCAAAGATGAGAAGGCGGTCGGAGAAAGGGCCAACAACCAGATCTCATGCAAGTATAGATCAAATTATAGAACAGGACTGGTACCCTTCCTCTGATGAGGAGAGCAACCTAGGTGACTTAAGCCAGGAAGACAATGATGGGGCTCAGCCACCAGCTTTTAAGATTCCAGTTGGTAGGAAGAGTAGGGCCAAGAAGAAGAAACCAAGGGTTTGGTATGATGAGAAGAGAGAGAACCCACAGGAGCAATTTGTGAAGAAACTATGTTTCCTAGATGTGAGCCAATTCAGGAGGGCACTTTAAACATTCCACATCTCACAGAACAGAAACTATTCCTTTCATAGGAATTGTTCTGATAGGGTTATTGCAGTTTGCAGTAGTGCAGAATGCCCTTTT
This sequence comes from Aegilops longissima, assembly GCA_021605205.1. Taxonomy (NCBI): domain Eukaryota; kingdom Viridiplantae; phylum Streptophyta; class Magnoliopsida; order Poales; family Poaceae; genus Aegilops; species Aegilops longissima. The sequence goes on along the minus strand of CM038682.1, from coordinate 210,105,264 downwards.
TTCATTGCAGCCTCTCAGATAGCACATGAGAAGACATTTTGCATAAAAAAATGAACTTGTACCACAATTGTGCTGCAGTAGGAGAGAGCACTAAAGTAACTGCCAAATGGTTGGCACATGAGTGTGAGCAAAAGTTGAGGACAGACATTAACACACCAGTCCAATCCATAATTGAGAATTTGAAGCAGAAACATGGCATAGAAGTGTCCATTCACATGGCCTACAGAGCAAGGAAAGTTGTTAAGAGTGTGGTGCAAGGAGATCAAAGGGCACAGTATACAAGGATAAGGGATTACCTCCAAGCTGTATTGGATACCAATCCAGGAAGTAGATGCATTGTTACAACAAAGCATTTGAGGGCACATCCTAGCAAGAATCCTAGATTCCATGGCTTGTTCATGTGCCTAAATGCATGCAAAGAGGGTTTCTTAAATGGCTGCAGACCTTTCATAGGTACTTATTGTGCTAATTTCTTGTTCATAGGTACTTATTGTGCTAATTGCTTGTTCATGTGCACTACTTTGTTTCTAATGTGCTCTGTGTTGTTGTAGGTGTTGATGGGTGTTTTATAAAGCTTACCACAGGGCAGCAAATCTTGGCTGCAACAGGAAGAGATGGTAATAACAACATTTTTCCTATTACATTTGCAATAGTTGACAAAGAAGACACTGCAAGCCGGTCCTGGTTTTTAACACAACTCAAGTATGCCATTGGTGGTGAGTCTGGGAAGTATGGCTACTACACTATCATATCTGATAGACAAAAGGTAAAACCAAAATCTGCTCCTCTACACTATCATATCCGATACACTATCATATGTCAACAAGTGCCTTGTTAGTTACACTAGTTGTTTCAAACAGGGTCTTCTTAAAGCCATAAATAATGTCTTTCCAAACTGCTCACAAAGATTCTGCCTTAGACATATTTATCAGAACTTTCAAACTGCTGGCTTTAGAGGTGAAGAGTTAAAGAAATACATGGATCAGGCTAGCTATTCATATACTGAGCATGGATATGATGTAGCAATGGATGGCATGAAAAGAGAGTGTGAGACAGCTTGGAAATGGCTTAGTAAGATTCCCAAACATACATGGGCTAGACATGCCATGGACAATAATTGTAAAACTGACTTGGTTGTCAACAATATTTAGTGAAGTGTTTAACAAGATGATACTTGATGTCAGAGGCAAGCCAATTAAAACTATGGTTGATGGGATCATAACTAAGTTGCTAGTTAAGTTCAACACAAATAGAACTAAGACTGAGACAACCAAGTGGCAGATATGCCCAACATATGCTGAAAAGCCGGAAGAAGCAAAACATCATTCAAGATACTGTCAATCTATCAAAGCTGGACCTGATCTATACCAAGTTACAAGTGGAGAAAGTGCATATGCAGTTAATTTGCAAGCATACACATGTGGTTGTAGGAAATGGGACATGACAGGGGTTCCTTGCAATCATTCAGTTTCTGCAATCAACAAGGCAAAATCACACCCAAAAGATTTTGTCAATGATTTTTTCAAGAAACCCATGTACCAAGCAGCCTACACTGCAATAGTTTACCCTGTGCCTGGGCCTGATCTATGGTCGAAGACTGGTACCCCTGACATAGGGCCACCAGTTTTCAAAGAAAAGCCAGGAAAGAAACAAACTAAGAGGAGGAAGAGTAGGTTTGAGAAGCCAGCTCCCAAGGATACTTCTAGGATGGGTACAATCACTTGTAGCAATTGTAACCTGGCTGGTCATAGGTACACTAAATGCCACAAGACTCTTAAGCCAGCTCTGGCAATGAGAAGGAACCAGCATGAGGTAACTTTGTGACTATCTTGTAATCTGTCTATGTTTATGCAAGTTTCCTATCTTATATAATCTGTCTATGTTGTAATTCCAGGAAAATAGAAGAGTTGATGCTAGGACAGCTCTAAGGGCACCAACAAGAGCCACAACAATAGCAAGCAAAGCTCCATCAGCTCCTCCTGCTCCAAGGGCACCCACAAGAGCTACACCAGCAGTACCAAGGGCAGCTCCATCAGCTCCTCCTGCTCCAAGGGCACCCACAAGAGCTACACCAGCTGCAGGCAAAGCTCCATCAGCTCCAGCTGCATCCAGGAGAGCTCCAAGGGAAGCTACTACTAGTGCATCTTCTGCTGGGCCCAGTTCCTCTACAGCTGCTGGGCCAAGTACCTCTACTACTACTGCTGGTAGGAAAAATAAAAACTTCATCCCTCCAAGACCAGCAGGAACTGGAAGAGTCAGAAAACCATCTTTTAAGATGGCTGAGTGGTTCAATTGTTCTAAGGGAAGCAGGTAAGTTTGTGGTGTCCTGCTGATGGTAAAAACGTTATGAAGCATGTTGCCTATGGTTGCACGGTACTGTTTATGGTTGTGTTGAACTCTGGAACTGGTGATGCTTGAACTATGTATGGTTGTGTTGAACTATTTATGGTTGTGTTGAACTATGTATGGTTGTGTTGAACTATTTATGGTTGTGTTGAAGACTATGATGCATGAGTGCTTGTTGTTATGATCATTGCTTCTCTGTTGTTGTTCATGATTGTTCTTATGATGCTAGTTATGTTCAAGATTTTTTGCATGAGTACTGTTTATAGTTATGTTGAAGACTATGATGCATGAGTGCTTGCTGTTGTCGATGATGGCTCTTATGATGCTTGTTGTTGTTATGATGATTTGCTTCTCTGTTGTTGCCACAAATGAGTAAGTTTGGCCATTTGGGGTGGATCGACGTCGAGAAAACACCAAATGAGTGAGTTAGGTCATTTGGGGTGGATCGAAGGCGACAAAACCCCAAATCAGTAAGCTAGGTCATTTGGGGTGGATCGACGTCGACAAAACCCCAAATGAGTGAGTTAGGTCATTTGGGGTGGATCGAAGGCGACAAAACCCCAAATCAGTAAGCTAGGTCATTTGGGGTGGATCGAGGTCGACAAAACCCCAAATGAGTGAGTTAGGTCATTTGGGGTGGATCGAAGGCGACAAAACCCCAAATCAGTAAGCTAGGTCATTTGGGGTGGATCGACGTCGAGAAAAAACCAAATGAGTGAGTTAGGTCATTTGGGGTGGATCGAAGGCGACAAAACCCCAAATCAGCTAAGCTAGGTCATTTGGGGTGGATCGACGTCGAGAAAACACCAAATGAGTAAGTTTGGGCCAAAACACAACTTAGGTCTCACCTTAATTCGACCAAAACTTTCCTCACACAACATTAATCACAAACCATAACATAAAATGAAAGAACACATCAAATGGCCCAACTTAGTACTTAAGATTCATAGTTCAAGGACATAACTTAGTCTTCATCACAAATAACCCAACTACAGAATTAATAGAGTTCAACACAACCAAAGTTAACACATTACAAGCTTTAGTCCAAAGCTATTACAAAAGACAATGACCCACATGGTTGTAGGGGAACGTAGTAATTTCAAAAAATTTCCTACGATCACGCAAGACCATGGTGATGGCATAGCAACGAGAGGGAGAGTGTCCGTCCACGTGCCCTCGTGAGACCCGAAAGCGAAGCGTTATAACAACGCGGTTGATGTAGTCGACGTCTCCACGATCCGACCGATCCAAGCACCGAGCGTCGGCACCTCCGAGTTACGCACACGTTCAGCTCGATGGCGATCCCGGACTCGATCCAGCAAAGTGTCGGGGATGAGTTCCGTCAACCGACGGCGTGGTGGCGATGTTGATGCTCCACCGGCGCAGGGCTTCGCCTAAGCTCCGCGACGATATGACTTCTCCGCGCATGGCTTTGCCTAAGCTCATGACGATATGACCAAGTGGAATATGGTGGAAGGGGCACCGCACACGGCTAAGGAAAGATCCGTAGATCAACTTGTGTGTATTGAGGTGCCCCCGCCTCCGTATATAAAGGAGACAAGGGGAGGTGGCGGCCCAAGGGGCGCACAAGGAGGAGTCCTACTCCCACCGGAGTAGGACTCCCCCTTCTCCTAGTTGGAGTAGGATTGGGGAGGGAAGGGGAAGGCGCGCCCCTCTCCTGTCCTATTCGGACTGGAAGGGGAGGGGCGCGCAGCCCACCTGGCCGCCCTTCTCCTTCTCCTTGAGGCCCATGAAGGCCCATATACCCCGGGGTTCCAGTAACCCCTGTTTTCACTCGGAACCATTCCAAGTCAAACATAGGCTTCAATATATCAATCTTTATGTCTCGACCATTTCGAGACTCCTCGTCATGTCCGTGATCACATCCGGGACTCGAACAACCTTGGTGCATCAATACTTATAAACTCATTATGAACTGCCATCAAACATTAAGCGTGCGGACCCTACGGGTTCGAGAACTATGTAGACATGACCTAGAACCATTCTCGGTCAATAACCAATAGCGGAACCTGGATGCCCATATTGGTTCCTACATATTCTCGAAGATCTTTATCGGTCAAACCGCATAACGACATCGTTGTTCCTTTGTCATCGGTATGTTACTTACCCGAGATTCGATCGTCGGTATCAATACCTAGTTCAATCTCGTTACGGTAAGTCTCTTTACTCGTTCCGTAATACATCATCTCACAACTAACTCATTAGTTGTAATGCTTGCAAGGCTTAGGTGATGTGCATTACCGAGAAGGCACGAGATACCTCTCCGAAAATCGGAGTGACAAAACCTAATCTCAAATACGCCAACCCAACAAGTACCTTTGGAGACACCTGTAGTACTCCTTTATAATCACCCGATTCGTTGTGACGTTTGGTAGTACCAAAGTGTTCCTCCGTAAGCAGGAGTTGCATAATCTCATAGTTATAGGAACATGTATGGGTCATGAAGAAAGCATTAACATACTAAGCGATCAAGTGTTAAGCTAACGGAATGGGTCATGTCAATCAGATCATTCAACTAATGATGTGACCTTGTTAATCAAATAACAACTCCTTGTTCATGGTTAGGAAACATAACCATCTTTGATTAACAAGCTAGTCAAGTAGAGGCATACTAGTGACATCTGTTTGTCTATATATTCACACATGTATTTATGTTTCCGGTTAATACAATTCTAGCATGAATAATAAACATTTATCATGATATAAGGAAATAAATAATAACTTTATTATTGCCTCTAGGGCATATTTCCTTGATCTCCCACTTGCACTAGAGTCAATAATCTAGATTACAAAGTAATGATCCTTACACCCATGGAGTCTTGGTGCTGATCATGTTTTGCTCGTGGAAGAGGCTTAGTCAGCGGGTGCGCAACATTCAGATCCGTATGTATTTTGCAAATCTCTATGTCTCCCACTTGGACTTGGTCCCGAATGGAATTGAAGCGTCTCTTGATGTGCTTGGTCCTCTTGTGAAATCTGGATTCCTTTGCCAAGGCAATTGCACGATATTGTCACGGAAGATCTTCATCGGTCCCGATGCACTAGGTATGACACCTAGATCGGAAATGAACTCTTTCATCCAGACTCCTTCATTTGCTGCTTCCAAGCAGCTATGTACTCCGCTTCACATGTAGATCCCGCCACGACGCTTTGTTTAGAACTGCACCAACCGACAGCTCCACCGTTTAATAAAAACACGTATCCGGTTTGCGATTTAGAATCGTCCGGATCGGTGTCAAAGCTTACATCGGCGTAACCATTTACGACTAGCTCTTTGTCACCTCCATATCGAGAAACATATCCTTAGTCCTTTTCGGTATTTCAGGATGTTCTTGACCGCTGTCGATGATCCACTCTGGATTACTTTGGTACCTTCTGCCAAGCTTACAGCTAAGCATCGTCGGTCTGGTACACAGCATTGCATACATGATAGAGCCTATGGCTGAAGCATAGGAACATCTTTCATTTTCTCTCTATCTTCTGCTGTGGTGGGGCATTGAGTCGACTCAATCTTACACCTTGTAACACGGTAAAAACCTTTCTTTGCTGATCCATTTTGAACTTTTTCAAAACTTTATCAAGGTATGTGCTTTGTGAAAGTCAATCAAGCGTCTTGATCTATCTCTATAGATCTTGATGCCCAATATGTAAGCAGCTTCACCGAGGTCTTTCATTGAAAAACTTTTATTCAAGTATCCTTTTATGCTATCCAGAAATTCTATATCATTTCCAATCAATAATATGTCGTCCACATATAATATTAGAAATGCTCTGAGCTCCCACTCACTTTCTTGTAAATCAAGGCTTCTCCAAAAGTCTGTACAAACCCATATGCTTTGATCACATTATCAAAGCGTTTATTCCAACTCCGAGAGGCTTGCACTGGACCATAAATTGATCGTTGGAGCTTGCACACTTTGTTAGCACCTTTTGGATCGACAAAACCTTCTGGTTGCATCATATACAACTCTTCTTCTAGAAATCCATTCAAGAATGCAGTTTTACATCCATTTGCCAAATTTCATAATCATAAAATCGGCAATTGCTAACATGATTCGGACAGACTTAAGCATCGCTACGGGTGAGAAAGTCTCATCGTAGTCAACTCCTTGAACTTGTCGAAAACCTTTTGCAACAAGTCGAGCTTTGTAGACAGTTACATTACCATCGGCGTCGGTCTTCTTCTTAAAGATCCATTTATTTTCAATGGCTTGCCGATCATCGGCAAGTCAACCAAAGTCCATACTTTGTTCTCATACATGGATCCCATCTCAGATTTCATGGCTTCCAGCCATTTTGCGAATCTGGGCTCACCATCGCTTCTTCATAGTTTGTAGGTTCGCCATGGTCAAGTAACATGACTTCGAATAAGATTACCGTACCACTCACAGTGCGTATTTTACTCTGGTTGACCTCGAGGTTCATAGCAACTTGATCTCAAGCTTCATGATCATCATCATTAGTTTCCTCACTAATTGGTGTAGTTGTCACAGAACCATTTCTTGTGATGAACTACTTTCCAATAAGGGAGCGAATCTGATTATCTCATCAAGTTCTACTTTCCTCCCACTCACTTCTTTCGAGAGAAACTCCTTCTCTAGAAAGGATCCGAATTTAGCAACGAAAATCTTGCCTTCAGATCTGTGATAGAAGGTGTACCCAACATCTCCTTTGGGTATCCTATGAAGACACATTTTTCCGATTTGGGTTCGAGCTTATCTGGTTGAAGTTTCTTTACATAAGCATCGCAGCCCCAAACTTTAAGAAACGACAACTTTGGTTTCTTGCCAAACCACAGTTCATAAGGCGTCGTCTCAGCGGATTTTGACGGTGTCCTATTCAACGTGAATGCGGCCGTCTCTAAAGCATAACCCCAAAGCGATAGCGGTAAATTGAAATAGACATCATAGATCGCACCATATCTAGTAAAGTACGATTCGACGTTCGGACACACCATTTCTCTGTGGTGTTCGGGTGGCGTGAGTTGCTAAACTATTCCACATTGTTTCAAATGTAAACCAAACTCGTAACTCAAATATTCTCCTCCACGATCAGATCGTAGAAACTTTATTTTCTTGTTACGATGATTTTCCACTTCACTCTGAAATTCTTTGAACTTTTCAAACGTTTCAGATTTGTGTTTCATTAAGTAGATATACCCATATCTGCTTAAATCATCTGTGAAGGTGAGAAAATAACGATACCCGCCAAGTGCCTCAACATTCATTGGACCACAAACATCGGTATGTATGATTTCCAACAAATCAATTGCTCGCTCCATAGTTCCGGAGAACGGCGTTTTGGTCATCTTGCCCATGAGGCACGGTTCGCAAGTACCAAGTGATTCATAATCAAGTGATTCCGAAGCCCATCGGTATGGAGTTTCTTCATGCGTTTACACCGATATGACCTAAACGGCGGTGCCACAAATAAGTTGCACTATCATTATCAACTCTGCATCTTTTGGCTTCAACATTATGAATATGTGTATCACTACTTGTCGAGATTCAACAAGAATAGACCATTCTTCAAGGGTGCATGACCATAAAGATATTACTCATATAAATAGAACAACCATTATTCTCTGATTTAAATGAATAACCGTCTCGCATTAAACAAGATCCAGATATAATGTTCATGCTCAACGCGGCACCAAATAACAATTATTTAGGTCTAAAACTAATCCGAAGGTAGATGTAGAGGTAGCGTGCCGACCGCGATCACATTGACTTTGGAACCATTTCCCACGCGCATCGTCACCTCGTCCTTTGCCGGTGCTCGTCTATTCCGTAGTCCTGTTTGAGTTGCAAATATTAGCAATGAACCAGATCAAATACCAGTGCTACTACGAGCTCTAGTAAGGTACACATCAATAACATGTATATCACATATACCTTTGTTCACCTTGCCATCCTTTTTATCCGCTAAATACTTGGGGCAGTTCCGCTTCCGATGTCCGTCCTTGCGGTAAAACACTCGATTTCAGGCTTAGGTCCGGACTTGGGTTTCTTCTCTTGATCAGCAACTTTCTTGCTGTTCTTTTGAAGTTTCCTTCTTCTTTCCTTTGCCCTTTTCTTGAAACTAGTGGTCTTGTTGACCATCAACACTTGATGCTCTTTCTTGATTTCTACCTCCGCTGCTTTTAGCATCGCGAAGAGCTCAGAATTGTCTTAGTCATCCCTTGCATATTATAGTTCATCACGAAGCTCTTGTAGCTTGGTGGCGTGATTGGAGAATTCATCAATGACACTATCATCCGGAAGATTAACTCCCAGCTGAATTAAGTGATTGTTATACCCGACATTTTGAGTATGTGCTCACCGATGAACTATTCTCCTCCATCTTGCAGCTATAGAACTTATTGGAGACTTCATATCTCTCAATCCGGGCATTTGCTTGAAATATTAACTTCAACTCTTGGAACATCTCATATGCTCCATGACGTTCAAAACGTCGTTGAAGACCGGTTCTAAGCCGTAAAGCATGGCACACTGAACTATAGAGTAGTCATCAGCTCGCTTTGCGGACGTTCATAACTTCGCTTAGCATCTGCAGCAGAGCTGTCACCCAGCGGTGCTTCCAGGGCGTAATTTTTCGTGCAGCAATGAGGATAATCCTCAAATTACGGACCCAGTCCGTAATTGCTACCATCATCTTTCAACTTTGCTTTCTCAAGGAACGCATTAAAATTCAACGGAACAACAGCACGAGCCATCTATCTACATTAAACATAGACAAGCAAAATACTATCGGTACTAAGTTCATGATAAATTTAAGTTCAATTAATCATATTAAAAACTCCCACTTAGACAGACATCTCTCTAGTCATCTAAGTGATCACGTGATCCAAATCAACTAAACCATGTCCGATCATCACGTGAGATGAGTAGTTTCAATGGTGAACATCACTATGTTGATCATATCTACTATATGATTCACGTTCGACCTTTCGGTCTCCGTGTTCGAGGCCATATCTGTTATATGCTAGGCTCGTCAAGTTTAACTTTGAGTATTCTGCGTGTGCAACTGTTTTGCACCGTTGTAGATGGACGTAGAACTTATCACACCCGATCATCACGTGGTGTCCGGGTACTCTGAACTTTGGCAACGGTGCATACTCGAGGAGAACACTTCTTGATAATTTTAGTGAGAGATCATCTTATAATGCTACCGTCAAACAAAGCAAGATAAGATGCATAAAGGATAAACATCACATGCAATCAATATAAGTGATATGATATGGTCATCATCATCTTGTGCTTGTGATCTCCATCGCCAAGCACCGTCATGATCACCATCGTCACCGGCGCGACACCTTGATCTCCATCGTAGCATCGTTGTCGTCTCGCCAACTATTGCTTCTCGACTATCGCTACTCCTTAGTGATAAAGTAAAGCAATTACATGGCGTTGCATTTCATACAATAAGCGACAACCATATGGCTCCTGCCGATTGCCGATAACTCGGTTACAAAACATGATCATCTCATACAATAAAGTATAGCATCACGTCTTGACCATATCACATCACAACATGCCCTGCAAAAACAAGTTAGGCGTCTTCTACTTTGTTGTTGCAAGTTTTACGTGGCTGCTACGGGCTGAGCAAGAACCGTTCTTACCTCGCATCAAAACCACAGCGATACTTCGTCAAATAGACTCCGTTTTAACCTTCTCAAGGACGGGCGTAGCTACACTCGATTCAACTAAAGTGAGAGAGCAGACACCCGCCGGTCACCTTTAAGCAACGAGTGCTCGGGCGGTGAAACCAGTCTCGCGTAAGCGTCTGGCGTAATGTCGGTCCGGGCCGCTTCATCCCACAATACCGCTGAACCAAAGTATGACATGCTGGTAGGCAGTATGACTTGTATCGTCCCACAACTCACTTGTGTTCTACTCGTGCACATGACATCAACGCATAAAACCAGGCTCGGATGCCCTTTGTGGGGAACGTAGTAATTTCAAAAATTTTCCTACGATCACGCAAGACCATGGTGATGGCATAGCAACGAGAGGAGAGTGTCCGTCCACGTACCCTCGTGACCGAAAGCGAGGCGTTATAACAACGCTGTTGATGTAGTCGTGCGTCTCCACGATCCGACCGATCCAAGCACCGAGCGTCGGCACCTCCGAGTTCTCGCACGTTCAGCTCGATGGCGATCCCGGACTCGATCCAGCAAAGTGTCGGGATGAGTTCCGTCGAAGACGACGGCGTGGTGGCGATGTTGATGCTCCACCGGCGCAGGCTTCGCCTAAGCTCATGACGATATGACTTCTCCGGCGCGGGCTTTGCCTAAGCTCATGACGATATGACGAAGTGGAATATGGTGGAAGGGGCACCGCACAGCTAAGGAAAGATCCGTAGATCAACTTGTGTGTATTGGGTGCCCCTGCCTCCGTATATAAAGGAGACAAGGGGAGGTGGCGGCCCAGGGGGGCGCAAGGAGGAGTCCTACTCCCACCGAGTAGGACTCCCCCTCTCCTAGTTGGAGTAGGATTGGGGAGGGAAAGGGGAAGGCGCCCCCCTCTCCTTGTCCTATTCGGACTGGAAGGGGAAGGGGGGCGCGCAGCCCACCTGGCCGGCCCTTCTCCTTCTCCCTTGAGGCCCATGAAGGCCCATATACCCCCCGGGGGGTTCCGGTAACCCCCTGTTTTCACTCGGAACCATTCCGAAGTCCAAACATAGGCTTCAATATATCAATCTTTATGTCTCGACCATTTGAGACTCCTCGTCATGTCCGTGATCACATCCGGACTCGAACAACCTTGGTGCATCAATACTTATAAACTCATTATGAACTGTCATCGAAGCGTTAGCGTGCGGACCCTACGGGTTCGAGAACTATGTAGACATGACCTAGAACCATTCTCGGTCAATAACCAATAGCGGAACCTGGATGCCCATATTGGTTCCTACATATTCTCTGAAGATCTTTATCGGTCAAACCGCATAACGACATCGTTGTTCCTTTGTCATCGGTATGTTACTTACCCGAGATTCGATCGTCGGTATCCAATACCTAGTTCAATCTCGTTACCGATAAGTCTCTTTACTCGTTCCGTAATACATCATCTCACAACTAACTCATTAGTTGTAATGCTTGCAAGGCTTAGGTGATGTGCATTACCGAGAAGGCACTCGAGATACCTCTCCGAAAATCGGAGTGACAAAACCTAATCTCAAATCGCCAACCCAACAAGTACCTTTGGAGACACCTGTAGTACTCCTTTATAATCACCCGATTCGTTGTGGCGTTTGGTAGTACCAAAGTGTTCCTCCGTAAACGGAGTTGCATAATCTCATAGTTATAGGAACATGTATGGGTCATGAAGAAAGCATTAACATACTAAGCGATCAAGTGTTAAGCTAACGGAATGGGTCATGTCAATCAGATCATTCAACTAATGATGTGACCTTGTTAATCAAATAACAACTCCTTGTTCATGGTTAGGAAACATAACCATCTTTGATTAACAAGCTAGTCAAGTAGAGGCATACTAGTGACATCTTGTTTGTCTATATATTCACACATGTATTATGTTTCGGTTAATACAATTCTAGCATGAATAATAAACATTTATCATGATATAAGGAAATAAATAATAACTTTATTATTGCCTCTAGGGCATATTTCCTTGATCTCCCACTTGCACTAGAGTCAATAATCTAGATTACAAAGTAATGATCCTTACACCCATGGAGTCTTGGTGCTGATCATGTTTTGCTCGTGGAAGAGGCTTAGTCAACGGTCCGCAACATTCAGATCCGTATGTATTTTGCAAATCTCTATGTCTCCCACTTGGACTTGGTCCCGAATGGAATTGAAGCGTCTCTTGATGTGCTTGGTCCTCTTGTGAAATCTGGATTCCTTTGCCAAGGCAATTGCACCATATTGTCACGAAGATCTTCATCGGTCCCGATGCACTAGGTATGACACCTAGATCGAAATGAACTCTTTCATCCAGACTCCTTCATTTGCTGCTTCAAGCAGCTATGTACTCCGCTTCACATGTAGATCCCGCCACGACGCTTTGTTTAGAACTGCACCAACCGACAGCTCCACCGTTTAATAAAAACACGTATCCGGTTTGCGATTTAGAATCGTCCGGATCGATGTCAAAGCTTACATCGGCGTAACCATTTACGACTAGCTCTTTGTCACCTCCATATCGAGAAACATATCCTTAGTCCTTTTCGGTATTTCAGGATGTTCTTGACCGCTGTCCATGATCCACTCTGGATTACTTTGGTACCTTCCTGCCAAGCTTACAGCTAAGCATCGTCAGTCGGTACACAGCATTGCATACATGATAGAGCCTATGGCTGAAGCATAGGAACATCTTTCATTTTCTCTCTATCTTCTGCTGTGGTCGGGCATTGAGTCGACTCAATCTTACACCTTGTAACACAGGTAAAAACCTTTCTTTGCTGATCCATTTTGAACTTTTCAAAACTTTATCAAGGTATGTGCTTTGTGAAAGTCCAATCAAGCGTCTTGATCTATCTCTATAGATCTTGATGCCCAATATGTAAGCAGCTTCACGAGGTCTTTCATTGAAAAACTTTTATTCAAGTATCCTTTTATGCTATCCAGAAATTCTATATCATTTCCAATCAATAATATGTCGTCCACATATAATATTAGAAATGCTCTGAGCTCCCACTCACTTTCTTGTAAATCTGAGGCTTCTCCAAAAGTCTGTACAAACCCATATGCTTTGATCACATTATCAAAGCGTTTATTCCAACTCGAGAGGCTTGCACTGACCATAAATTGATCGCTGGAGCTTGCACACTTTGTTAGCACCTTTTGGATCGACAAAACCTTCGGTTGCATCATATACAACTCTTCTTCTAGAAATCCATTCAAGAATGCAGTTTTACATCCATTTGCCAAATTTCATAATCATAAAATGCGGCAATTGCTAACATGATTCGGACAGACTTAAGCATCGCTTCGGTGAGAAAGTCTCATCGTAGTCAACTCCTTGAACTTGTCGAAAACCTTTTGCAACAAGTCGAGCTTTGTAGACAGTTACATTACCATCGGCGTCGGTCTTCTTCTTAAAGATCCATTTATTTTCAATGGCTTGCCGATCATCGGGCAAGTCAACCAAAGTCCATACTTTGTTCTCATACATGGATCCCATCTCAGATTTCATGGCTTCCAGCCATTTTGCGAATCTGGGCTCACCATCGCTTCTTCATAGTTTGTAGGTTCGCCATGGTCAAGTAACATGACTTCCGAATAAGATTACCGTACCACTCAGTGCGTATTTTACTCTGGTTGACCTCACGAGGTTCATAGCAACTTGATCTGAAGCTTCATGATCATCATCATTAGTTTCCTCACTAATTGGTGTAGTTGTCACAGAACCATTTCTTGTGATGAACTACTTTCCAATAAGGGAGCAGATCTGATTATCTCATCAAGTTCTACTTTCCTCCCACTCACTTCTTTCGAGAGAAACTCCTTCTCTAGAAAGGATCCGAATTTAGCAACGAAAATCTTGCCTTCAGATCTGTGATAGAAGGTGTACCCAACAGTCTCCTTTGGGTATCCTATGAAGACACATTTTTCCGATTTGGGTTCGAGCTTATCTGGTTGAAGTTTCTTTACATAAGCATCGCAACCCCAAACTTTAAGAAACGACAACTTTGGTTTCTTGCCAAACCACAGTTCATAAGGCGTCGTCTCAACGGATTTTGACGGTGTCCTATTCAACGTGAATGCGGCCGTCTCTAAAGCATAACCCCAAAACGATAGCGGTAAATCGGAAATAGACATCATAGATCGCACCATATCTAGTAAAGTACGATTACGACGTTCGGACACACCATTTCTCTGTGGTGTTCCGGGTGGCGTGAGTTGCTAAACTATTCCACATTGTTTCAAATGTAAACCAAACTCGTAACTCAAATATTCTCCTCCACGATCAGATCGTAGAAACTTTATTTTCTTGTTACGATGATTTTCCACTTCACTCTGAAATTCTTTGAACTTTTCAAACATTTCAGATTTGTGTTTCATTAAGTAGATATACCCATATCTGCTTAAATCATCTGTGAAGGTGAGAAAATAACGATACCGCCACGTGCCTCAACATTCATTGGACCACAAACATCGGTATGTATGATTTCCAACAAATCAGTTGCTCGCTCCATAGTTCCGGAGAACGGCGTTTTGGTCATCTTGCCCATGAGGCACGGTTCGCAAGTACCAAGTGATTCATAATCAAGTGATTCGAAGCCCATCGGTATGGAGTTTCTTCATGCTTTTACACCGATATGACCTAAACGGCGATTGCCACAAATAAGTTGCACTATCATTATCAACTCTGCATCTTTTGGCTTCAACATTATGAATATGTGTATCACTCTGTCGAGATTCAACAAGAATAGACCATTCTTCAAGGGTGCATGACCATAAAAGATATTACTCATATAAATAGAACAACCATTATTCTCTGATTTAAATGAATAACCGTCTCGCATTAAACAAGATCCAGATATAATGTTCATGCTCAACGCAGGCACCAAATAACAATTATTTAGGTCTAAAACTAATCCCGAAGGTAGATGTAGAGGTAGCGTGCCGACCGCGATCACATTGACTTTGGAACCATTTCCCACGCGCATCGTCACCTCGTCCTTTGCGATGCTCGTCTATTCCGTAGTCCTGCTTTGAGTTGCAAATATTAGCAATGTAACCGATATCAAATACCAGTGCTACTACGAGCTCTAGTAAGGTACACATCAATAACATGTATATCACATATACCTTTGTTCACCTTGCCATCCTTTTATCCGCTAAATACTTGGGGCAGTTCCGCTTCCGATGTCCGATCTGCTTGCAGTAAAACACTCGATTTCAGGGCTTAGGTCCAGACTTGGGTTTCTTCTCTTGATCAGCAACTTTCTTGCTGTTCTTTTGAAGTTTCCTTCTTCTTTCCTTTGCCCTTTTCTTGAAACTAGTGGTCTTGTTGACCATCAACACTTGATGCTCTTTCTTGATTTCTACCTCCGCTGCTTTTAGCATCGCGAAGAGCTCAGAATTGTCTTAGTCATCCCTTGCATATTATAGTTCATCACGAAGCTCTTGTAGCTTGGTGGCGATGATTGGAGAATTCATCAATGACACTATCATCCGGAAGATTAACTCCCAGCTGAATTAAGTGATTGTTATACCCGGACATTTTGAGTATGTGCTCCTTGATGAACTATTCTCCTCCATCTTGCAGCTATAGAACTTATTGGAGACTTCATATCTCTCAATCCGGGCATTTGCTTGAAATATTAACTTCAACTCTTGGAACATCTCATATGCTCCATGACGTTCAAAACGTCGTTGAAGACCGGTTCTAAGCCGTAAAGCATGGCACACTGAACTATAGAGTAGTCATCAGCTCTGCTTTGCGGACGTTCATAACTTCGCTCGGCATCTGCAGCAGTTGTCACCCAGCGGTGCTTCCAGGCGTAATTTTTCGTGCAGCAATGAGGATAATCCTCAAATTCGGACCCAGTCCGTGTAATTGCTACCATCATCTTTCAACTTTGCTTTCTCAAGGAACGCATTAAAATTCAACGGAACAACAGACGAGCCATCTATCTACATTAAACATAGACAAGCAAAATACTATCGGTACTAAGTTCATGATAAATTTAAGTTCAATTAATCATATTAAAAACTCCCACTTAGATGACATCTCTCTAGTCATCTAAGTGATCACGTGATCCAAATCAACTAAACCATGTCCGATCATCACGTGAGATGGAGTAGTTTCAATGGTGAACATCACTATGTTGATCATATCTACTATATGATTCACGTTCGACCTTTCGGTCTCCGTGTTCGAGGCCATATCTGTTATATGCTAGGCTCGTCAAGTTTAACTTTGAGTATTCTGCGTGTGCAACTGTTTTGCACCGTTGTAGATGGACGTAGAACTTATCACACCGATCATCACGTGGTGTCCGGGTACTCGAACTTTGGCAGCGGTGCATACTCAGGAGAACACTTCTTGATAATTTTAGTGAGAGATCATCTTATAATGCTACCGTCAAACAAAGCAAGATAAGATGCATAAAGGATAAACATCACATGCAATCAATATAAGTGATATGATATGGTCATCATCATCTTGTGCTTGTGATCTCCATCGCCAAGCACCGTCATGATCACCATCGTCACCGTAGCGACACCTTGATCTCCATCGTAGCATCGTTGTCGTCTCGCCAACTATTGCTTCTCGACTATCGCTACTCCTTAGTGATAAAGTAAAGCAATTACATGGCGTTGCATTTCATACAATAAGCGACAACCATATGGCTCCTGCCGATTGCCGATAACTTCGGTTACAAAACATGATCATCTCATACAATAAAGTATAGCATCACGTCTTGACCATATCACATCACAACATGCCTGCAAAAACAAGTTAGGCGTCTTCTACTTTGTTGTTGCAAGTTTTACGTGGCTGCTACGGGCTGAGCAAGAACCGTTCTTACCTCGCATCAAAACCACAGCGATACTTCGTCAAATAGACTCCGTTTAACCTTCTCAAGGACGGGCGTAGCCACACTCGATTCAACTAAAGTGAGAGAGCAGACACCGCCGGTCACCTTTAAGCAACGAGTGCTCGGGCGGTGAAACCAGTCTCGCGTAAGCGTCTGGCGTAATGTCGGTCGGGCGCTTCATCCCACAATACCGCTGAACCAAAGTATGACATGCTGGTAGGCAGTATGACTTGTATCGTCCACAACTCACTTGTGTTCTACTCGTGCACATGACATCAACGCATAAAACCAGGCTCGGATGCCATTGTAGGGGAACGTAGTAATTTCAAAAATTTCCTACGATCACGCAAGACCATGGTGATGGCATAGCAACGAGAGGGAGAGGTCCGTCCACGTACCCTCGTGAGACCGAAAGCGGAAGCGTTATAACAACGCGGTTGATGTAGTCGTCGTCTCCACGATCCGACCGATCCAAGCACCGAGCGTCGGCACCTCCGAGTTACGCACACGTTCAGCTCGATGGCGATCCCGGACTCCGATCCAGCAAAGTGTCGGGATGAGTTCCGTCGACCTGACGGCGTGGTGATGATGTTGATGCTCCACCGACGCGGGGCTTCGCCTAAGCTCATGACGATATGACTTCTCCGGCGCGAGGGCTTTGCCTAAGCTCATGACGATATGACCGAAGTGGAATATGGTGGAAGGGGGCACCGCACACGGCTAAGGAAAGATCCGTAGATCAACTTGTGTGTATTGAGGTGCCCCCTGCCTCCGTATATAAAGGAGACAAGGGGGAGGTGGCCGGCCCAAGGGGAGGCGCACCAAGGAGGAGTCCTACTCCCACCGGGAGTAGGACTCCCCCTCTCCTAGTTGGAGTAGGATTGGGGAGGGGAAGGGGAGGGCGCGCCCCTCTCCTTGTCCTATTCGGACTGGAAGGGGGAGGGGGGCGCGCAGCCCACCTGGCCGGCCCTTCTCCTTCTCCCTTGAGGCCCATGAAGGCCCATATACCCCCCGGGGGGTTCCGGTAACCCCCTGTTTTCACTCGGAACCATTCCGAAGTCCAAACATAGGCTTCCAATATATCAATCTTTATGTCTCGACCATTTCGAGACTCCTCGTCATGTCCGTGATCACATCCGGGACTCGAACAACCTTGGTGCATCAATACTTATAAACTCATTATGAACTGTCATCTAAGCGTTAAGCGTGCGGACCCTACGGGTTCGAGAACTATGTAGACATGACCTAGAACCATTCTCGGTCAATAACCAATAGCGGAACCTGGATGCCCATATTGGTTCCTACATATTCTCTGAAGATCTTTATCGGTCAAACCGCATAACGACATCGTTGTTCCTTTGTCATCGGTATGTTACTTACCCGAGATTCGATCGTCGGTATCCAATACCTAGTTCAATCTCGTTACGGTAAGTCTCTTTACTCGTTCCGTAATACATCATCTCACAACTAACTCATTAGTTGTAATGCTTGCAAGGCTTAGGTGATGTGCATTACCGAGAAGGCACAGAGATACCTCTCCGAAAATCGGAGTGACAAAACCTAATCTCGAAATCGCCAACCCAACAAGTACCTTTGGAGACACCTGTAGTACTCCTTTATAATCACCCGATTCGTTGTGACGTTTGGTAGTACCAAAGTGTTCCTCCGTAAACAGGAGTTGCATAATCTCATAGTTATAGGAACATGTATGGGTCATGAAGAAAGCATTAACATACTAAGCGATCAAGTGTTAAGCTAACGGAATGGGTCATGTCAATCAGATCATTCAACTAATGATGTGACCTTGTTAATCAAATAACAACTCCTTGTTCATGGTTAGGAAACATAACCATCTTTGATTAACAAGCTAGTCAAGTAGAGGCATACTAGTGACATACTGTTTGTCTATATATTCACACATGTATTTATGTTTCCGGTTAATACAATTCTAGCATGAATAATAAACATTTATCATGATATAAGGAAATAAATAATAACTTTATTATTGCCTCTAGGGCATATTTCCTTCAATGGTTAGACTACAACTCAACTTAGTCTTCATCACAAATAGCCTTAATCTGGTGAAGCTTCCTCTTGTTACTATCACCTGCTGTCTTGAGCTCAACAATGCAGGAAGCAAGAGTACTCTTCTCCATGGTCAACTTATCCTTCTCTTTCATTAGCTCAGCAATGCAACTATCCATCTGATCCTTCTCTTTCTTCAGGTCATCCTTCTCTTTCTTCAGGTCAGCATAGCAAATCTCCAAAGTCCTCTTATCAGAGCTCATCTTTTCCTTCTCTTTGAGATGCTTGAACTTCAAATTCCTAATGACAGTGGCTTGAGCTACATGAATTAAATTTAACTGGTCATGAGAAGCCTTCCATTTTTTGATCTCCTCATCCTTTGAAAAGCTGCTTTCCACACTGATTGTAATGTTCTCAGCATCATCATTCATCTGATTTACCTCAGGCAGGTTATCCTGTGAATCTAGGAGGTTGTTAACATCTTCAACAAGCTTCTCATATGACTCCTGCAGCTCTTTTTTTTGCTGTGTGAGTATGTGTACAGTAGATGAATGCTCCAGGCATGCCATCCTATTGTTACTGGCTACGCTCATACATAAGCCACAACTTGTGAAGAGCATTCTGCAGATGATCTGGCCACTCCTCATCTACCCACTGCACTAATCCACAATTATTAGCACCCTGCAAAGAAGTTACAGATTAAATTAGTTACAGAAAAAATCAGTTAAGTTAATGTACCACATCCAGTTAGGTTAAAGTACAAGATTCAATTAAGTTAATTGATTAGATTCAGGTAAGTTAATTGATCAGATTCAGTTAAGTTAATCTACCATATTTAGTTAAGTTTATCTACCAGATTCAGTTAAGTCAATCTACCATATTCAGTTAAGTTTATCTACCAGATTCAGTTAATAAAGAGTTACTATCAACCATAGAACAGTTACTACGAACCCTAGAACAAAACATGAACATTACCTATGAACCCTAGAACATGAACAGTAAATATGAACCCTAGATGATGAACTGGACTGCTGCAAAGCTAGGACTAAATACTTACTTCAGTGGCACAGGCAATGAACCTCCGCCCAGTGCTTATCCCCTCGAATGCAACACATTTCCTCCCTGGATTCCCATGCTCGCACATGACCATCAAATCGTCAGCATCACCCTCGAACAACGGGTCATCAATCGTAGCTGGGATCTGGGCAATCCAACACAAACTTGTTCAAATCGAGCAGATCTAGTAGAACCCTAGAACACGTACTCCCTAGAACACAAATGAGCGGCGGCCAAAACAAACAGAGAACCAGAGGAACAACTGACCTTGAGAGGGGAGTCGGGAGTGAGGTTGTACTGCGCGGCGGAGCCATCAGTGCTTTCGCTCTCGCTCCAGGACACCATGGCGGCCGGCGGCTGCCGGAGAGGAAGAGGAGCACGAGGGAGCGAGAGAGTGCGGGCGAGATTTGTGAGAGAGCTGGTGCGGTCGGGCGAGCCAACCGCGTCGGTTTGACCAGGTAGTGAGTAACGGCACCGTCCGCCTCGCCGTTATGCCACGTCACCTATTTTGGGTCCCACCTGTCGGAAACGCCCTCAGAGGCTGCAAATCAAGCGATCAGTGCTTTTTGCAAAAAGTTTACCGAATGCGCGGTGTTTTTTGCAAATGATTAGAGACCAAGTTGTTTTCTGCAGAAGAAGCCCCAAATGTGGTGGTTTTTGCAATTAACTCTTAGATCTGGTGTCAGATTTTAAAACTTTCTCAGCGAACACCTAGATTTGCCGGCCATATTAAAAACTTAAAATGGATAAAATTGCCATATTTGTGCATAGGATTTGCCATGTTCTAAAGTGAAAATTGTCATGTAGTGTAAAATTTGTCAGAAAAATCACCATGTTGTAGCGAGTAATTGCCATGAGTTCGATCGGGATCCAACCTTCTTTAGAGCCTTAGATTTTTAACCCTAAAAAACTAAAATCAGATGTATATCGAGGTCCGTTGTCATTTTGTGTGGTGTGTACCTACCGGTTGAATTAGGATTCAAAGAAGGAAACGTAGAAAACGTGTGTATTAATCCAGCCAAGTCAACCAACTGCATGCGTTTGTAACCGTGTCTAGCTGAAACGCAACTCTTTGGCTAGCGACCAGCCCTAGCCGCCGCTGCTGCCAAGAGAGCCAACCCTTCCGGCGTTGTCTTCCGGCGGCTCCTCTCTGCTGGCGGCTTCTTGGTTGTCGGTGGTAAGGGGGTCGCCGAATCCCGCGCGTGCGAATTGTTTTAGCTTTAGGTTCTAGGTCCCTAGTAGATTAGGTTTTTGAATCATTCGATGTCTTGATTTAGACGGCGGCGATGATAAAGAAGATTCGGATTCTTCTCCAGCGCGGCGATCGTCTCTTTGATCGGTGATGGATTTGGGAACTAGTCTGTTCAAGCGGGGATGCTTTGGCGGCGGTGGCATCCTTGTGGTGGACATGTGTCCTCGGACTTCGCCGTTGCGACGGCGTCTGCTCCAACATCGGCGCGGAGCTTGGGAGGTAGTCCAGGAGCGGATGCAGATTGTGATCTGCATCGATGGCATCTGGAAGACGGAACGTGTGCTGGTTTCGTGGTTGATGGATGATAGGTATGGTTTACTCCTTCGGGCGTCTTAGTCGTGATGGAGTGCCAAATTTGAAGTTCTATGGCGGTTCTAGGGTGTTGCCCCGGTCTGATTCGCTCAACGATAATGGCTTCACTTTTGGTGAGCCATCTTGGAGGTCTGCAAAGTTGCATATCAGCGATGGAACCGTGTCGAGCTCGGGTGAGGAGGTGATTCGTCATTTTTTCCTTCGGTGGCTGCTGTGGTGGTGCCGGAGACAGGTGACGGGCGTTGGTGTCAAGCTCAGAAACGTTTTGCTGTCTTTTCAATTTTGTAACATGTATATTACCATGAAAAAAAACTGTGTCTAGCTACGATGCATTCATGTAAATACGTCCTCTCGGTGTACATACGTAGCGCGTACGTATTCCAGCTTGCGGTCTCGCTGGCGGACCCTCGTGTATCCCCGGACGGCCGTTGAACGGAGTGATTCAGCATGCGAGATGCACGGCTGGAGCAACATCCGCGTAGGACCTTGCACGCAGAACCCTCCCCAGCCGCACACGTAACGAGCGTGCGTACGTATACATGCAAACACGCGCGCGCTGCGGCTGGCGTTCAAACAAACGCAGCAGCCGATCTCTCCCTATTTATACGTTCGCGAGGGCCCCGTCGACGATCTACCGCTACCTCTGTCTGTGCCGATCTCTATCACAAACAGCACTGTTGCTAAGTTGCAAAGCACATTAGTTCGACGATGCGGCGATCGAAGTTTGTTTCGGCGGTGATCTTGATGGTCGTCATGGCGCTGATCCTCCTCGTGCCAAGCTCAGCGCGAGCGTTGGGCGGCGAGGCCTTCTCCGGCGAGCCCGTCGTCGAGCTGTGCCGGCATTTGCATGGGCGGCGGCTTGGGGGAGGGCCAGGGCCATCGTGTAGCACACACAGCCCAAAAGGCGGTTGCCCACCCGCCGTCTGAGAGGAGGCGGGCACACAGACCCGCCGGGGGTCTGAATGTGCTTGAGCGGATGTTAGCTCATGCATCCGTCCTTTCTTTTGCACTTTTCAGCTATTTCATTTAAATAAAAAAGGGAACCTTGTATATACATATAAATAAAGTTTTGGTTAGTTTCAGCACCCTTTGATCATTTTGTACGACCTTTTTTGTTTCTGTAAAACATGTTCTGTCTTGATCTTGTGGTTAGGTGATCCAGCGGTGCAGATGAAGGAACCATCATACACTTGCACTGCCTGGCCACCTTTGTGGAAACAAAATAGTATAATAATAATAAAGAAGACTAATGCGCGCACGCCCGTCAGGTTCCGATCTAGCGCATGGACGTCTCAACTTTACACACCGAGCCGTCGGCTCTTTTTCTCCCCGTCCCTATCCCACGCCTCCTTATCTTCTTCCAAATTCCTAGGACCCTGCTCCTCCCCGCCTCCCTTCATCCCCGGCCGCCACCCCACTCAGAATCCAGCGCCATATGTGCTCCGCCGTCACAGGCGAGGACCGAGGGAGTGACCTGCCATACCCCGCTGCGGCCAGTACGTGTTTCTTCTCCAATCTCCGTTGCCAGCGAGGGGCCGAGGGCGTCAAAGCTCTGGATCCGCCGCGCGCCACACCTCCCAGCCGGCCGTGATGTCGAGCTGCATGCCAAGGCAAGGCAAGGAGGTCAGGGGTTATGGCGTGGCCAAACTTTCTACTTCTACGTGTGTGCCGATCTCTCTGAATCAGTCCCTGGACGGCTGAAACTGATGCTCTGAACAGCAGAAGCTTTGTGTGAAGAAACGTAACTGAAGTTCTGAAGCCAAAAAAATGCAGTCACCGCCGCATATTATACCTGGCATTCGTGAAACGAGAGGAATCGGCGCATTATTGTTATGAAACAAAACCAAACAATACAAGCTAGCGAAGAGGCCCTCATATAAATCACATCTGGAGATAGTTGGATAACATAAATGCACGCGACTACATTATCAAGATTTTTTTTTTGAAACGAGGCAAAAGACTTGCCATTTTTATTGATTAAGAAGAAGAGAATTGCCTGATTAATTGACGGAAAACCGGGCTAAAACCGTACATCACAACCCACATGATATGGGCACCACCGGCCAACCTGGCCACCGACATGAAACAAGACACGACGGCACATGCCAACGGATGGCCACACGCGCAAGCAACTGACAGCTCCGACTTTGACGACGAGCAACACAAGGGAAATATGCAGGACTCGCGCCGACCATGCCCACATAAGCGGCCACGAATGTCATCATCGCTCACCACTGGACACGCTCCAACGCAGCTCGACTTCAAAGCAACCCGGCAACCACGGAAGAGCACCTCGGACACACCGGAAGAACCGACTCTGAAGACCACGCCACGACCAAGCTCCTCTCAGCGCCATCATCGTTGCCAAACAGCAACCAGCACCCGCCTCGGCCTCGGCAAACCACGCGGCGAAGATGCGCCATTGACGGCGAAGATGCCATCATCCTCCGGACTCTCGATGCGTGCGGCTCAAGGCGATGCCCCAAGGAGGAGAAAGCCACGAAGCGCCTTCATCACCCGATCCGGCGGATCTGAGGTTTCCCTCCGGAGCCCAAGCCGTGGGGAGAAGGTGGAGCACCTCCGCACGCGCTTCCAAGAAAGACCACGGCACCCATGGCGCCGCCGTCGCCGCCTCCGGTGAAGACCGAATGAGATTTCTCCGGAGATGTGCCGACCACCGCCACCACCGACCGCCGCCCACGAACCACCACCGCTGCCGAGGCCGACTCCAATCTAGCCACGGGACCCTCGATCCGCCGCGTCGAAGCGCTCCGCCCCTGGCGAAGCCGCCACCACCAAACCGGGGCCGCCGCCCCAAACACACCCACACCGCCGGCGACATCACCACCAAAGGCGACCAGGCCCATCGGTCCGAGCCCACATCACGAATCGAGAGGCAAGGAGGGCCTAACCAGATGGAGACCACGCTCCGGGCCTCGCTGCGTGATGGCCGGCGAGACAGAGAAGTCGCCGGAAGCCGCAGACCTCACGCTGCGCCATCCTCCGCCGTCGAGATGTGGCGGAGTCACATCGAAGGATGGGGAGAAAGGCGCGCTGCGGTCGCTGAGCTCAACCACACCGCAAAACACGACCACGCCGGCGCCGTGCAGCGATCGCGCGCCCGCACCGCCAGCTCGAGCCACCGCCGAGAAGCCGCCGTCGCAGGGGATCCAGATCCGCCACCGCCTCCTGCCGCTTTCAGACGAGAGGGAGAGGAAGGGTTAGACCCCGCCGCCGCCGTCCGCCGCCCGGGCTTAGCCCGGCGGCCTCCTCCGGCGACGGCGAGGGAAGGAGGGAGCCGAGGCGGCGGCGGCGGCGTGGACGAGGGCTCCGCCCGAGTCGCCTCTCTGGCGACGCGGGGGACGAGCGACTTGTGTTTGTGTTCTTTGTTTACATTATCAAGAAATAACATAGGCAGCCCTGAATACAACACCATGACACGCCCTATGGCACCTAAACTAAACGGCAATGCTTTCAAGAAGAAAACAACGTGAAGCATCGCCGCTGCTAAGTCAAAGACACACAAGGGGTATTCACCTAGAATTCTGACACACAGAGGAGAACCACAACGGCGTACTAAAAGAAGAGCGGCACATGCGAGCGTCGCCGCCGTTGGCGCCAAAGTGCGGAGCTTTCGCTCGGCAGCTCATCCGTGCCACCACTAGGCATATAGGAAAACCGTGACGAGCATAAGCCTTCAGATCCGAATTTGGGTGTCACCACTGCCAACAATAGAGAGCGAGCTCAGGCCACCCGTGGCTACACCCCTCGCTGCCCCACACAACCAAGAAACGTAGCCACCACTACTGCTATGCTGCCCACCGGAGAGCCAACCATGCAGATCACCATCTAGGGCCGCCGCCTCGGAATCGATGTCCCAAGACACCGCTAACCCCCACTTCAAAGCGCGAACAGTGGTAGGAAAAGTAGATGCACCTTCTTCCAATCCTAGCCCGACATCAGTCATTGAGTCTAGGTCAACACCTCCATGGTAGGAAGCGACAAACATGCTTACTTAGTCAATTCCAATGGATCGAGGAGGGGGGCACGGCCCAATGATTGCCGACGGTCGTCGCAAAGCAAGCCCCGACCATTGCCCTCTTGCCTTGGCAAAGGCGAGCTTGCACGATGCTACGTGTGTGGCCTTCTGTGTCGGTCCGTCAGGCGACGAGCGATGTCACGACCTCCACCACCACTCGTGGGCACCACACGGACCGATCCCACCGCACATACCGGGAGCGACAACCCCGATCTGGCTCGATCCCAGCCACACGGGGGAAACTATCCAGTCTTCAGCTCAAGCGGGCCAAGCGATAGTGGTGAATGCTACAAACTATGTCAGAGCTGTGAAGCCAAACATGGGGATCCACTACCATGGCTGGGAATGACAAATTGAAGGTTTTGTTAAGTTTAACACTGATTTTGCTTTTTTTATCGAGCAAGGTACTAGTGCTACGGGTGCGGTCCTCCGAGATGAAAAAGGCATATTCATTTCAGCTAGGTCTTGTGGAATTGAATATGCTGTTGATGCTCCAATTTCCGACGTGCGTGCCCTCAGAGACGGTCTTATTCTCGCAGGCCAGTCGAGGTGCTATAGGATCATTATTAGCAGTGATTGTGTAAAAGTTGTTGAAGTTATGCAAAACGGAGGAAACTACATCGGCACATCAACATCTATCTATGGGGAGTGCACCGCCTTATCTAAAGGTTTTAGTTCCATTATCTTTTATCATTGTCGTAGGGAAATCAATTTTGGGGCTCATAATCTTACTTGTAATGCAGAGGGACCTCGGTTGGTTGTCTACCAAGGGGACCCCCTAGTTTTGCCCTTGATGCTTGAAGGAAATATGCCCTAGAGGCAATAATAAAGTTATTATTTATTTCCTTATATCATGATAAATGTTTATTATTCATACTAGAATTGTATTAACCGGAAACATAATACATGTGTGAATACATAGACAAACATAGTGTCACTAGTATGACTCTACTTAACTAGCTCGTTGAATCAAAGATGGTTAAGTTTCCTAGCCATAGACATGAGTTGTCATTTGATTAACGGGATCAAATCATTAGGAGAATGATGTGATTGACATGACCCATTCCGTTAGCCTAGCACTTGATCGTTTAATATATTGCTATTACTTTCATCATGACTTATACATGTTCCTATAACTATGAGATTATGCAACTCCCGTTTACGGAGGAACACTTTGGTGCTACCAAACGTCACAACGAATCGGGTGATTATAAAGGAGTACTACAGGTGTCTCCAAAGGTACATGTTGGGTTGGCGTATTTGAGATTAGGTTTTGTCACTCCGATTGTCGGAGAGGTATCTCTGGCCCTCTCGGTAATGCACATCACTATAAGCCTTGCAAGCAATGTAGCTAATGAGTTAGTTACGGAATGATGCATTACGTAACGAGTAAAGAGACTTGCCAATAACGAGATTGAACTAGGTATTGGATACCGACGATCAAATCTCGGGCAAGTAACATACCGATGACAAAGGGAACAACGTATGTTGTTATGCGGTTTGACCGATAAAGATCTTCGTAGAATATGTAGGAACCAATATGGGCATCCAGGTTCCGCTATTGGTTATTGACCGAGAATAGTTCTAGGTCATGTCTACATAGTTCTCGAACCCGTAGGGTCCGCACGCTAACGTTACGATGACGGTTTTATTATGAGTTTATAAGTTTTGATTTACCGAAGTTTGTTTGGAGTCCCGGATGTGATCATGGACATGACGAGGAGTCTTGAAATGGTTGAGACATAAAGATTGATATATTGGAAGCCTATGTTTGGACATCGGAAGTGTTCGGGTGAAATCGGCATTTTATCGAGTACTTAGGAGGTTACCGAACCCCGGTGACCTAATGGGCCTTAGTGGGCCTAGTGGAGAAAGAGGAGAAGGGGCCAAGGGCAGCAGCCCCTCCCCCAAGTCCGAATTGGACAAGGAGGGGGCGGTGCCCCCTTCCTTTCCCCCTCCTCCTTCCCCCAAGTCCTAGTCCAACTAGGAAGGGGAGTCCTACTCCTGGGAGTAGGACTCCTCCGCGCCTCCTCCTAGGGCCAGTCACGCCTAAGATGCGACCCTATCCTAAAGGAACTCAAGGTCCCACCAAGGATAGAAGCGCATCTTGAAGACGCTTTGCAAGGTGGATATCATTACATCAACATTACATAATAGTGGGGATACATCCAATACATACAATGTCACATGAATACAACAATACAACATACAAGATCAACATCCGACTACGATGAATCATAAATGAAACTCAAACAACATCCACCACTGCTAGCCCAGTGCTGCCGACACGAACCTATCCCCGATCAAGAAGAAGCGGAAGAAGAACTCCAAACAAGCAAACATCGCTCTCACGTCATGATCATCGCAAACCTGTACCTGCAATCTGTTGGTGTAGTAATCTGTGAGCCACGAGGACTCAAAGAATCCCATTACCATGGGTATCAAGACTAGCAAAGCTTAATGGGAAAGGAAGGGGTAAAGTGGTGAGGTTGCAGCAGCGACTAAGCATATATGGTGGCTAACATACGCAAATGAGAGCGAGAAGAGAATCAAAGGAACGGTCATCAACTAGTAATGATCAAGAAGTGATCCTGAACTCCTACTTACGTCAGACATAACCCAGAAACCGTGTTCTCCTCTCGATCAACCCGAAAAGAGACACTCACGATTACGCTACACGTTGGTGTATTTTAGAAGAGTTTACTTCAAGTTTACTACAACCGGATATTAACAAATTCCCATCTGCCACATAACCGTGGGCACGGCTTTCAAAAGTTCAAACCTGCAGGGTGTCCCAACTTAGCCCATGATAAGCTCTCGCGATCAACGAAGGATATTCCTTCTCCCGGGAGACCGGTCGGTCTCGGAATCCGGCTACAAGACATTTCGACAGTAATAAAACAAGACCAGCAAGACCTCCCGGCGTGCCGACACCCTGATAGTAGCCGCGCGTATCTCGTCTCAGGCCACGACCGGATGAGCAGTCCGTACAACTAAAACCAGCCCTCAAGTTTCCCCGAGGTGGCGCTGCAAAGGGCTCTAGTTTGGACCAACACTTAGACAAGCATTGGCCCGGGGGGGGGGGGGTGGCTAAAATAAAGATGACCCTTGGGTTAATTACTCCCAAGGGAAATGTAGGTGATGGTGAGGCAAATGGTAAAACCAATGTTGGGCCTTGCTGGAGGAGTCTTATTCAAAGCGAACTGTCAAGGGGGTCCCATAAATCACCCGATCGCGTTAGGGATGCAAAATCCAGGAACATAATACCGATATGACGGAAACTAGGGCGGCAAGAGTGGAACAAAACACCAGGCATAAGGCCGAGCCTTCCACCCTTTACCAAGTATATAGATGCATTAATAATATAAGATATATTGTGGTATCCCAACAAGTAAACATGTTCCAACAAGGAACAACATCTCCATGTTCCAACAAGGAACAAACTTCATCTTCACCTGCAACTAACAACGCTATAAGAGGGGCTGAGCAAAGCGGTAACATAGCCAAACAACGGTGTGCTAGGAAGGGTGACAAAGGTTAGAGGTTCATGGCAATTTGGGATGGCTTGAGCAGCAAGTGATAGGTAGCGCAGCATAGCGATAGAACGAAGCAACTAGCATAGCAATGATAGTAGTGAGATCCAGGGTAGCGGTCATCTTGCCTGAAATCCTGCTAGGAAGAAGAACGAGTCCATGAAGAAGATGAAGCCATGAAGAAGAACCAAGCGTAGACGAACGAATCCTCACGATCGCAACGAAACGGGAACTAACAAGAAGAAGCACACAACAAAGTAAACACACCACACATGAACATGACAAGATGCAAAACAAACATGATGCATGACAAATCTAGATGAAGCTACTCATGGCAAGAGATGATGCAAACAAGAGCAACACATCAAAGCAAGTTTAAATGAGGCCGGGAACAACATAGAACAATTCCGGTAAGTCCTCATATGCAAATTTCGAAATTGTTCCAGATCTGAATAAACCTTATGTTCAAGTTTTTAAACAGCAATTTAAGATGCACCACGATGATCTACACGAAATTCTATTCAAGTTACATATAAAGTTCATTAGATTCGGAGCTACGGCCTAGAAGATATGAGCAAAACAAGATAAGCATGGCATTGATGCAAAATGCATACAAACATCAAGCAAACACCTCAAAACAAGGATGCAACATGATAATATGAAACTACATGAAAAAACAAGCAATTTTCATATAGAGCACACTCAAAACGGAGCAACGGTTCAACACATACACTCTATACAAGTTTACAGGACAAGCTGTCCAAAACAGCAACTAGGCATATTGCAAGCCCCAAAACAACATGCTACAGGACCTCAACGAGAAAAAAAGGCATGGGCATGATGTACAGGTAAAGCATGACAAAACATGAACACTGAGCCATCTCCAGAAATCACTAGAACATGCTCAAAATGACATGGCAAGGTTGCAAATAATAACAGTTTCAGGCTTATCAGGAAATAACATCAGGTTGCAATGTTTAGAGCCATCAAACAACATGTTGAAGGAACTTATCAAGGCAAACAAAGGCATGGCATGCATCTACTAATTGCATATAACAAAAGTCCTTCACTGACCATGAGCCAAAAAGGATCAGAAGATATGATGGCACCCATGTAAACATGGCAAGTTATATTACAGATTCATACATGGCAGGAACAACAATAAGTAGGCATGTTGGTGAGCTTGAACCACTCACCACAGAGCAATACATGGCATGGCAAGGCAACTCACAGTAATAAGACATGTTTATGAAGCTAAACATGGCAAGATCAAGTTCATAGGGTCTATGGGTCACTAACAACAACCATGGGAACATTGAACATAATGTTAACAGGATGACAGCAACATTATTTAGCAACTTGAGAGCAAGATTACAACAAGTTACAATAGGCTATAATTGCAACCAGGGGCACGGATGGATAGAGCAAGACATTCATAACAAAACATCCTTAGTGAACATCTCCAGATTATGCATAGAATGACTTGTAGAAGCAGGTTAACATAGTATCATGATATAGCAGATTCAGACATTCAAAGCAGCAACAGCAAGTACCCTACTTAACAAGCTTGATGCACTCAGTACACAACTCACAAAAATACATGGATGACACCACTGTAAAGATGGCATGACATAGATCAAAACACATGTAGACATCGACCTCATAGGATCCACACATCAAATGTAACAAAAATGACAAATCATCAAGTTATAACAGTTTCAGCAGATTAACATCACATAGCACTCTTGCAACGATGATTCAGGCATCAAGATGACCTCAAATGAATATGATGCAATGGAATGAAATGAAGTACTCGTTGAGACGAACAATTTGACATATTGCACGCACGAAACGGAGCTACGGATGCAGAGATATGATGGCATGAACATGGCATGAAAATAACGAAAATCTGGGACTTAGCCATTTTCTGAAAAAAACGAGTGATCGTAAAATTACTAAGCAGCGCTCGGGGCGGGGTTTAGGTGGGCTCGCTCACCTTGGGCCACTTGGGCCAGAGAGGAGGGAGAGGCGGATCGGGCCAGAGCTGGGCTGGGCAAGGCCCTGGGCCGGGAGATGGGCCACCGGGGGGGCCCACGTGGCGGTGGCGCTGCCGTCGTCTCTCCCGAACGGGACGAGACCGGCGGCGCCAAAGAGCCAACGACGACGGAGGACGGTGGGTCTCGGCGATGGGGAGGCAGGAGGCAAGATCCGCGAGGGGGGCGGATCCGGCATCGGGTTCCGTTCCGGCAGCTTCCGGCGGTCCGGGCGAAGACGGTGCCGGCGGCGTGATCTCCATGGCGGCAGTGGCTACCTGCGGGAGGAACGGGTCAGCGGGGTGAGCAGGAGAAGTGGAGGAGGAGAAGGTAGAGAGGAGGAGGCGGGGCTCCGGCCTGGCGTTGGCGCTGCCGCGCTGCCGCCGGAGTCGCGGGCGGAGGCGCGAGGCGGCGGCGGTCGAGTTCGGGTCCCCGAGGCGTGGGAGGAGCTCCTCCTGAGCAAGCGGCGCGAGCGGCACTCGAGCCGAGATCCGGCCCGGGCGGGCCTCGGATGGGCTGGCAGGCCGCGATGAAGTGGGGCGGGGAGGACATGTGGCGCGGGGGGGTTGGCTGGGGCGCTGGGAGGCGATGTGTCGCGCCGGATTGGTCCGGACGCGCGGCGGCGCGATAAGTGGCGGAGGTGGAGTGGCGGCGCTGAAACCGAGGAGGAGGGGGTTGGCTGCGGCAGGAGGCGGCTAGGGGTAGGTGAGGGGCTAGGGATGCCCATTTTGGAAGGAAGGGGTGTATATATAGGGTAAGTGCTAGGGTTAGCGGGTTTCGGAGCCCTCCGATCACGATCGGACGGCACCGGACGCGAGGAGGGGTAGGTTGGACCTTGTGGGTTGTGAGAGAGAGGTTTGGGCTGAGGGGAGAGAAGGGAGGTGCAACCCGACAACTGTTTCCGGAGACCGGAAACGTCCGACGATAGACCGGCTATATTGCGGTTGTAGGTTTAACGGTTGGGCCATCAAATGGACTCCGAATGCGACGAAACTTGGCAGGCGGCCTGTCTACACTATTATATGACCGCATGCCAAGCTTCAACCCATTCCGAGAACATTTTTATGCCACTTATAAAATAATATTTCGGAGGTGCCGCGGGCGCGTGCGAGTGTGTCTGGACTCCGAACGGACAACGGAGAGAACCGGGGGAACCCGCACGGACGCAAGTTTTGAAAAACATGCGGATGAAATGCAGATGATAACATGGAAAAATTCAATACACAAGCAAATGACATGGCAAGGACGGCGAATAACTGGCGGACACCTGGCATATCGAATCCGGGGCGTTACAACACTCCTCCACTAACAAGAGATCTCGTCCCGAGATCTTAGGACCGAGACGGAAGGGAAAAGGGA
Organism: Aegilops longissima; assembly: GCA_021605205.1. Taxonomy (NCBI): domain Eukaryota; kingdom Viridiplantae; phylum Streptophyta; class Magnoliopsida; order Poales; family Poaceae; genus Aegilops; species Aegilops longissima. The sequence goes on along the minus strand of CM038682.1, from coordinate 210,072,771 downwards.
TGAGGTGAAACAAGAACTCAAGAGAAGAAGCAAAGAATCGAGAACACTTGAGAAGAAGGGAGGAACGACGAGAATGACGAGAATCAAAAGCTCACGGAAATTAGATAGACTATGAAACCACTCGTTCTAACCGGAGTGGTTAGAATGAGAAAAGAAACGGATAAGACTGAAAGAATTTAGGCAGCACTCCGGTTGAACAAGGAAAGAATAGAACACAAACTTCACAAGATGGAATGACACTTGACGACATGAACACGCAAAGCCTCCGGAAGAAAATGAAGAATGGAATGAAAAGAATTTAGAAGGATTGAATGGAATTGTTGAGAAAATCAACAACGAAAGAATAAGCTTGTTGTGGGCTTATGGATAACATCTCAAAATTATGAGGTGATCGCCGACCACAAACGGAAAAGATTTAATAGCTGAGAAGAATGGAGAAATGCAAAACTCCACTTCAGAAGAAAATGAAGAATTATTTGCACTTTGAGACGTGAGAAGAAAAGATACTTGAACTCCACCAAAAGAATCTTGATGAACACTTAAAGAATGAATTAAATCATGAAGAACCACCATGAAGAACTCCGGTAACAAAAGGATGACGAGATAAAATGAAGGAAAAAAAGAATAAGATGAGCCTTGCGATGATTTAGATGGAGGATTCCGACGAAATGGCCGAGGAAATAATTGAACTCCAGAAAAGAAAAGATTAAAACACTTGGAACTAGAATTTATTCATTACGAACATCTCCGAAGTAAGGGATTAATCACTTGGAAGAAATAAGAATAAGATTTATTGTATGCTTATCCTTCATCAAATTAAATTGATGACAAGCAATGGATTTGGCATGCAACTTATTCTTCTTGAGAAAGGATTGAGAAGTGACATAGCGCCACCTTGAGAAGGTCTTCATGAACCACCGGTAGGATTCGAAAGAACGAATGGATTAATATGATCATCAAAGAAAAGAATCTTGAAAGAACCACCGTAAGAAATCAAGAATGACTGACGAACGAGAATGAATCGCCGGGAAGACTTTGAAGAACAAATATGCTCGAGGGGATTTAGATGCAAAAGAACAAAGAGATCATGAGCTGATTAAGAACACTTGAGCGAAGCACCGGGATAAATAGAGAACGATAGCTGAAATGTGAGGACAAATAATTCTTCTGGAACGATGACCTCCGGTGAAAAGAAATGGAAAAACAACTCCTAACATACTCCGGATGGGTGAAAAGAATTTACATGACTGGAAACAATTAGATAGGATAACATCGAGCTAGCCCCATGAATCTCCGGGGGAACGGACAAGATTGAGAGAGAAAACTCTTCTTAGATCTTCAAATGACGATGGGAAACAGCACCAAAATTATTGAGATACTCCGGAAGAAAGAAGAACAGAGAGGTTGAGCCAACAATGAAATGATTTGAAATTGATCTTGGAAAAGGCATCTGACTGATGAAATTCATTCTTACGTCACACTTGAAAAGAATTAAGAATAACTCCGGGGAATTAGAAGAGTCAGGTAAGATCCTGGGAAAAACCTGTGGGTTAGGGCCCACTGAAGAGAAAAACACCATTGGAAAGGGATGATGAACAAATAGATGAAGCACCAGAACAATTAAAATATTTGAATGAGGTGACAACCTCGAATTAATTGGAACACAGGCGAATCTCCTGAGATATCTTCTGAACTCCGGAATGATTGAATGGCGAGAGGCGAACGAGCAAAGAGAACACTTCGGAGGAAAAGAATATGATTAACCCGAAAAACTTGAATTGAGTCCACCGGAGAAGAAAAGAGATGAAGGATGTCAAACAAGACGAGAATTCACCGGTTGAAATGATTGAGGGAAAACTGAAGAGGCTTCGTACGAATGAAATTGATGGTCAAAATAGACTCAGACTCCGGGAAGAAAAAGGGTGGGAGGGCGGGAAAACAAAGACAACTTGGAAGGGGGAACCGACGAATAACTTCAAGAGGAAACACCGGTTGAAATCATTGAGGAAAGAAAGCAAAGACTTCGCATGAGTAGGATGGGTACTCGATTACGGACTCCGGTTCCGAGATGAAAAGTGGTGGGTGGGTGGGAAAAACAAGGACAACTTCGGACAAGGAAAAACAATGACGTCGGAGGAAGAACTGAGGATTGAACTTAGCAAAGATGAAGATGGTCGAGTCGACTTGACGAGAAATGCACCGGACAAAAGAGGATGGGAACCAACGATCAGAAAACCAACTGCGTGATCCTAAAGAAAAATTTGAAGGGGAAGAGAAATAGCTCAAAACACCTACGTCAAGATTCCTCACCAGAGCGACGAAGGGGCTGAGGAGTAAAAAGAATTCCTACTCTCCGATATAACTAGACTCCGAAAACAGTTTTCTTCTAGACTCAACAACGGCCAAACTACACGATCAAACAAGGGGGCTCCTAGGGTTGGTCGAGGCTCTGATACCAACTTGTCACGCCCAAGATGCGACCCTATCCTAAATGAACTCGAAGGTCCCACCAAGGATAGAAGCGCATCTTGAAGACACTTTTGCAAGGTGGATATCATTACATGAACATTACATAATAGTGGGGATACATCCAATACATACAATGTCACATGAATACAACAATACAACATACAAGATCAACATCCGACTACAGATGAATCATAAACAGAAACTCAAACAACATCCACCCTGCTAGCCCAGGCTGCCGACCTGGAACCTATCCCCTGATCGAAGAAGAAGCGGAAGAAGAACTCCAAACAAGCAAACATCGCTCTCACGTCATGATCATCGCAAACCTGTACCTGCAACTGTTGGTGTAGTAATCAGTGAGCCACGAGGACTCAGCAATCCCATTACCATGGGTATCAAGACTAGCAAAGCTTAATGGGAAAGGAAGGGGTAAAGTGGTGAGGTTGCAGCAGCGACTAAGCATATATGGTGGCTAACATACGCAAATGAGAGCGAGAAGAGAATCAAAGGAACGGTCATCAACTAGTAATGATCAAGAAGTGATCCTGAACTCCTACTTACGTCAGACATAACCCAGAAACCGTGTTCTCCTCTCGATCAACCCCGAAAAGAGACACTCACAGTTACGCACACGGTTGGTGTATTTTAGAAGAGTTTACTTCAAGTTTACTACAACCGGATATTAACAAATTCACTCATAGTGGGCACGGCTTTCAAAAGTTCAAACCCTGCAGGGGTGTCCCAACTTAGCCCATGATAAGCTCTCGCGATCAACGAAGGATATTCCTTCTCCCGGAAGACCCGGTCGATCTCGGAATCCGGCTACAAGACATTTCGACAAGAATAAAACAAGACCAGCAAGACCTCCCGGCGTCCGACACCACGATAGTAGCCGCACATCTCGTCTCGAGCCACGAGCGGATGAGCAGTCCGTACAACTAAAACCAGCCCTCAAGTTTCCCGAGGTGGCGCTGCAAAGGTTTCTAGTTTGGACCAACACTTAGACAAGCATTGGCCGGGGGTGGCTAAAATAAAGATGACCCTTGGGTTAATTACTCCCAAGGAAATGTAGGTGATGGTGAGGCAAATGGTAAGACCAATGTTGGGCCTTCTTTGGAGGAGTCTTATTCAAAGCGAACTGTCAAGGGGTCCCATAAATCACCCGATCGCGTTAGGGACGCAAAATCCAGGAACATAATACCGATATGACGGAAACTAGGGCGGCAAGAGTGGAACAAAACACCAGGCATAAGGCCGAGCCTTCCATCCTTTACCAAGTATATAGATGCATTAATAATATAAGATATATTGTGATATCCCAACAAGTAAACATGTTCCAACAAGGAACAACATCTCCATGTTCCAACAAGGAACAAACTTCATCTTCACCTGCAACTAACAACGCTATAAGAGGGGCTGAGCAAAACGGTAACATAGCCAAACAACGGTGTGCTAGGAAGGGTGACAAAGGTTAGAGGTTCATGGCAATTTGGGATGGCTTGAGCAGCAAGTGATAGGTAGCGCAGCATAGCGATAGAACGAAGCAACTAGCATAGCAATGATAGTAGTGAGATCCAGGGTAGCGGTCATCTTGCCTGAAATCCCGCTAGGAAGAAGAACGAGTCCATGAAGAATATGAAGCCATGAAGAAGAACCAAGCGTAGACGAACGAATCCTCACGATCGCAACGAAACGGGAACTAACAAGAAGAAGCACACAACAAAGTAAACACACCACACATGAACATGACAAGATGCACAACAAACATGATGCATGACAAATCTAGATGAAGCTACTCATGGCAAGAGATGATGCAAAAAAGAGCAACACATCAAAGCAAGTTTAAATGAGGCCGGGAACAACATAGAACAATTCCGATAAGTCCTCATATGCAAATTTCGAAATTGTTCCAGATCTGAATAAACCTTATGTTCAAGTTGTTAAACAGCAATTTAAGATGCACCACGATGATCTACACGAAATTCTATTCAAGTTACATATAAAGTTCATTAGATTCGGAGCTACGGCCTAGAAGATATGAGCAAAACAAGATAAGCATGGCATTGATGCAAAATGCATACAAACATCAAGCAAACACCTCAAAACAAGGATGCAACATGATAATATGAAACTACATGCAAAACAAGCAATTTTCATATAGAACACACTCAAAACGGAGCAACGGTTCAACCCATACACTCTATACAAGTTTACAGGACAAGCTGTCCAAAACAGCAACTAGGCATATTGCAAGCACCAAAACAACATTCTACAGGACCTCAACGAGAAAAAAAGGCATGGGCATGATGTACAGGTAAAGCATGACAAAACATGAAATGAAGTACTCATTGAGGCGAACAATTTGACATATTCCACGCACGAAACGGAGCTACGGATGCAGAGATATGATGGCATGAACATGGCATGAAAATAACGAAAATCTGGGACATGGCCATTTTCTGAAAAAAAAATGAGTGAGCGTAAAATTACTAAGCAGCGCTCGGGGCGGGGTTTAGGCGGGCTCGCTCACCTTGGGCCACTTGGGCTAGAGAGGAGGGAGAGGCGGATCGGGCCAGAGCTGGGCTGGGCCGGCGCGCTGCTGGGCCGGGGAGATGGGCCAGCGGGGGGGGGGGGCACGTGGCCGGTGACGCCTGCCATCGTCTCTCCCAAACGGGGACGAGACCGGCGGCGCCAGCAGCCAACGACGACGGAGGACGGCGGGTCTCGGCGATGGGGAGGCAGAGGAGGCAAGATCCGGCGAGGGGAGGACGGATCCGGGCATCGGGGTTCCGTTCCCGGCGGTTTCCGGCCGGTCCGGGCGAAGACGGTGCCGGCGGCGCGATCTCCATGGCGGCAGTGGCTACCTGCGGGAGGAACGGGTCAGCGGGGTGAGCAGGAGAAGTGGAGGAGGAGAAGGTAGAGAGGAGGAGGCGGGGCTCGGGCCTGGCGTTGGCGCTCGCCGGCGCGGCTGCCGGAGTCGCGGGCGGGCGCGAGGCGCGCGCGCCGAGGCTCGGGGTCCCCGAGGCATGGGAGGGAGCTCCTCCTGAGCAGGCGGCGCGAGCGGGCACCTCGGGCCCAGATCCGGCTCGGGGCGGGCCTCGAATGGGCCTGGCAGGGCCGCGGTGAAGTGGGGCGCGGGGGAGGACGTGTGGCACGCTGGGGTTGGCTGCGGGGCGCTGGGAGGCGACGTGTCGCGCCCGGATTGGTCCGGACGCTTGTGCGCGGCGACAAGTGGCGGAGGTGGAGTTGGGCGGCGCTGAAACCGAGGAGGAGGGGGGGTTGGCTGCGGCAGGAGGCGGCTAGGGGTAGGTGAGGGGCTAGGGATGCCCATTTTGGAAGGAAGGGCTGTATATATAGGGTAAGTGCTAGGGTTAGCGGGTTTCGGAGCCCTCCGATCACGATCGGACGGCACCGGACGCGAGGAGGGGTAGGTTGGACCTTGTGGGTTGTGAGAGAGAGGTTTGGGCTGAGGGGAGAGAAGGGAGGTGCAGCCCGACAACTGTTTCCGGAGACCGGAAACGTCCGACGATAGACCGGCTATATTGCGGTTGTAGGTTTAACGGTTGGGCCATCAAATGGACTCCGAATGCAATGAAAATTGGCAGGCGGCCTGTCTACACTATAATAAGACCTCATGCCAAGCTTCAACCCATTCCGAGAACATTTTTATGCCACTTATAAAATAATATTTCGGAGGTGCCGCGGGCGCGTGCGAGTGTGTCTGGACTCCGAACGGACAACGGAGAGAACCGGGGGAACCCGAACGGATGCAAGTTTTGAAAAACATGCAGATGAAATGCAGATGATAACATGGAAAAATGCAACACGCAATAAAATTACATGGCAAGGACGGCGAATTACTGGCGGACACCTGGCGTATCGAATCCGGGGTGTTACAGGCCGGCCGCACCCCCCTTGCTCCTTTATATACGGGGGCAGGGGGGCACCCCATAGACACACAATTTGATCTTCTAGCCGTGTGCGGTGCCCCCCTCCACCATATTCCACCTCGGTCATATCGTCGCGGAGTTTAGGCGAAGCCCTGGGCCGGTAGAACATCATCATCGTCACCACACCGTCGTGCTGACGGAACTCATCCCCGACACTTTGCTGGATCGGAGTCCAGGGATTGTCACCGAGCTGAACGTGTGCTGAACTCGGAGGTGCCGTACGTTCGGTACTTGGATCGGTCGGATCGTGAAGACGTACGACTACATCAACCGCGTTGTCATAACGCTTCCGCTTACGGTCTACGAGGGTACGTGGACAATACTCTCCCCTCTCGTTGCTATGCCATCGCCATGATCTTGCGTGTGCGTAGGAATTTTTTTGAAATTACTACGTTCCCCAACATAGGCATCCGAGCCTGGTTTTATGCGTAGATGTCATATGCACGAGTAGAACACAAGTGAGTTGTGGGCGATACAAGTCATACTGCTTACCAGCATGTCATACTTTGGTTCGGCGGTATTGTGAGATGAAGCGGCCGGACCGACATTACGCCAGACGCTTACGCGAGACTGGTTTCACCGTTATGAGCACTCGTGCTTAAAGGTGACCGGCGGTGTCTGCCTCTCTCACTTTAGTTGAACCGAGTATGGCTACGCCCCGTCCTTGCGAAGGTTAAAATAACACCAACTTGACAAACTATCGTTGTGGTTTTGATGCGTAGGTAAGAACGGTTCTTGCTCAGCCCGTAGCAGCCACGTAAAATTTGCAACAACAAAGTAGAGGACGTCTAACTTTTTTTTGCAGGGCATGTTGTGATGTGATATGGTCAAGACGTGATGCTATATTTTATTGTATGAGATGATCATGTTTTGTAACCGAAGTTATCGGCAACTGGCAGGAGCCATATGGTTGTCGCTTTATTGTATGAAATGCAAATGCCTTGTAATTGCTTTACTTTATCACTAAACGGTAGCGATAGTCGTAGAAGCAGTAGATGGCGTAACGACAACGATGCTACGATGGAGATCAAGGTGTCGCGCCGGTGACGATGGTGATCACGATGGTGCTTTGGAGATGGAGATCACAAGCACAAGATGATGATGGCCATGTCATATCACTTATATTGATTGCATGTGATGTTTATCCTTTATGCATCTTATCTTGCTTTGATTGACGGTAGCATTTTAAGATGATCTCTCACAAAATTATCAAGAAGTGTTCTCACTGAGTATGCACCGTTGCGAAAGTTCTTCGTGCTGAGACACCACGTGATGATCGGGTGTGATAGGCTCTACGTTCAAATACAATGGGTGCAAAATAGTTGCACACGAGGAATACTCAGGTTAAACTTGACGAGCCTAGCATATAACAGATATGGCCTCGGAACACGGAGACCGAAAGGTCGAGCGTGAATCATATAGTAGATATGATCAACATACTGATGTTCACCGTTGAAACTACTCCATCTCACGTGACGATTGGACATGGTGTAGTTGATATGGATCACGTAATCACTTAGAAGATTAGAGGGATGTCTATCTAAGTGGGAGTTCTTAAGTAATATGATTAATTGAACTTTAATTTATCATGAACTTAGTCCTGGTAGTATTTTGCAAATTATGTTGTAGATCAATAGCTCGCGTTGTTGCTTCCCTATGTTTTTGCTTCCTATGTTTTTATATGTGTTCCTAGAGAAAATTGTATTGAAAATGTTAGTAGCAATGATGCGGATTGGATCCGTGATCTGAGGTTTATCCTCATTGCTGCACGAAGAATTATGTTCTTAATGCACCGCTAGGTGACAGACCTATTGCAGGAGCAAATGCAAACGTTATGAACGTTTGGCTAGCTCAATATGATGACTACTTGATAGTTTAGTGCACCATACTTAACGGCTTAGAATCGGGACTTCAAAGACGTTTTGAATGTCATGGACCATATGAGATGTTCCAGAGTTGAAGTTAATATTTCAAGCAAATACCCGAGTTGAGAGATATGAAGTCTCCAACAAGTTCTATAGCTAAAAGATGGAGGAGAATCGCTCAACTAGTGAGCATGTGCTCAGATTATGCTGGTACTTCAATCACTTGAATCAAGTGGGAGTTAATCTTCCGGATAAGATAGTGATTGATGAATACTCTAGTCACCATCACTAAGTTACTAGATCTTCGTGATGAACTATAGTATGCAAGGGATGACGAAAACGATTCTGAGCTCTTCGTGATGTTGAAATCGTGAAGGTAGAAATCAAGAAAGAGCATCAAGTGTTTATGATTGACAAGACCACTAGTTTCAAGAAAAGGGCAAAGGGAAAGAAAGGAAACTTCAAGTAGAATGGCAAACAAGTTGTCACTCCGTGAAGAAGACCAAAGCTGACGAAAGCCGAAACTAAGTTCTTACACTGCAAAGGAAATGGTCACCGAAGCGGAAATGCCCTGAATATTTGGTGGATAAGAAGGATGGCAAAGTGAACAAGAGTATATTTGATATACAGGTTATTGATGTGTGCCTTACTAGTGTTTATAGTAGCCCCGAGTATTTGATACTTGTTTGGTTGCTAAGATTAGTAACTCAAACAGGAGTTACGAATAAACAGAGACTAGTTGAAGGGAAGTGACGATGAGTGTTGGAAGTAGTTCCAAGATTGATATGATCATCATCGCACACTCCCTATACTCTCGGGATTAGTGTTGAACCTAAATAAATGTTATTTGGCATTTGCGTTGAGCATGAATATGATTTGATCATGTTTATTGCAATACGGTTATTCATGTAAGTTAGAGAATAATTATTGTTCTGTTTACATGAATAAAACCTTCTATGGTCATACACCCAATGAAAATAGTTTGTTGGATCTCGATCGTAGTGATACACATATTCATAGTATTGATGCCAAAAGATGCAAAGTTAATAATGATAGTGCAACTAATTTGTGGCACTGTCGTTTGGGTCATATCGGTGTAAAGCGCATGAAGAAACTCCATAAAGATGGATTTTTGGAATCACTTGGTCATGAATCATTTGATGCTTGCGAACCGTGCCTTTTGGGCAAGATGACTAAAACTCCGTTCTCCGGAACAATGGAACAAGCTACTGACTTATTGGAAATAATACATACCGATGTATGCGATCCAATGAGTGTTGATGCTCGTGGCAAGTATCGTTATTTTCTGACCTTCACAAGATGATTTGAGCAGATATAGGTATATCTACTTGATGAAACATAAGTCTGAAATAGTTGAAAGGTTCAAAAATTTCAGAGTGAAGTGGAAAATCATCGTAACAAGAAAATAAAGTTTCTGTGATCTGATCGTGGAGATGAATATTTGAGTTACGAGTTTGGTCTTCAAATTAAACAATTTGGAATAGTTTCACAGCTCACGCCACCTGGAACACCACAACGTTATGGTGTGTCCGAACGTCGTAACCGTACTTTATTTTGATATGGTGCGATCAATGATGTCTCTTACCGATTTACCAATATCGTTTTGGGGTTATGCATTAGAGACAGCTGCATTCACGTTAAATAGGGCACCATCTAAATCCGTTGAGATGACACCGTATGAACTATGGTTTAGCAGTAAACATAAGCTGTCGTTTCTTAAAGTTTGGAGTTGCGATGCTTATGTGAAAAAAGGTTTCCAACCTGATAAGCTCGAACCCAAATCGGAGAAGTGCGTCTTCATAGAATACCCAAAGGAAACTGTTGGGTACACCTTCTATCACAGATCCGAAGGCAAAACATTCGTTGCTAAGAAGGGATCCTTTCTAGAAAAAGAGTTTCTCTCGAAAGAAGTGAGTGGGAGGAAAGTAGAACTTGATGAGATAACTGTATCTGCTCCCTTATTGGAAAGTAGTTCATCACAAGAACCGGTTCCTGTGACAACTACACCAATTAGTGAGGAAGCTAATGATATTGATCATGAAACTTCAGATCAAGTCTCTACTGAACTTCGTAGGTCAACCAGAGTAAGATCCGCACCAGAGTGGTACGGTAATCGTGTTCTAGAAGTCATGTTACTAGACCATGATGAACCTACGAACTATGAAGAAGCGATGATGAGCCCAGATTCCGCGAAATGGCTTGAGGCCATAAAATCTGAGATATGATCCATGTATGAGAACAAAGTATGGACTTTGATTGACTTGCTCGATGATCAGCAAGCCATATTAAATAACTGGATCTTCAAGAGGAAGACAGACACTGATAGTAGTGCTACTTTCTACAAAGCTCGACTTGTTGCAAAAGGTTTTTGACAAGTTCAAGGTGTTGAATACGATGATATTTTCTCACTCGTAACGATGCTTAAGTCTGTCCGAATCATGTTAGCAATTGCCACATTTTATGAAATCTGGCAAATGGATGTCAAAACTGCATTCCTTAATGGATTTATTAAAGAAGAGTTGCATATGATGCAACCAGAAGGTTTTGTCAATCCTAAAGATGCTAACAAAATGTGCAAGCTCCAGCGATCCATCTATGGACTGGTGCAAGCATCTCAGAGTTGGAATATATGCTTGATGATTTGATCAAAGCATATGGTTTTATACAGACTTTGGGAGAAGCCTGTATTTACAAGAAAGTGAGTGGGAGCACTACATCATTTCTGATAAGTATATGTGAATGACATATTGTTGATCGGAAATAATGTAGAATTATTCTGCAAAGCATAAAGGAGTATTTGAAAGGATTTTTTCAAAGAAGGACCTCGGTGAAGCTGCTTACATATTGAGCATCAAGATCTATAGTGATAGATCAAGACGCTTGATAAGTTTTCCAATGAGTACATACCTTGACAAGATTTTAAAGTAGTTCAAAATGGAACAGTCAAAGAAAGAGTTTCTTGCCTGTGTTACAAGGTGTGAAATTGAGTAAGACTCAAATCCCGACCACGGTAGAAAATAGAAAAGAGAATGAAAGTCATTCCTATGCCTCACCATAGGTTCTATAAAGTATGCTATGCTATGTACTGCACCTATTGTATACCTTGCTCAATTTCGCAAGGAGTACAATAGTGATCTAGGAGTAGATCATCGGACATTGGTCAAGAACATCCTTAGTAAGGACTAAGGAAATATTTCTCGATTATGGAGGTGATAAAAGAGCCCGTCGTAAAGAGTTACATCGATGCAAGCTTTTACACCGATCCGGATGACTATAAGTCTCAATCTGGATGCATATTGAAAGTGGGAGCAATTAGCTATAGTAGCTCCGCAAGAGCATTGTAGACATAGAATATTTGCAAAATACATACGGCTCTGAATATGACAGACCCATTGACTAAGCCTCTCTCACGAGCAAAACATGATCACACCTTAGTACTCTTTTAGGTGTTAATCACATAGCGATGTGAACTAGATTATTGACTCTAGTAAACCCTTTGGGTGTTGGTCACATGACGATGTGAACTATGGGTGTTAATCATATACATATATGAATATTGGTGTTAAATCACATGGCGATGTGAACTAGATTATTGACTCTAGTGCAAGTGGGAGACTGAAGGAAATATGCCCTAGAGGCAAAACTAAAGTTATTATTTATTTCCTTATATCATGATAAATGTTTATTATTCATGCTAGAATTGTATTAACCGGAAACATAATACATGTGTGAATACATAGACAAACATAGTGTCACTAGTATGCCTCTACTTAACTAGCTCGTTGAATCAAAGATGGTTAAGTTTCCTAGCCATAGACATGAGTTGTCATTTGATTAACGGGATCACATCATTAGGAGAATGATGTGATTGACATGACCCATTCCGTTAGCCTAGCACTTGATCGTTTAGTATATTGCTATTACTTTCTTCATGACTTATACATGTTCCTATAACTATGAGATTATGCAACTCCGCTTACCGGAGGAACACTTTGGTGCTACCAAACGTCACAACGAATCGGGTGATTATAAAGGAGTACTACAGGTGTCTCCAAAGGTACATGTTGGGTTGGCGATTTGAGATTAGGTTTTGTCACTCCGATTGTCGGAGAGGTATCTCTGGCCCTCTCGGTAATGCACATCACTATAAGCCTTGCAAGCAATGTAGCTAATGAGTTAGTTACGGAATGATGCATTACGTAACGAGTAAAGAGACTTGCCAATAACGAGATTGAACTAGGTATTGGATACCGACGATCAAATCTCGGGCAAGTAACATACCGATGACAAAGGGAACAACGTATGTTGTTATGCGGTTTGACCGATAAAGATCTTCGTAGAATATGTAGGAACCAATATGGGCATCCAGGTTCCGCTATTGGTTATTGACCGAGAATAGTTCTAGGTCATGTCTACATAGTTCTCGAACCCGTAGGGTCCGCACGCTTAACGTTACGATGACAGTTTTATTATGAGTTTATAAGTTTTGATTTACCGAAGTTTGTTTGGAGTCCCGGATGTGATCATGGACATGACGAGGAGTCTTGAAATGGTCGAGACATAAAGATTGATATATTGGAAGCCTATGTTTGGACATCGGAAGTGTTCCGGGTGAAATCGGCATTTTACCGGAGTACCGGGAGGTTACCGGAACCCCCCGGTGACCTAATGGGCCTTAGTGGGCCTAGTGGAGAAAGAGGAGAAGGGGCCAAGGGCAGCCGCCTCTCCCCCAAGTCCGAATTGGACAGGGGGGGGCGCCCCCTTCCTTTTCCCTCTCCTCCTTCCCCAAGTCCTAGTCCAACTAGGAAGGGGGCCCTACTCCCGTGGGAGTAGGACTCCTCCCGCGCCTCCTCCTAGGGCCGGCCGCACCCCTTGCTCCTTTATATACGGGGCAGGGGGCACCCCATAGACACACAAGTTGATCTTCGTGATCGCTCCTTAGCCGTGTGCGGTGCCCCCTCCACCATATTCCACCTCACCATATCGTCGCGGAGTTTAGGTGAAGCCTCGCGCCGTAGAACATCATCATCGCTACTACGCCGTCGGTCGACGGGAACTCATCCCGACACTTTGCTGGATCGGTGTCCGGGATCGCCATCGAGCTGAACGTGTGCTGAACTCGTAGGTGCCGTGACGCTCGGTACTTGGATCGGTCGGATCGTGAAGACGTCGACTACATCAACAGCGTTGTCATAACGCTTCGCTTACGGTCTCACGAGGGTACGTGGACAATACTCTCCCCTCTCGTTGCTATGCCATCAGTATGATCTTGCGTGTGCATAGGATTTTTTTTGAAATTACTACGTTCCCCAACGATGCTCCATCAAACGATGTCAGATTATTGATAACAGATTTCCTAAAGCATATGTAGATGATATTTAATTATTGCACATCTAATCTCTCAATCACACGATTTGAGCCTCGAGATTTGTGTTCTCGCGAGCACGATATCGTCAGTCGTCACACACAGGCCACGCGCTCCCATGTGTAGGTTGTTTTCTTTTTAAGTTGCCATGTTGATCTATATGGGCCTTCACGTTTAACTCAGCATGGGCCTGATGTCCATACCATGTATGTGCATGCTTCTGTGGGAGGTTGTTGATGCATACATGCACTTTTCTTTCATTTTTATTTCTTTTTTGTGTCTTTTGTGTGCTTGTACATTTGAAAAACATCTATGCAACATATATCTCTACTATAATAGGATTAAAAAAAGGATTTATTAATTCCCATCTAGATAAGAGTTAACAATGTCTCATATAACTCATATACCATTAGATATAGTATGAAGATCCGTGCTTCTGAGTCGCCCGTTGCAGTGGCGGTGCCAGAAATTCAATCATGTGTATTCAATTGAACCTTGTATAGTCAGAGTATGCATGTGTAGGATCTTTTTACATGATATCTATTTGTTGTAGGACATTTTTTGCAAAAAGTTATGTAGTCAATGGACCGCACAACTCAAATGTGGCTTCACCAATGGCTCGTTGTCATTATCCCGTGAAGCAGTGAGGCCTGATATGACATTTTTAGTTGGCCATTTTATGCTTTGTGTATTGGGTTTTATTTCATGGGTTGTAGCTTTTTTTGGAGGCCCCTTGTTTTTGTTGGTTTTTTGCTTTGACTGTGTGACTAGAGGAGAGCATAACTGGATTTTCTATTCTTTTCTTTCCTTTTGCAAAAGGATGCCATAAGTTTTGAGGTGTTTAGCAAATATTGTTCAAATATTTGAACAGTTATTCCAATCTCTGAAATATTTTCTAAAATTTATGAAGAGTTATTATTCTTGAGCAATTATTCAAATTTATTTATAAAATTTGGTGAATATTAAGAACCATTATTTTATTCTGCCTAAGTTGTAAGGCCTCTCCCAATGCACAGGTGCTTAGATGGAGTGCTAAGTGTATTAAAGACCTTAGCAACTAAAGTATTTAATGCATAAGTGCTTAGTTTGTTGTGGCTGAGCTTCCTTCATTTAATTTTTTGACAACTAAACTCCTTCATGCATTGGATAAACTTCTTTCATTTAAGTGTTTTGTATAGATCCGCACGCTTAACATTGGTTTCCCTTGAGGTCACCAAGCTCATCTCTCTTCTCTTAACTACCTTTCTACAGAATTCTTTTGTCTATCTAGCATGCTTAGCACATGTACACCGTGGAGCATTGGGAAGGGCCCACTATTAACTTGCAACTAGACTCAACTTTTTTTGCCGGAACTAGACTTGATTCTTTTTTTCATTAGTTGCAAATCCACCATCAACTTGTAATTAGGCTTGACTTTTTTTCGCCTTAGTTGCAAGTCCACCATCCATAATATATTAGGAGTTGATGTTTTATTTGTCCCACTTGTAAGTCAAGCATCGACTCGTAACTAGGGCCAGCACCCGTCCTAGTGACAAGTCCACCATTGACATGCAACCGGGCCCTTAATCATTTTGTTGCCCAAGTCCACCCTTGATTCGTATCTGGGCGCACCGTATTTTGACCCAATTGCAAGTTCACCATCGATTCGTAACTGGGCCCACCATTATTTAATCCTAGGTTCAAATTGTTGGGGAACGCAGTAATTTCAAAAAAATTCCTACGATCACGCAAGATCTATCTAGGAGATGCATAGCAACGAGAGGGGAGGGTGTGTCCATGTACCCTCAAAGACCGAAAGCGGAAGCGTTTAGTAACGCGGTTGATGTAGTCGAACTTCTTCGCAATCCAACCGATCCAAGTACCGAACGTACGACACCTCCGTGTTCAGCACACGTTCAGCTCGATGACGTCCCTCATACTCTTGATCCAGTTGAGGCCGAGGGAGAGTTCCGTCAGCACGACGGTGTGGCGACGATGAGGATGATGTTACCGGCGCAGGGGTTTGCCTAAGCACTATGGCGATATCATCGAGGTGTGTAACTGTGGAGGGGGGCATCGCAAACGGCTAAAAGATCAACTTGTGTGTTCTAGGGTGCCCCCCTCCCCACGTATATAAAGGAGGGAGGGAGGAGGCCGGCCGGCCCTAGGGGGCGCGCCCAAGGAGGGGAGTCCTACTAGGACTCCAAGTCCTAGTAGGATTCCACCAAGAGGGAGAGAGAGGGGAAGGAAGGAGAGGGAGAGGGAGTAGGAAAGGGGGGCACCACCCCCTTCCCTTGTCTGATTCGGACTCCAAGGGGGGGGGGGGTGGCCTGCCCTGGCTACCCTCCTCTCTGTCCAATAGGGTCCATGGTGGCCCATTAGTTCCCCCGGGGGGTTCCGGTAACCCCTCCGGCACTCCGGTTTTACACGAAACTATCTGAAACACTTCCGGTGTCCGAATAACATGGTCCAATATATCATTTTTTATGTCTCGACCATTTGGAGACTCCTTGTCATGTCTGTGATCTCATCTCGGACTCCGAACAACCTTCGGTCATCAAATCACATAAACTCATAATATAAATCATCATCGAACGTTAAGCGTGCGGACCCTACAGGTTCGAGAACTTTGTAGATATGACCGAGACACATCTCCGGTCAATAAACAATAGCGGAACCTGGATGCTCATATTGGCTCCTACATATTCTATGAAGATCTTTATCGGTCAAACCGCATAACAACATACGTTGTTCCCTTTGACATCGGTATGTTACTTGCCCGAGATTTTATCGTCGGTATCACCATACCTAGTTCAATCTCGTTACCGGCAAGTCTCTTTACGCGTTCCATAATGCATCATCCCGCAACTAACTCATTAGTCACATTGCTTGCAAGTCTTATAGTGATGTGCATCACCGAGAGGGCCCAGAGATACCTCTCCGATACACGGAGTGACAAATCCTAATCTCGATCTATGCCAACTCAACAAACACCATCGGAGACACCTATAGAGCATCTTTATAATCACCCAGTTACGTTGTGACGTTTGATAGAACACTAAGTGTTCCTCCGGTATTCAGGAGTTGCATAATCTCATAGTCTGAGGAACATGTATAAGTCATGAAGAAAGCAGTAGCAATGAAACTATAACGATCATAATGCTAAGCTAACGAATGGGTCTTGTCCATCACATCATTCTCCTAATGATGTGATCCCGTTTATCAAATGACAACACATGTCTATGGTTAGGAAACATAACCACCTTTGATAAACAAGCTAGTCAAGTAGAGGCATACTAGGGACACTATGTTTTGTCTATGTATTCACACATGTACTAAGTTTCCGGTTAATATAATTCTAGCATGAATAATAAACATTTATCATGAAATAAGGAAATAAGTAATAACTTTATTATTACCTCTAGGGCATATTTCCTTTAGTTTCCCACTTACACTAGAGTCAATAATCTAGATTACAAAGTAATGATTCTAACACCCATGGAGTTTTGGTGCTGATCATGTTTTGCTCATGGAAGAGGCTTAGTCAATGGGTCTGCAACATTCAGAAACGTATGTATCTTGAAAATCTCTATGTCCCCTTCTGACACTTGATGACGGATGGAATTGAAGCGTCTCTTGATGTGCTTGGTTCTCTTGTGAAATCTAGATTCCTTTGCCAAGGCAATTGCACTAGTATTGTCACAAAAGATTTTCATTGGAACCGATGCACTATGTATGACACTTAGATCAGATATGAACTCCTTCATCCAGACTCCTTCATCTGCTGCTTCCGAAGCAGCTATGTACTCCACTTCACACATAGATCCCGCCACAATGCTTTGCTTGGAACTGCACCAACTGACAGCTCCACCATTCAATAAAAATACGTATCCGGATTGTGACTTAGAGTCATCCGGATCAGTGTCAAAGCTATGCCGACGTAACTGCCATTTACAAGCTCTTTGTCACCTCCATAAACGAGAAACATATCCTTAGTCCTTTTAAGGTATTTCAGGATGTTCTTAACCGTTGTCCAGTGCTCCACTCTGGGATTACTTTGGTACCTCCCAGCTATACTTATAGCAAGGCACACATCAGGTCTGGTACACAGCACTGCATACATGATAGAACCTATGGCTGAAGCATAGATAATGACTTCCATTTTCTCTCTATCTTCAGCAGTGGTCGGGCATTGAGTCTGACTCAACTTCACACCTTGTAACACAGGCAAGAACCCTTTCTTTGACTGATCCATAGGTATGTGCTTTGTGAAAGTCCAATTAAGCGTCTTGATCTATCTCTATAGATTTTGATGCCAAATATATAAGCAGCTTCACCAAGGTGTTTCATTGAAAAATTCTTATTCAAGTATCCTTTTACGCTATCTAGAAATTCTGTATTATTTCTAATCAACAATATATCATCCACATATAATATTAGAAATGCTACAGAGCTCCCACTCACTTTCTTGTAAATACATGCTTCTCCAAAAGTCTGTATAAAACCATATGCTTTGATCACACTATCAAAATGTTTATTCCAACTCCGAGAGGCTTGCACCAGTCCGTATATGTATCGCTGGAGCTTGCACACTTTGTTAGCACCCTTTGGATCGACAAAACCTTATGGTTGCATCAAATACAACTATTTTTCCAGAAATCCATTCAGGAATGCAGTTTTGTCATCCATTTGCCAAATTTCATATTCATAAAATGCGGCAATTGCTAACATGATTCGGACAGACTTAAGCATCGCTACGGGTGAGAAATTATCATCGTAGTCAACTCCTTGAACTTGTCGAAAACCTTTTGCAACAAGTCGAGCTTTGTAAACAGTAACATTACCGCGAGCGTCAGTCTTTTTCTTGAAGATCCATTTATTTTCTATGGCTTGCCGATCATCGGGAAAATCCACCAAAGTCCACACTTTGTTCTCATACATGGATCCCATCTCAGATTTCATGGCCTCAAGCCATTTTTTGGAATCTGGGCTCATCATCTCTTCCTCATAGTTCGCTGGTTCACCATGGTCTAGTAACATGACTTCCAGAACAGGATTACCGTACCACTCTAGTGTGGACCGTACTCTGGAAGACCTACGAGGTTCTGTAGTAACTTGATCTGAAGTTTCATGATCATCATCATTAGCTTCCTCACTAATTGGTGTAGGGATCACTGGAACTGATTTCTGTGATAAACTACTTTCCAATTCGGGAGAAGGTACAATTACCTCATCAAGTTCTATTTTCCTCCCACTCACTTCTTTCGAGAGAAAACCCTTCTCTAGAAAGGATCCATTCTTAGCAACGAATATTTTTCCTTCGGATCTGTGATAGAAGGTGTACGCAACAGTTTCCTTTGGGTATCCTATGAAGATGCACTTCTCTGATTTGGGTTCAAGCTTATCAGGTTGAAGTTTTTTCACATAAGCATCACAGCCCCAAACTTTAAGAAACGACAACTTTGGTTTCTTGCCAAACCACAGTTCATAAGGCGTCGTCTCAACCGATTTTGATGGTGCCCTATTTAGAGTGAATGCAAGCTCTAAAGCATAACCCCCAAAATGATAGAGGTAAATCGGTAAGAGACATCATAGATCGCACCATATCCAATAAAGTACGGTTACAACGTTCGGACACACCATTTCGCCGTGGTGTTCCAGGTGGCGTAAGTTGTGAAACTATTCCACATTTGTGAAGACCAAACTCGTAACTCAAATATTCACCTCCATGATCAGATCGTAGAAACTTTATTTTCTTGTTACGATGATTTTCCACTTCACTCTGAAATTCTTTGAACTTTTCAAATGTTTCAGACTTATGCTTCATTAAGTAGATATAACCATATCTGCTCAAATCATCTGTGAAGGTAAGGAAATAACGATACCCGCCACGAGCCTCAACACTCATTAGACCACATACATCGGTATGTATTATTTCCAATAAGTCAGTAGCTCGTTCCATTGTTCCGGAGAACGGAGTTTTAGTCATCTTGCCCATGAGGCACGGTTCGCAAGCACCAAGTGATTCATAATCAAGTGATTCCAAAAGCCCATCAGCATGGAGTTTCTTCATGCGCTTTACACCGATATGACCTAAACGGCAGTGCCACAAATAGGTTGCACTATGATTATCAACTTTGCATCTTTTGGCTTCAATATTATGAGCATGTGTATCATCACAATCGAGATTCAACAAAAATAGACCACTCAGCAGGGGTGCATGACCATAAAAGATATTACTCATATAAATAGAACAACCATTATTCTCTGATTTAAATGAATAACCGTCTCGCATCAAACAAGATCCAGATATAATGTTCATGCTCAACGCTGGCACCAAATAAGAATTATTTAGGTCTAAAACTAATCCCGAAGGTAGATGTAGTGGTACCGTGCCGACGGCGATCACATCGACCTTGGAACCATTTCCAACGCGCATCATCACCTCGTCCTTAGACAATCTTCATTTAAGCCGTAGCCCCTGTTTCGAGTTGCAAATATGAGCAACAGAACGAGTATCAAATACCCAGGCGCTACTATGAGCATTAGTAAGGTACACATCAATAACATGTATATCAAATATACCTTTCACTTTGCCATCCTTCTTATCCACCAAATACTTGATGCATTCCGCTTCCAGTGACCAGTCCCTTTGCAGTAGAAGCACCCGGTTTCAGGCTTAGGTCCAGACTTGGGCTTCTTCTCCTGAGCAACAACTTTCTTGCCGTTCTTCTTGAAGTTCCCCTTCTTCCCTTTGCCCTTTTTCTTGAAACTAGTGGTCTTGTTGACCATCAACACTCACTACAATAAATATGTCAACTTGCGACCATCACTATTGGTCACTGAAAGGTCATTGTTTTTCATTTGCGACATTTTTTAAACCAAACAGATGGCCAAAAGCTGACGGCCGTAAATTGAAATTAACGACCTTCTCTGTGAGAAGGTCGTGGAAGGCACTGGTGCACGTCGGTCCTAAACAAATGGTTTTTAACCCCTTTCCGCGACGGCATTTGGAGCCATCGCCAAGTGAGTGTGGGTGATAGGGGGGTCCTTCCCACACAACCCAGAAACCGTCGGGGATATGCCCTCCCGGCACACACGTTCGGCAAAATGAGGTTGTGTGCAACCGGCGAGCACTCAAATATGGAAATACGTACAGTAGAGCTAAAAAATACAATTATACGACAAAATTGTTTCCGGTCACAAGTACATCCCACACAGTCAGTCCCCGCTAAACGTTTCCGTATGTATGTACATCCCACACAGTCGTTCCAAGGAAAACGTTTCCGTTCACAGGTACATCACA
Source organism: Aegilops longissima (assembly GCA_021605205.1). Classification (NCBI taxonomy): domain Eukaryota; kingdom Viridiplantae; phylum Streptophyta; class Magnoliopsida; order Poales; family Poaceae; genus Aegilops; species Aegilops longissima. Next base: position 210,051,816 of record CM038682.1, on the reverse strand, counting down.
CACAATTTTTCCCGTTAAATCGTTTGTGATAGTGTTGCCATTGCACACGATATTAATAATTTTATCGTTTGCGTTATTGAATGAATCACACACGGTGCATAGAAGAAACTGTGTGGCAAAGGCTGTCCATCACACATAGTTTTCATGTGATAAACATTTGCGCAAGGTGGCCTAACGCAAACAGTTTTCAAGAGAAAGTCGTGTGTGCAGTGGAGATTGATCGCACACGTAGTGGATCCTAGAAACGTTTCTGATCTCCAAGTATATCGCAGATGTTTCGCTTTTGCAAACCGTGTGCATTGTAATCCCTAATTAATCCATAATTAATCTAATTAGTCCCTAATTTAAAAGTCACATGTTTTGAATTTGAGAGTAGGCAATCACTTATTTCATATCCAACCATGTTTATTACAAATATAGGTTCAACCACGAATCCATAATTCAGTGCACATGTACATATACTGAAGAACTACAGAAGCACTAAGTAAAGAATGATGAACCACAGTTGTACTAAAGACTGTAAAGAGAGAGGCGAAAGACATTCTGGTTGCTGGAGAAGGTGAAACGGAATGCCCATATTGTGCCCTCCTCCATGCGTAAGGTGCGCACGACTCTAGGCCAACCACTTGTGATGGCTGCCCGTCCATCCTTCACTTTCTTCATTAGGACTTCTCGATGCTCATTGTAGTCTGGATGAAATACTTTAACCTTCATTGCGTGTCCACCAATCATGTACTTTGCGAGGTAATCTTGAGTGAACTGCTTCGGGAACCACTGGGAACGAAAAAGATTCAGACATTGTTGTCTAACAACTCATTATGGGCAGTAAAAAGAGAAGGCTGCAGAGTTTGTAGTTACCATCCTACAGCTCACTAATGTGTTGGATAGAGCACAAACAAATAATTTGCTTGCCACCATTCGTATCTTTTTGCTAATAATCCTTATCAGTTTCCTCACTTGATGCTTGTTCATCAATATCTCATTGCCCCATGCGCAAAAAGGGTCGATGCGTGGATCCTTGCCAAGGGCATATGTACCTACAAGCAATAAGTCAATATTAGAAGCTAACTAGTGTCCAGGCCTGGATCTATATGCACTACATTATGGAACGACGGGGGGGAGTACAAGCCGAGGGATGAAGCTAACCTCGGCGGAAAATGGTGGCCACTCCCGTTGTTGTCCTCCATAAGTAGTGGAAAGGCATGATAAGTACAACAATCTTAACATCAAACAAATATAGCAAAGGCAAACAACATCATCTCCAAATGATAGCTTGAATGTGTTGGTTTCAGCATGTTGTTAAAGCAAATATAAAATGGAAGGCAATGTTACCGACATCAGGCTTAACAGCCATTAAATATTGCAATTCAAACTGGTATTGTCGAAAATGAATAGAACATAGTTAATGCTTAAACATCACACTGGATAAGTGTGTGAAACTGAAATTAAGGGCATGTGTTAACTACACCAGGAATAACTGGAACCAAATATAGCCATTCAAACTGGTACTGATGTAGTTGAGCAACACAGTTCTGACTTGCACATAATGAACCACACATTGTGAATGACTGAAATAAACAAGGCATAAATGACCAGATAACAACCAAATATAGCCATTGAAAATCGGATGAGTCTCGCTGCAACCAACCTAACAAGCAAATACAGATAAACAGGGCATATGCTTGAAAACTGGACAAATGCTCACTGCAACCAACCTAACAAGCAGATAAAGATAAACAAGGCATCTGCTTGATAACTAGAGAAATGCTAAAAAAAGCAACCTAACAACCAAATACAGATAAACAAGGCATCTGCTTGATAAACTGGACAAATGCTAAAAAAAGCAACCTAACAACCAAATACAGATAAACAAGGCATCAGCTTGATAACTGGACAAATACTCACTGCAACCAAACTAAGAACCAAATACAGATAAACAAGGCATCTGCTCGATAACTGAAAAAATGCTCACTCCAACCAACCTAACAACCAAAATATAGATAAATAAGGCATCGACTCACTATAAACAACCAAATATAGCCATTCATGAAACTAAAGTGGACAATTCATACTTAAACATCACATAGACCTATTGAACAATACATTTTTGCATAACTGAAATAATTAAACACGACACAGTTAAAGCACCGCACGGCAAATGCTACAACAACAAAGGGTACGGGTTGGCAAGCTAGAAAAGGTAAGATTTGCTGATAGAATGTTGCCTCACATTTCATGGATGGGATCCTTCCAATTGGAAGAGCACAGACCCATGGTGCGCTCTCTGATGTCACAGATGGGCTGTTTCACCTTGGAAGAACCTTCGTGGGTGCCCTCCTCATGGTCGTGGTCGTGGTCGATGAGATCTGACTTAGCAATTGAGGATCCCAAGCCACCGTCGTAGAACGTGTCCTTCAGAAGTGACAAAATGGGCTCGATGGCGTATAAAGCTCACAAATCCTTGACTGCTTGGCAGAGGAGATCAGCGGCAGGGCCATCGAAGAGATCGACGGTGGTTGAACCAGAGGGGTTGGGGATGGACCACTTAACCTGTGACATGGCCCACGTGAAGCCATCGGTGTGGACGAGCTTGATGTCGTAGCCAGCTTTCCCGAGGTACAGTAATACGCTAGCCCGCTCACATGAAGCCTTCGACATGGCAACGTAGTCAACGTCTTTGCCGGCTTCCGCGGTGACGTGTTGCTCCAGGATCAACAGGTCGGGACGAACGGCGGCCACCTCGCGGACGTCCGCCGGAAAGGCCATGATAAACCTCTTCTTGGCCGAATGCTCACCGGGCTCCCCGGGATACGTGGTCAAGCTTAGGATGCGACATTCTGGAGCAGGGGATGTGGATCTGGCAGGGAGGGACACCGCAGGCCTCATCTAAAAACTCAGGGGAGTGGGGTGACGGTATGGGAATTGCTGGATAACCTGAACTTTATTATCTAAGCTAGGAGGAACGGGCAGACCGACAGGGTTGGCAGTGGCCGCGAGCTAGGGTTGAAGGGGGGAGGGGGGCGTGTGGGGGACTATGGAGGGGGGGGGGGGGTGGGTGGGTGGTGTTTGAGGATACGCCGTGACTACTGAAATTTTTAATAATGGTGGGTGGAGATGATGGTGGACGAGGGAGGGCGACGGTTCAAATGCCTCGGCTACTGCAATTTTACTATAAGGTTGGTGCTGGAGGAGTGTGGGCGACGGTTGATGTACGGCGGCTACTAAAATTTGGGTAAAGGAATTGATGCAGGGCGGGAGTGCCCAAGATCGCGCACGGTCCAATAACAATATGCATGTATGATAATAAGGAAAAGTGGCGCGGATCCGCCGATTTTTGCGACGCTCAAGGCGGGTAGTTTGTTTTTTATAATTCTAGCTAGCTGGTCTATCGCACACAGTTCGTCCTAATCTCCAAATAAACTTACCTGCCTTTAGCTTCCACAGGTGGTGGTTTTACAGCGCACTTGCATCGCACACAGTTAAGCCAGCACCTCCACGCTTTGCTCGCGCTTGCGCAGTCGTGGTGATTTCAGTGCACTTGCATCGCACACGGTTGAGCCAGTACCTCCACCCTTTGCCCGCGCTTGCACGGTCGTGGTGATTTCAGCACACTTGCATTGCACACGGTTGAGCGAGTACCTCCACCTTAATTTCCTCGCGCTTGCACGTTCGTGGTGATTCACATCGCACTTGTATCGCACATGGTTAAGATATTATACCCCGTGTCTGTTGAGGGTCATCAGAGTCTTTGCAGCAAAAAATAACGTTAGGGAGGGTCAAAATACAGCCACACCAGCATGTGGCCCAAATATATATGAGTGAAAAGGGTGGTATGTGATGTTCAAAATTCCAATGCACAACTTTGACCCCGCGGGCCCACGGTTGGGCGCGTCATTGAAGATCGATGAGAGGGGCCAGAAGTCAAGAACCACCTGGAAGTGGCCAAATATATGTACGAATATTGGAGATGTTTAAAACTTTAAATATACAATGCATAACTTTGGTGGCACCTGCCTCCCAAACCCTAAAGCTCCCTAACAGCCACATAGCTAGGATATATATAATGACATAATGTCGTACCTAGCTAGGAAGCTTGGCCCACCACCTCCCACTTCATGTCAGCAGGGTGGATGCACGTAATGATCGATAATTTGGTCATACATGCATGTTTCCATGGCCTACGACAAGACGGACCAATGAATCTTTCATTTGGTCAAATGACAGTTGTTGTTGTCGATAAACCGCTTGGGCCAATAGATTGAACCATCATAAACATCACACGAGAGGGACCACAAAACCAGCACCTCTTGCATGTGGCCCAAAATGATGTACGTTGGGAAGGGGTGATGTGTGTTTTCAATATAGAATAATGTACAATTTAGATGTGGTGCCTACCTCTCGATACAGACAACAACCATGCAGGCAAGGTAGTTAAGGATGAGATACGTACGCAGGGTTTGATGTAGGTCGAACCCAGCAATTCGAGCATCTAGGAGGGAATCCTGACAACGCATGAGCTCGAGCTTTGGTTGACCGACATTTGACGGTGACGGCCCTAACATGAACTAGGAGGAATCCATTCATGGCCAACACATACCCCTCATTATCGGTCAAAGGGATGATATATATACACTCGGAGAGCCCACAGATATGAGTGAACCATGTGCTATTTGAAAACATTTCGTGAGAAGAATGTAGGTTTTTAAATCCCCGTAAATCCAAAACTAAGCTGAAAATCGTGAAACCTGCCATGGTGTCACGACATCGCACTTATATGTCGAGGAATTTTTCTCGTCCATTGTGGCGCAAGTTTTATTACAAGCCTCTTACAAACCGGAGCTTCTCTCAAAGAAGCCTTGTGGTTCCGATAGGGAAACATGTCCCCCTTGTGGCCGAAACATAATCACTACCTCTTTTCACCTTGTATTTTCTTCTACGGGCAACATGGAACGACAGGATATCCGTGCCGAAATTTAAACTTATTCAGGGTTCGTTTGGCCTTTTTATACACTAATTGAGTTTACTAGGCATTTAATGCCCACAATTCAAATCTAAACTACAAATACATGCTCCAGTTCACCAAAATGGCTAGAAAAATTATACATGTGTCCTTGGGTGCATGTTTTAGGTCCCATGCCAGGAATGTGAACGAATTACACCCGTACTGGTGTCATGGCTTGTACTCAAACATTTCGAATCTCGGTTTTTAAGTCCCCGTAAATCCTAAACTCACCATAAAGTCATGAAAGGTGTCATGGTGTCACGTCATGGCACATATATGTCATGGTAAAAACATTGTCCAATTAGGGCCAAGCTTTATTACAAACCTCTTACAAAAACTGGAGCTTCTCTCAAAGAAGCCTCGTGGTTCTGATAGGGAAACGTGTTCCCCTTGTGGGCGAAATGTAATCACTGCATCTTTTCACCTTGTATTTTCTTCCACAGGCAACATGCAACGACAGGATATCCGTGCTAAAATTTGAACTTATTCAACGTTCGTTTGGCCTTTTTATACACTAATTGAGTTTCTTAGGCATTTAATGTCCATAATTCAAATCTGAACTACAAATACATGCTCCAGTTCACCAAAATGGCTAGAAAAATTATACATGTGTCCTTGGGTGCATGTTTAGGTCTCATGCCAGGAATGGGAACGAATTACAACCGTACCGGTGTCCTGGCTCGTCCTCAAACATTTTGAATCTCAGTTTTTAAGTCCCCATAAATCCTAAACTCACCGGAATGTCATCAAAGGTGGCATGGTGTCATGTCATGGCACATATGCCCTGGTAAAATCATTGCCAATTTGGGACAAGATTTATTACAAACCTCTTACAAACTGGAGCCTGTCGCAAGAACCCTCGTGGTTTCGATAGGGAAACGTGTCCCCTTGTGGGCCAAACGATAATCACTCCCTCTTCTAGCCTCGTATTTTCTTCTACACTCGACAGGGAACAACTGGAGATTCACGCTGAACTTTGAAATTATTTAGGGTTTGTTGGACCTTTTTTATTCATTAATTGAGTTTTCTAGGCATTTAATGTCCATCATTCAAATCCGAACTATAAATACATGCTACAGTGCACCAAAATGTCTAGAAAAAACGTACAAGTTTCCTTGGGGTGCATGTTTAGGTCCCATGGAACGAATGGGAACGAATTCAACTGTCTCGCCGTCCTGGCCTAGCTACAAACATTGCGAATATCGGTTTTTAAATGTCTGTAAATCCAAAACTCACCAGGAAATCATGAAACTTGGCATGGTGTCACTACATGGTATATATAATTGTCCAATTTGGGCGAAGCTATATTACAATCCTTTTACAAACCGGAGCCTGTCGCAACCCTCATGGTTCTGGTAGGGAAACATGCCCCTCTTGTGGGCGAAACAATAATCGATGCCTCTTCTCGCCTTGAACTTTGTTTTCTATAGGCAACATAGAATGACATGAGTGTCGGGCTGGAATTTGAAATTGTCCAAGGTTCGTTTGGCCATTGTATATACATTACTAATTACTAAGTTTTCTATGCATTTAATGTAGTCCATAATTCAAATTTGAACTACAACCACATGCTCCAGTGAAGCAAAATGGGTGGGAAATCATACATGTGTCATTGGGTGCATGTTTAGGTCTCGTTTAAGGAATGAGAATGAATTACAAACTTGTCGTCATTCCTGAAACAATGAGAATTTCGGTTTTAAATCCCAAGAAATAAAAATTCACCCAAAAACATGAAACTTGGCATGGTTTCATGACATGGCAATCACATATATGCCATGGTAAAAAAATCGTCCAGTTTGAGAAGAGGCGCACACATTAGTAGCCAACGAAGCCCTTTTTGAAACAAAAAGCTGACACATTAATATCGCAAACGATTGTATTATATTTACCGTGTATAAATTTAACCATACTCGGTGGCGTGCGTGCAGTTGTTTGATTAGAAGGGACGAGCGCGAGAAGTCCGCTGTGCAGGTTCAACGGGACGCGTGCGAGCAGTACGCTGCGCAGGCTCGACAGGGCGCGTGCATCCTGTCCAACTCGCAGGCTTGATGTGACATGTGCGAGCAGCAAGGCCGCCCATGCTCATTGGGAAGCGAGCTCTTTGACCTCCATGCACCAGCCACCGCCCGCCTCGCTCACAACTTCTCCATTAATGGGTTAATTAAAGCACCTGGACGGAGGGTGTTTGCTTGTGATCCCATGGCAGCATTTGCTTTGTTCGTGTTTTCAACTCATATTCCGCCCTAATTTAAATTGCCACATAGGGCAACGTATAATACGACCACAAATAAAATGGCAACGGATAATACGACGACAAATGTACAATGGCGCAGATAATAATTGTCTTACATATTCTGGATAATTTAAAATGCCACATGCGGCAAAGCCCGGAAGACACGGGGGCAACAGAAGAAGGAAATTGCAGACAACGATCTGGGTCGCTACTGTCTCTACTCGTCGATGGATCGTCGGGCGGCGAAATCCTCCAGCTCCTTCTTCAATTCCTCACGACTTTGCTTGAAAGCAGCCATAGATTCCTCCACCTCCGGCTCGCGCTCGATCTGGAGCTTCCTCAAGCCACCCATTAGTTCCTCGACGACCGCTTTCAACGAATCTCCAAGGCACTACTCCGCTCATGCAGCATCTTCCAGCCGGCGGCCTCCTCCTCCTTCTCGGTGACCAACTTGAGGAGCTTCGCATTGTCATCCATGAGTTGCTCAATGAGGCTGGTTGCCTTGTCAACTGAGGCATCGCTGATCTTGAGCAACTTCATCAAGCCATCGACCAGATCCTGCTGCATAGTGACGCTAGCGAGAATGTCGTCGTCGCCGGCGAAGGACTTCAGGAACGCCGGCTCGTCGTGATGTCCGACGCTGCAAATGCGCTTGTGAGAGCCCTCGCGTGCCCGTGAGAGCTCGTTCGAGGGCTCCGCGGCGCGCCGGGTCATCTCTGCTGCGGCTGTGGCTTCGCGGCGGGACCTCTCTAGTGCTTCCGCGGCCTTGATCTTTCCTGCCTAGTTATATGTCCACCCTAAACTCCTCCTACCGGTCATGGCGGAACGACTTGACAGAAAAAACCAGTTTTGTGGGTGATGAGGAGAGGAACTGTGAAGTAATTTTCGAGTGGGTAGCCCGGTGCTAAGGGTGAACACATATTAGTTTGATAGGTGTGAATATATTTGCAATTACTTATTACGTTGTAATCAGCAATGTGATGAGAAACAAGGTCAAAATTTATTGATGGCAGAAGGTTGACCATGTGGTTGCTCGCCATTGAGGCGGCCGCGACCCGCTCCACTCTGGCGTCCCTGCGCCCTCTGCTCGCCGTTGAGGCAAAGTTACAATGGCAACGGTTAATAATTCTTAATAATTATCTTACATATTCAGGATAATTTAAAATGCCAAATGCGGCAAGGCCCAGAACACTCACGACCTACATATGCACACAATTATAGTAAAATATAAGCTAAAAAGCTGAGCTGGCGGCCTTCCGACGATGGTCTTCTCGGACTCCATGATCAGCATAGCACCCTTGCGGCCATTCACTCCGAGTGTCCTGACCCGCCTCCGCCTACGGAGCTGCTAGCGCTGGGAGGCTCTTGGGGCTACTGGGCCTCTTCCAGAAGAGCTTGACAGCGTGCAATCGCGCGCATGACAACTCCACGGAACCGCTCCATTTCCATGTCTCTGGTCTGGTAGCAAATTCCGTCGATCACCTGCATCCTCAAGATATCACGTTGGTGATGTTCTACTGCCGGGGCGCCAACTCCGCCAAGGATGCGCCGAGCCTGGCCACCACATCATCGGGATCGAGGTTGACACGGCCGCCGCGCAATGATGAAGCCGCAGCTGCCTTTCTCTTGACTAAATCGCAGAGGTCCTTCGCCCATTCCTTCGGGGCATCGCCTCGGCGAGCACCGGTGACGGCGGTTCTTCGGGTGGGTCGTCGATCATGCCGCCGAGCAGCTCTGGATCTTTTGCACGGTGGATGGAAAACTGCTCATCACACCTCCTCTGCAATATGTCGATTGTGCTCCCAAGGACCGTGACACCGATATCGCTGCCGATGGGCCATGGTGCCTGCACCGGCCGATGAAGCTCTTGCTCCCCGACCTGCTCCGGCTCGTTCTCCTCGCCGAAGATGTAACGCAGGTAGGCGTCGACGTTGAAGCTTTGGTCGTTGCCTGGCATGCCTGGAATAACTAATGGTAGATGGGTGAGGACTAGATGTTCGCAGAGTGTCGCGGCGGTGCGTTGCCGCCTGGGTTATATGCAGCAAGCCGTTACCTGGCAGCGGGATACCGGTGAAGGAATAGGCGTGGATTTTACAATTCACCCATGTGGAGCACGGGAAGCATTCGCTCGAGCGCGGGAAGACTAAGAGGAGCACACACACACACACACACACAACACGAATACCGTATCCGGTGCCACATGTTATTTATCACACAAGTGTTAACATAAGGAAATGCACGTGTAACTTACTAATCATCACACACGAGTACTCGCAGACGCATCTTGTGCGATACTCCTACCAACCACAAGCAACTAGTTTGCATTTTTAAAGCTTTTTGTACACACAGAATCGCACACGACTAACTGTATTAATCATCTGTGTTGTAAATTCTCATCGCAAACAGTTCATCTGAGTTGGCTGTTTTCCACGTATCACACACATCTTGTTAAGTTGAACCATTTCTGTTGCGTTCACTAATCGAAAACAGTTTGTCCGAGTGAACCGTATGCCCTATATCACACACACCTTGATCTGGCTAACCGTTTATGTTGCACTCCCTAATAGCAAACGGTTCATCGGAGCGAACTGTATGCCGTATATCGCACACATATTGATATGGCTACCCGTTTCTGTTGTTCTGCCTCATCACAAACAGTTCGAATGGGTTAACCGTGTGCCCTACATCGCACACGCAACTAAAATCTGAACCGTGATTGATGCGTCCTCCATCACAAACGTTTTGCACCTTTTTTGATGGTTTTTTACATCCCCGTTTGTGATTAATGCATCGCACACAGTTTCGTGAAAGGGTCTCTGACCGTAGTGTCACGTTAGCAGCATCCTGCAGTAGTGAGGCCATGACCAAAACAAAAGGTCATGGATTCTATGACCTTCTATTTTGGTTGCTAGCTGTTTGCCCAGGCCACGTCGGATTCGACGTGGCAAAATTGCGACCAAATGAAAAGGTCATTACTTAGATTCAGCCCGGTCCAGTTCGATGTAGATATGGGCCGAGCCCAGTAATTCAGCCCATTTAATATATTATTTTCTGTTAATTTTTGTGAGCTACATGGGCCTGACCCAACAATTCAGCCTTTTTATATTCACAATTCGGACTTTTTATATTCTAGGTCGTGGCCTTTTAATATTCAATTTCTTATTATTTTCGCCCTTCTCTAACGTGTTTTCTCCATTAAATAAATAGCTCCGGTCCAACTTTGTTTGGGCCATGGCCAATTCAGGCCCAGTACTATTTTCTGTCATATTCAACCCATATGAAGTAGCATGTACACAATTTTCATAATCTTAATGTCATTTAAAGCAGCATGTACACAGAGAATACAACATTTAATTACACAGGAATACATCATCTACACAATTTGCCTTAACTTACTACTACATCACATTGTTCCAACTCATATTAGCACATCTGATGTGCTCCAGATGTGACAACTTGCCTTCCTATAAGAACACTCCAGTTCTATCTGCTCACCCCCATTCACATGCAACATAAGAAGCTAGTGTAGAACGCCATCTTAACCACATCCGCAGCACCATAAACTGGTGTAGAGCGAGAAGCTTCAGCAAGGAGGCATATGCTCCACCCTTGCGTCCGGTGGCACCTGCAGGGAGGGAGAGAGACTGAGAAGCAAGCAAATAAAAAACTGAAGTTTAGGGCAACCAAGCTCATGCTAGTGATCAACCAAGCAAGCAAATAAAGCAGCTAGTAAAAAGCAAATTAGTTGCTCATAGCAAAAGGTGGATAAATCAGTTGCCATCTCATAGCAAAAGGTGGATATATTAGTTGCTATCTCACAGCAAAAGGTAAATTAGCTATGCAAGGGACGGAACAGAAAATGTATTTAAAGATCACAATACAATGGCTCAATGCCTGAAGCTTTTTCGCTTACGATAGGAGATTATGCAAAAAAGAATACAAGATGCCTCTGAACAGGAGCAGAGCAGGTATAGAGCACCTATGTTAATGTTGCCCATACAATTTATTTAACTCTTAGGTTCATATTAAATTCAAATAATCTGGGACGGTTCAAAAAACAAAAAATGTGAAGCAAATAGCATCTTCAGTTCAGCAACAGGTTCTACATACAGTAAGAGCAGCACATGACAGTAAAAACAGTGAGCAAAAACCAAATGAGTTGCTTTAACTCTAACTAGTTGGTAACAAATTGGCATAATCTGGGACAGTTCAACAGATCAAAATGTGAAGCTAACATCATATGCTCAGCTGACAAACGATGCATATGTAACTCCTCTACATTATACAGTACCACACTAACAGAACTACATCTCTAGACACAAGAACAAAGTGGTACGTTGATGACATGCTAGGCATCAGTTTTAAAAAGCTCGATTTTAGATCATCAACAACCAGAAAGCCTCAGCGGTCTAAATAGCACACCATCATCAGATCACCGACGAGCAGGACCCGATACGACCCATACACAACAACTAGGAAAAAACGGGATCTAGCAGAGAGGGAGGCGGGTACCTTCTGGTTGACAAGGTCAAACGCCCTCTTGTGCACCCGCATCTCAAACCGATCCCATGTGTTGGTACCTATTTTACCAAAACAGGATAACATAGTTACACTCTGTTTACTTTCAAATCATCATAAGAAACTACATCACAGCTAGAGTAGCAGATGACTGATTTGTGATGGGCTGAGTAACAGGTTTAAATAGCTCGATTTTGAAACATCAAATGTATCCGAATAATCATATGAATCATCATTTGCTCAGCCCATCTACCAAGTGCAACTACTTCATCATTGTAGGTAAATTAAGATGTTAAATGACTAAAACTAGTAGTATGCTACAATCGTATGGTACTGGTTAAAAATGTGACCAGAGGACTACACTTGAACACATCACTTGCAATGCCTACTGGAAGGAGCAAGTGTATAGAAGAAAACAAACATTAGATAGGCTGGCCATCAGTCTTAAAAACCTCTATTTTGTATTCCTCAAAGAGAATCTCAGGAATATGTTGCTGTAGAATCATCTGACCAGCCAATCCATCATTAACACACGTGCACACACAGAGCAGAGAACGATTTGAAATCAAGTGCAAGAATTGCTGCAGCACATACAACTAGCATGGTACGGTTTGTGGGTGATGGAGAAATGCATGTGAAGTGCATAAATCACAGAGGTGTGTGTACAATACACACCATCTTTGACAGCAAGCAAAACAGACAGGAATAGAGCATGTCAACTACTATAAAGCACAATCACTAGCATGGTGGTGAGAGAAGTTTCAAGACGCCAACCATTCTTCTTGCATGTCAAGTACAATTACTGCTAGTCTGCTACCCTGTAACACATCAAGGGGCACGAACCCCATATGCAGAACCAAATCATGCATGTGAATCATCAATCAATCAATCAAAAACAGAAAGAAAAAAGATGGAGTGATGCATGCATGTGTACCCATGCAGGAGCATACTACTACTAGCTTAGCTAGGATGGCATGCATGGTGTGCCCTCCTTGTGCAGCTAGCGCGATGAGCTCGTCATGCGTTCAGGTGAGAGTTCACTACAAAAAACCCATATGTAAAACAGAATTGCACACATAGAATTAAAGTCAGCGACAGCAGACACGACATCAGACAGTGGTTTGTATTTTGACAACAGCCGGCAGCTTAGTAACGCTGCCGCTTGCTTGTGTTGGTGGATGCGACAGACGCAAACACGTAGAGGCGAAGTTGCGGATCAAGCGGCTCTAGTTGCAGCAGAAAAGATAAAGATTACCGGTCACTAGAAACTGATCCCACGCCATTAGAATCATATTGGAAGCTAATAACTAGTCAATGCAACATCAAGTCTATTCACTGCTACCTGTAACACATGGACTAAGGGGCAGGAACAAAACCATGCATGGATAGATGCGTCAACGGTAACAAACACGACAGAGAGAGATGACCTTGCAGTCGTCGGCAGAAGGAGAATGGTTGGAGGAGTAGTAGCCGGCCTCCGTCGCGAATCTGGAAGCACCAGTCTCGCCATGGCGAATCTGGCGCCACCTCGATTTAGGGCCTCCCGGCAGGATAGGGAGATAAGGTGAGTGGAGGGCTCAGCGTCAGAGGGCACCGACCGCACAACTACGTCGTCATCGTCATCATCGACCGCACGACAATGGACGAAGCAGACGGAGCCGTGGTGGACCTGCGAGCATGTATTGGGAGGGGACGGAGGAAACCACATCAGTAAAATCGAAACCAAGCAACAAAGAGAGACCATGAGGGGGAGAGAGAGGAAACCCTAACCTTCCATGGCCGCAGCTGCCCTTGCGCGGTAGTGGATCCTCACTAGGAGCAGAGGAAGGGCGGATCTGGGTGCGCCATGGCCGCCGGCTCACGTGTAGCCCTCTTCCCCCAAAGGGGATAGAGAGGTGGTTCAGTGAGAGAGAGGGGGGAGCCGAGGCCGTCCATCTCGGCATTCTCAGGAGAAGGGGAGCCGGAGGAGGTGGGGATCTGGCTCGGGGACGGCGGTGTTGGGCGGAATCGATGGGGGCGGCGGCACACGAAGGAGGGCGTGGCTAGGGTTTGGACGAGGGGGTGAGAGGAGAGATGCGCCGATCCAGGAGGCGAACCGGGGATGAAAGGGATGAGGGGTGAGAGGAGGAGGGGGAAGAGGGCTACCGTCGGATCCGGGACTATCCAACGGTGTTTGATGCATGATCCGCATGAGGTGCTCATGGACCAACCAGGACGCAATAAAGGCCTTGATGAAGTTATGACCATATAAATAGGTCGTAATTGATAAAAAATAAGTCTTTTTACATGAGAAAAGCATTTATTGGAGTAAAATAAAGTTTGTTGTGAAGAACCTACCAACTCTATGTATCAGACCAAATTTTACATAATTGACCAAATGGTTTCTTGTAAAATTCTTTTGATCCACGTCTCGTCAAATTGACAGATCACCGTTGATTAAGCGAGAAGGGGTCAAATTTGAACTACAGCTCCCTCATAGTTTGTTTTTTTAAAAATCATTTCTAGGTACATAAGTATCTATTTCATCATAGAAACTCCAAAAGTTTTGCAGGATTCAACCCCTAGCTACGAATGGTCATACTCGTCGTTTTGACCGCATTTTGAAACGGGTATAAGAAATTCAAAAAAATTAAAACCTTTGCACTGTGTCATTACATGTGACGTGCTTTCTAGGAAAAATAACAAATTTGGACAATGGCTAATGTCTTAAAAAACTGTTAACGGAAACGAGCTACCATGTATGAAGATCCATGGCTTTCAAGTCAAATGGACAATGTTATGGCAACATTCATGAAATAGTTTGTTCAAATGATATCATATTTCGCACAAGTTTGCATATTGGAATGGCAAACAATGTTGCCTAAGGAAGTTTTCATTTTCTTTGGACGAAAAAATCATTTTCCATTTTCCGAGTGCCCAAAATGAGTTTTTTTATGAAGGACCTACCAAATAATTGTACAAAAAATTGGACGAAATAAAATTTCTAAGATATTAGGCCATATTTAATGAAAATTGACCAAATGGTTGGGTGTCACAAGCTTTGATCCACCTCTCGTGAAAAAGACAAATTTCTGCCGATTCACTTGGAAGCGGGTTAAATTTGAACTGCAGCTACCTCATAGTTTGCTCTTTATTTTTCCCAAAAATCATTTTTAGGTACAAAAGTATCTATTTAATTAGAGAAACACCAAAAAATTTCCAAGATTCAACCACTAGCTAGGAACGGTCAAGCCCGTCGTTTTGACCGCATTTTGAAACGGGCATAAAAAATTCAAAAAAAGTCAAAAAATTGGAAAACCTTCGTATTGTGTCATTATATGTGGCCAAGTTACCAGGAAAAATAATAAAATTGTAATACGATAACTATTTTTAAAAAGTGTTCTAAAAAACGAGCTATCACGTGTGGAGATCAATGGCTTTCAAGCCAAATGATCAATCTTATGGCCACATTCATGGCATAGTTTGTTCAAATGATCTCATATTGTGCACAAGGGTGCATATTCGAATGGCAAACAATGTTGCCTAAGGCAGTTTTCATTTTCTTTGGACGAAAAAATCATTTTTCATTTTCCTAGTGCCCAAAATGAGTTTTTTGAAGGACCTACCAAATAATTGTTGCAAAATTGGACCAAATCAATTTTCTAAAATAATAGGCCATATTTAATGCACAATTGACCAAATTTTTGGGTGTCACAAGCTTCGATCAACCTCTCGTGAAAAAGACAAAATTTTGCTGATTCAGTTGGAAGCGGGTCAAATTTGAACTGCAACTGCCTCATAGTTTGCTCTTTATTTTTCCCAAAAAGCATTTTTAGGTACGAAAGTATCTATTTAATCAGAGAAACACCAAAAATTTTCCAAGATTCAACCACTAGCTAGGAACGGTCAAGCCCACCGTTTTGACCGCATTTTGAAACGGGCATGAAAAATTCAAAAGAAAATAAAAAAATGGAAAACCTTGACATTGTGCCATTATATGTGACCAAGTTACCAGGAAAAATAATAAACTTGTAATACGGCAATTATTTTAAAAAAAGTGTTCTCAGAAATGAGGTATCATGTGTGAAGATTCATGGCTTCCAACTCAAATGCTCAATCTTATGGCCACATTCATGGCATAGTTTGTTTAAATGCTATAATATTGTGCACAAGGGTGCATCTTGGAATGGAAAACAATGTTGCCTAAGGAAGTTTCCATTTTCTTTGGACGAAAAATTCCTTTTCTATTTTTGAGTGCCCAAAATGAGTTTTTTTTGTGAAGGACCTACCATATATTTGTTGCAAAATTGGACCAAATCATTTTTATAAAATACTAGGCCATACATAATTCACAATTTACCAAATGGTTGGGTGTCAAAAGTTTCGATCCACCTCTCGTGAAAAAGAGAAATTTCCGCCGATTTAGTAGGAAGCGGGTAAAATTTGAACTGCTGCTGCCTCATAGTTTGCTCTTTATTTTTTCCAAAAATCATTTCTAGGTACATAAGTATCTATTTAATCATAGAAACACAAAAAGTTTTCCAATATTCAACCACTAGCTAAGAACGGTCATGCCCGTCGTTTTGACAGCATTTTGAAATGGGCATAAGAAATTCAAAAAATCAAAAAATTGGAAAACCTTCACATTGTGTCATTATATGTGACCAAGTTAACAGGAAAAATAATAAAATTGTAATATGGTAATTAACTTTAAAAAGTGTTTTCAGAAATGAGCTATCATGTGTGAAGATGCATGGCTTTCAAGCCAAATGATCAACCTTATGGCCACATTCATGGCATAGTTTGTTCAAATGATCTCATATTGCGCACAAGGGTGCATCTTGGGATGGAAAATAATGTTGTCTAAGGAAGTTTTCATTTTCTTTGGACGAAAAAATCATTTTCCATTTTTCGAGTGCCCAAAATGAGGTTTTTTTGTGAAGGACCCACCATATATTTGTTGCAAAACTGTACCAAATCATTTTTATAAAATACTAGGCCATATTTGATGCACAATTAACATAATGGTTGGGTGTCCAAAGCTATTATCCACCTCTCGTGAAAAAGAAAAATCCCCGCCGATTCAGTAGGAAGTAGGTAAAATTTGAACTGCAGCTGCCTCATAGTTTGCTCTTTATTTTTTCCAAAAATCATTTGTAGGTACCTAAGTATCTATTTAATCATAGAAACACAAAAAAATCCAATATTCTAGCTAGGAATAGTCATTCCCGCCGTTTTGACCGCATTTTGAAACGGGCATAAAAAATTCAAAAAAAAAATCAAAAAATTGGAAAACCTTCGCATTATGTCATTACATGTGACCAAGTTACCTGGAAAAATAGTAAACTTGTAATGCGACAATTCTTTTAAAAAAGTGTTCTCAGAAATGAGCTATCATGTGTGAAGATTCGTGGCTTTCAAGCCAAATGATCAACCTTATGGCAAAATTCATGGCATAGTTTGTTCAAATGATCTCATATTGTGCACAAGGGTGCATCTTGGAATGGCAAACAATGTTGCCTAAGGGAGTTTTCATTTTCTTTGGACGAAAAATCAATTTTCCATTTTTCGAGTGCCCAAAATGAGTTTTTTTTGAAGGACCTACCATATATTTGTTGCAAATTTGGACCAAATCAATTTTAGATAATACTAGGGCATATTTAATGCACAATTGAGAAAATGGTTGGGTTTCAAAAGTTTTGATCCTCCTCTGGTGAAAAAGGCAAATTTCCGCCGATTCAGTAGGAAGCGGGCCAAATAGAACTACAACTACCTTATAGTTTGCTCTTTATTTTTTCCAAAAATCATTTTTGGTTACATAAGTATCTATTTAAGCAGAAATACATGGTTTGGTGGTGATACGTCGAGGTTTGGATAGTGGCCCAGGGCTCCAACTCCAAAGCGCATAAACTCGCATGCTCGCAGCATGGTCACCGCGTGACCTTGGCGTTGACATGCGTTCCGGGAGGCCTAGGCATGTCTAGTGGGTTGGGCACTCCCCAGATAGGTGCTAGGAATAAAATGACAACATAAGAATCTCATGAGGCGATCGAACTATGCTCAAACATGAATTAGCAGCCTAGTGTTTGATTAGCGGTACGGGAAATGCACATGGCCAATGGGCGTGAGTTTTGGCTGAGGATGATCATGTACTAAGAAGACTGTCTTCACAAATTTTCAGCTCAAGAGGAGGAGCCTAGGTGGTACTTGCTTTGCAAAGTACCACACTGGACATAAATATAAATGTTGAAGCTGGGCTCAGAATAATGAATGGATTGAGCTAAAATTTGGTGGAGGATGGTTATTTGGGCATTGGAAAGCACTATAGAAAGTTGATACCATTTGCACATGCCAAAGTGGTACTTCCTTCACAATGCTCTTCTCTGGACAAAAACTTGGGAAAATTAGTGAGAGAAATTGGATAAATAAAATGAGCTCAAATTTGGTGTAGATAAGTTACATAGGTATGGTCATGCCCTGGTAGATTTTTAGATCATTTGGGTAAGCTTCTCTCTAGATAGAAACTTTGGAAATCTTCAGAGGAAGATTTACCAGGAAAATGGAGCTGAATATTATCATGTGGAAATGATTTGGGTATGGAAGAGTGCCCAAAAAGTTTGAGGGTAATAGGAGGGGTCTAGATAACACTTGCTTTGCAATGTGCCAATCCGGCCATTAAATAGAAATTGAACCTGGGCTCACATAGATGATTTGACTGAGCTGCAATTTGGAGAAGGGTGATAATTTGGGCATATGAAAGAACTGTATAAATTTCATGTCATTTGGGTATATAAAAATGGTACTTCTTTCACAATGCTTCTAGGTGGACAAAATCTTCGGAAATTTACCGAGAAAGATTTACTGGGCAAATGGAGCTGAATTTTGTCATGAGGCAATGATTTGGATAGGAAAGAGTGCCCAAAATTTTTGAGGGCAATCAAGAATATATAAATAGCACTTCCTTCACAAAGTGCTGTTCTGAACAGAATAGGAAATGAATATTGTTGACTTATTTTTGAACTAGGCAAGGAAGGATTTCTACATATTTGACGAAGATATGACCCAAAGAATTTATGAGATTTTTTGGGGATTTTTGGAATGACAGAAATATAGGTTGCTTCACAACCTAGGGCAAAAATTGACACATGGACATGATACATAGGCAAAACTGATGAGGTGGCGCCTAGTCATAGCAATCCACCACAATTTACAAGGCTATGACCATCTATATTGGTCGTGATAAGCTAGAAAATAAGGCAGCGGACCAGTGTTGTCTTCTTTATGACCATTTCGTGTAAGGAAATTACGATCTTTCTAACCAAAATGGTCAATATAGTATTGGGTTTGGAGCCCCCCGAACAGCTTTTGACCAATTGTCTCAAATGGTCATAGATTTATGACCAATTCTTCCAGGGTCACTGACAGAAGGTCACAAGTTGACATATTTCTTGTAGTGACTTGATGCTCCTTCTTGATTTCTACCTCCACAGCTTTTAGCATCGCGAAGAGCTCAGGAATTGTCTTATCCATCCCTTGCATATTATAGTTCATCATGAAGCTTTTGTAGCTTGGTGGCAGTGATTGAAGAACTCTGTCAATGACACTATCATCAGGAAGATTAACTCCTAGTTGAGTCAAGTGGTTGTGGTACCCAGAAATTTTGAGTATATGTTCACTGACAGAAATATTCTCCTCCATTTTGCAGCTGTAGAACTTATTGGAGACTTCATATCTCTCAATCCGGGCATTTGCTTGAAATATTAACTTCAACTCCTGGAACATCTCATATGCTCCATGACGTTCAAAACGTCGTTGAAGTCCTGGTTCTAAGCCGTAAAGCATGGCACACTGAACTATCGAGTAGTCATCAACACGCGTCTGTCAGACATTCACAATGTCTGCAGTTGCTGGCACGGGTGGTACACCTAACGATGCTTCCAAGACGTAATTCTTCTGTGCAGCAATGAGGATAATCCTCAAGTCACGGACCCAGTCCGTGTAGTTGCTACCATCCTTTCAACTTAGCTTTTTGTAGGAACGAATTAAAATTCAAAGGAACAATAGCACGGGCCATTGATCTACAACAACATAGACATGCACTACAAAAAAATACACTTCTGTGATGATATGTGTTTGTCACAGTAGGTCATGTTTTCTGTCATGCATGTACATCCATGAAGATTTTATGACAGAATCAAGATAGTTATACCTGTGCTATCATAGAAGTGTTCCATGACATTACCAAAATTATCATCACGGAAGTGTCCACTTCCATGACGATAAATCGCGCGTCACATAAGTGCTTTCGTCAAGGGTGACCGACATGTGGCATCCACCGTAACGGAACGCCGTTAAGCTATCGGGTCGGGTTTTGGATCCATAACCCGTTAACAGCCCCGACCAATGGGGATTTTCCACGTGTAAAATTATCATTGGCTGGAGGAAACACGTGTCTGCTCATCGTTGGGACAGATGTCATCCACTCATTGGACGTAAGGCGCCTATGATACGTCGACATGTGGCACGGCCCAATAGAGGCCCATTCCTGTGAAAAGGCCAGCCCGTTTGACTTGGTCAAAAGGTGGCGGGCCAGCCCATGGAAAGCATGTTAACTGCCTGTTCGCATATAGCCCATTTACAACCCGCTAACCCAAGGCCCGTTACACCCTATCCGAATTAGGCCCAGTAGCATCATCTGGGCCATCCAATATGATTCCAGCCGTTTTCACTTCTGGCGCATGTATGGCCCATGAAGTCTTTCGGCCCATATGAGGCCCTATGTAACTCTTGGCCTATTAACGGCCCGTGGTGAAACTGGCCCGTAATGAACAGTGTATCACTTTACACCCATTAATGGCCCGTGGTGAAACTGGCCCGTAATGAACATTGTATCACTTTATACCCATTAACGGCCCGTTATTCCGTTGGGCCGTTTCCAGCCCATGTTATCTTTCGGCCTTCTCAGAGCCCATTTATTCTTGGGCTCATTTCCAGCTTTCGTTCACTTACAACCCGTTACTATCATTTTCTGCTTGTGGGCCAAATTTAGCCCGTGGTTACAGTCGGCCCGTTTGTGGTCCGTTAATACGTTGGGCCGTTTTCATAGCGTCATCAAATACAGCCTATTAACGATGGCCCGTTATGGTCGGCCCATGAACGGACGATTCCAACTCTAGCCCGTTTACGGCCATAATGCGGTCTGTTTGGCCCATGTTTGGCCAATCGACCATACGGCCCGTATAAGTCCCATTGATGATACGAACCGCAGAAAGCCCATTGTTTCTACGGCCCGTAGCAGGCCCATTGTTTCTACGACCCGTAGAAGGCCCACTGTTTCTACGGCCAGTAGGAGGCCCAGTGTCACTACAGTAAATATTTGCCCATGGTTATTGTGGCCTAGTTTTAAAAAATAGGTTGCCGGTGAGGTTGCCTTCGTCCCTTGCTCACTGCCGCGACGTGGGCAGTTGTCGCCTCCCGCCGCCCTCTTCTAGGTTGAGCTACGTCCCGACATCCCTCAGGTACAACTCCCTTTACAGCCGGCTTGCACCACTGCTCCAGCTGCCCACATCACTCCTTGTGGATATTTCTCTATTTCTTTTCCCCGCACATACCTCTACTGGCTTCTACGTACTGTATTTGTGATGAGTTTATGTCTCATCAACTAGTCCCATAATCTTATTCTAATCACGCTTCTTCAATTTCTTTGCCACAGGGATGCTCATCTTGATTTTGGTGAAACTGCACACAATGATCCGATGGTCAAAAGGTTGCAAACTTCATTTATTAGGAAGCTCGAACGTTGCTAGCAAATTGAAGGCTGGTCAGGGTTCACGGTTGAAGGGCTAGGGAGTGCATGGATCATTTTTTTCTTTAGCTGCCTCTGTTCCAAAATAAGTGTCAACTTTAGTAGTAGTACAACTTTGTACTAAAGTTTGCACAAAGTTGAGACACTTATTTTGGAACGGAGGGAGTACATATTTGCTATGATCAGTCAATCATTGAGATGCAATAGCATGCATGTTAGTCTCCTTTGTATTTGATGAAATGTTGCAACGGGCAACCTTGGACGCAAGATACATGTAATAGAAGCTGGAAGCTTCATAGCATTGTACAAATTTATCTCATCGATAAATTACAAGACGCATACTATACTAGTACTTCCTCCGTTCCTAAATATAAGTCTTTGTAGAGATTTCACCATGAACCACATGCGGATGTATATAGATGCATTTTAAGTGTAGATTCATTCATTTTGTTCCATATGTAGTTCACCTAGTGGAATCTCTACAAAGAATTATCTACTAGTAATAGCTAGCCCCCACTACTAGGAATTCTCTATCCTCTCCTTGAGCCACATCATCAAAATTGATGTAGCCATTAGATGAAGTAAATCAGTCCATAATAGCCGTCTGATCTAGACGTTGAGAGGCTCTGTACTAAGCCACATGCAAGCATGCAGAAATACCATGGGACATGCATGTGAGTGGGTTTTAAATCACATCAACATGTCTGCATGCAAGCATGCACTGGTAGCATGCATGTAAGTGAGCTTTTAAGTCCCATTAACATGTCAAAAAGAAAAATATAATCCCATTATGCAGTAGGAGTTGGCTGATCTTTTTTCCTTACGTGGGATGATCTAAATGATGATGGGAGTTTATTTAGTTTGGCTACCACATTTGTCATGCGGTTATAGAGTTTTCTTTTTAGTTCTATGAAATCGATAATTTTGCACAGAGAGATATACCGCTATTCCGCGGCAACACGCGGGGACTCATCTAGTAATGTTTAGGAACAGAGGGAGTACTATGTAAAGAGTTAGGTGTCGCACGGTGATAGTGTGAGGCGGGCCATGTAATCACTGAGCCTGCCTGTTTTCACTGCTCTTGCACTCCTCCGCTGTAAGAATGGAGAATAATGTAATCTAGTACGCCGAAAGCGTGGGACATCCAGCAGTCCTACCACCTTAGTAATAAGGCAATGAGCCGTCAAATCACATAGACCCAGCAGTAAGTTGGACGGACGAAGCAACCATCACTCTTGCGCCAGTGGGAGGTCGCGTCCGCTTTGCCCGGGCATGAATGCGGCACTGATTCTTTGGAGCGGCGCAGACCATTTCGGGCGGGAAGCGCGCACGGGCAATGGAGGGGCTTTGGGTGGGCCAGGCTGGTCAGGAGCGGGCGTGGCAGCTGTCCGCATGTCCCTACCGGACACGCCCGGAAACGAGAGGATGCACCGACTCTCGCGGCTAAAATCGTACACTACACACCATCTCTCTGTAGGAGTAGGTCAATCTGTCGCACTCTCTAACACACACATGCTGTTAAACACACACACGCACACGCACGCACCTTGGCCCCGTTGCACCTTCTAACTTGACTTATTACACCTAGACGGAGGGAGTAGTAAGTATACGAGATACGGTGGCACACTGACTTAAGTCGAATATAAGTGCCCAAAATTTGTGTGCATGTTATAATAAGGATTCACTTAAAATAGTATGTGAGCGAAAAGAGGGATTAATTGGACAGTGTTCCCGAGCAGTAGCGAGATGTGTGAGGTAATATACACCGCTGGCGCTTTTAAATTTTCTTATTAATTTGTTTGTTTCACCCTCTGACTGGTGGGACCCAACGTACTACGTGGAGAGAGGTAAGGTGACTAAGGCTGCATTATTTCTGCACCACTGTGGATAGTCTTACCACCAAAGCCACATGACACAATTATGATTGAAATCCCAATGACTCCCACACACAAAAAAAACACGGCATGCTTGTCACACGGATGCAGGAATTTATAAAAGGTTATTTTCCTCTCGTTGAACATAACGGGAGGGTTGTGTAGCTGGTTAGCCTGTTCGCTCATCAAACTTGAGGTCTCGGGTTCGATAAGCGCACTTGAGCATAATTTTTGCGGGAGGATTCTTTGACCGGTCAAAATGTTTTCTAGGGTTTGCACGCTTCACACTTCCTCTCCAAGATATACTAGCAAGATGCCCGTCGCTGCACGTAACATCAAGATGCATTTGTATGACTTGTTTATCTTGTGAGAGAAAAGGATGAACGAGGGAAGGCCTTATTTGCAAATGTGGAGAGGTGTGTGGGTACCTTTTGCAAAATTGCCATAGTTTCTTTCCTATCCGCCGATATAAATCGGACGGCCTATATTGCAGGATGGCGGGCACACCATCATCACCAACTCGTATTTTTATATCCAGTATATATATATATATATATATATATATATATATATATATATATATATATATATATATATATACACACACACTGGAGCCTCGGTGCTTGCGTTTCTCTCTTCACACTCTCTCGCCTCTCCCCACCGGAGCCTCAACGCTTGTAGTTGCTCTCTTCACACTCTCTCGCCTCTCCAGATCTAAACAAGACTTCGTTGGCCTCTCTCTCCCCTCACTGCTGCTCAAAGAGCCGGCAGGATCCGGCCCACCGGAAGGGAAGGAGGCTTAACGTTGTCGCCGTCGGCGAGGGAGGAATCCACTACAAGCGCAGCTGTTCACTTTCCACCCAGCGGCGGCACGGGAGGGCCTCCAACCCCTTCTTCTTCTCCGTCCTCCGCCCCCACGAACCACGCCCCAAGAACCTTAAGTTATAATTTACTTACTCCACATGCATTGCTCTAGCTGCATGTATACCATGAATCTAGGACGTGGTTCAAAGAGGAAAGGAGTGGGGGAAAGTAGTGGGAAAAGTTGTATTCCCTCCGTTCCTAAATATAAGTCTTTGTAGAGATTTTACTAGGACTACATACGGAGCAAGATGAATGAATCTACACTCTAACTACACTCTAAAATGCATCTATATACATCCGTATGTGGTTCATAGTGGAATCTTTAAAAAGACTTATATTTAGGAACGGAGGAAGTATATAGCATGAATCTAGGACGTGGTTCAAAGAGGAAATGAAGGGGGAAAGTTGTATAGCATGAATCTAGGACGTGGTTCAAAGAGGAAAGGAATGTGGGAAAGTAGTGGGGAAAGTTGTATCGCATAAATCTAGGACGTGGTTCAAAGAGGAAAGGAAGGGGTGAAAGTAGTAGTTCAAAAAGGAAAGGAAGGGACAAGCCTGTAGAGTTTGAGCAGGACTAGATTTGCTGCGCTCACATAGGGAAAGGTGTCTAAAGATAACAAAACTGGGACCAAGACAAATATGCTCCTTGGTTGTTTGTTCTTTGTTGCAACAGACTGTGCATGACCCTTGGTGCGTCCACTGTCCCGTGCAACTTATTAGCTGTTGTTAATCTAAGGCCCTGTTTGGTTAAAAACTCCCTAGTCCCTACCTGCTTGGTTCCAGGGACAAAACATGGACTAGAGGTTACTAAATGACATGCTAAAAGACCATGTTACCCCTAGTAATGAACTAATAGAAACAAGGTGCGATGCGTGGCAGGGGCAAATGTTGGAAAAAGTCCCAAAAAGACTCCCTCGGGGTCTTCTTTCTTTAGTCCCAAATGCCCACTTTTAGTCCCTAAAGTCCCTCCTATTTGGTTTAGATGGGACCGACACGGAGTTTTTTAGTCCCTACACCAAAATGTCCTCAAAACAAACACCCTCTAATAATGCACTGGAAAATTGATGCAATGCCACGCTTAAAAGCAAATTACATGTTTAACTAATTTTATTGTTAATATAATCTCTATGTTAATATTAATCAATGCCCCGCTTGAGAAATGCTACCGTCTTGCTTTCTTTCCAGTTTAGATAAGGTAGATGCTTCTTTTGTTGGCTTCGTGTCATCCACCGTTATTCACCACTAATTGTTTCCTTTGCACCTCTGTAAACAGGTTATCTACTTCACCTCGTTGCCATTGTGACCTTTTGTTGGACTGCACAAAACACTTTTGTTTTAAGAGTGTTTTGTGCAGTTCAACCAAAATGTCACACCGACAACGTTGCTTGATTGCTTGATCTTAGTGGAACTGCACAAGAGGAGATCTTACTTCCTATTCGTTAAGGCTTAATTTGGTTCAGATCTTCTTCTTGTGAGTTGTTTGAATTCGCATCATGAGAGGTCAAGATTAGCCTTCTTTCACATGATTCTCGCAGTGTGCTTTCATATGTTGTGCTACTTGTACGACAATGTTGCTTGATTTTAGTGAACTGCACAAATGGAGACAAGACTTCCAATCTGT
This sequence comes from Aegilops longissima, assembly GCA_021605205.1. Lineage (NCBI taxonomy): Eukaryota > Viridiplantae > Streptophyta > Magnoliopsida > Poales > Poaceae > Aegilops > Aegilops longissima. The sequence continues at coordinate 210,025,920 of CM038682.1, read as the reverse complement.
ATGTGCACCGTAATATCCCATTGAGGTAAGATAAGGAAATTTCACAACTGCTGGCCTGTATTTTCCACTTTCATCAGAAAATTAAGTTTAGTACTATACTTGTGCTCCCTAATTGACATGCCAAATCTTACATTCAAGGCGAAGCTTGTCTATTATTGAACCAAGTGATGAAGGGGAAGAACAAGCGGAAGAAAAACAAAAATCAACTCCCGGTGCTGTAATGAAGCACTGGAACTATGATGACACATGTAATGATATAGTTTTGCATCTTAATTTATTGCTATGGCTGGAACGAGCAATTGTTTTGCCACTGTTTTGATGCCATACATAATTATCTCTACTTGTGCAAATAGGGATCTTCTTTGAAGATACCATATATTTTAGTGGAACTGCACAAGAAGATGTTGGAAACATTTAACTAATCGAGGAGTATATAGTAAGCATGGCCACCCCCGTAGATAGCAACAGATGGTTCCGGAGAAGTGCTTCATCTGTATGCTCTACACAATCAGCCTCCTGACAAAGGTTGGTATTCGCCCACTGATTTCATCCATATAATTGAGCTTTGTCATCTCTATTGTTGTTGTGCTACTGTTTAGATACTATCATGAAAAAGTGGTATTGTCCTTGAGAAGTGCTTCATCTGTGCTGTTTTAAATATTTCCTTCCCTTTTTTTCGAGCAAACATGGATGCTAGCATTTAGTAGTCCTCTTGTCTTTGCACAACAGGATCATCTTCCTCTGAAGAAGAATATGGAGTACGTGAAGTGACTAGTTCCGATTATGCTAGGATGAAGAAGCCCTGTCTATCTTCTCATCAGAAGGAGCAGTTGAAGGATGGTTACATTACTCCCCACAAGACCAAACTAACTTCAGCTCAGAAGGACCGACAAATCTCCATTTTTTTTGCTATGATGCGCGACTACAATGTTGTTCTAGGATTCTTTCTGGGAGTTCCATTTTTCTAAAAGTGTTCTCTACATGGACCATGTATATATGTGCCTATTGAAACTGTCAAATCATAGTACAGTTTGCTTTATACCAATCACTTTTTTGTATTTGTGCAAACAGGGGTGCTCAGCTTGATTTCAATGGGAACTGCACAAAATGCTCATGAATACATCGAATCATTCATTTCCACCACAAGAAAGGAGGTGCCGATAATTTCAAGGCGTTGCAACATATAAGGGCGAAATCATACAAGCTACGCGCGAATTTGGTTGATTTTGGTGGAATTGCACAAAAAGAACAACTGGTTTATTTAGCACGAGGTGCCATGTCAATGTACGAACTGATGGCAAACCCTGCCCATTCCACAACCGTAGGCATTTGATATTTTGGAATGGGACAACCTTGTCAAATTTTGCTCATTGATTTTAGCAAGACATGCGTTTGATATTTCCGAATGGGACACCCTTTACTGTCAGCAGCGTCGATCATATTCTTTAGTTGTGAAGTAAATATTGCCTCTGACATGTGAGTCGCTGAGATGCATAATCATCGATCGTTTTGAATGTTTTCTATGAATTGCCAGGCCTGTATGTTTGATTGCAATGTACAACAACGCTAAAAAGCTTCTCAAACTCTCTGTACTCCTTCTGTTCCTTTTTACTTCACACATTGTGAAAGTGCATACTTTTTTGTATAAGATTGGTCAAAGTAGAGATACTTTGACTGCAGATAAACTTTTATGCGACTAGAAAGGACCGGAGGGAGTACATGTGAAATCGCTGCAAACGAGGTGATCACCACAGGAATAATGCTAGTACGTATTGTTTTGCATGTTCATCCAATGCCGTGATACAGAATTGAACTAATCGAAATAAATTCATTAATACACGGTCGGATTTCATATAAACATGCCGGATTTCATTACATTTCATACATTCTCAACTAAAAAGGGGTGCGCTGGAGGTATAATTAATTAACCGGTTACCCACTGTGTCCCGCCGAGCGAACAGAAGCTTGGTGATTTAACTACGTGCAGTTGCGAATCGACATGTGGCCTGTTGGGCCCACGTGTCAGTCAGCCAACTGCACCAGCAGTTAATTAGAAGCAACGTTCTTCGACTCCACGTCGCCGCCAAGAAGCTAACCGGCCGTCAATGGTCAACCCGCCTAGCTTGGCTTCAACCGGAGGGTAGCAGCGGTGGCCTTACTTGGACCCGAGCGGCGGTGACCTACCGTGTTCTACTCTTCCTCGTTTTCTATGTGGCGCGGCCTCGTTGGCAGCGGGGAGGGGCCTCGGCGGAGCCGGCGATGTCCTCTGTCTCGTTGCCGGCGGGCGGCGCCTCAGCGGAGCGGTGGAAATCCTCCCCCACGTTGCCGGCAGGGTGGGGCCTCGGCTGAGCCGGCGATGTCCTCTGCCTCATCGACGCCAGTGGAGCGGGGACTCGTCGGAGCCGGCATCGTCCTCTGCCTCGTCCTTGGTCTCGCCAAACAGCGCCTCGCCCGCTTCATCGCCCTCTTTGCTAGCCTCTTTGTAGGCGGCCGCAGCCTCCGCCACCCGCATGCGGTACCGCCAGCGCTCGAGGCGGCCCTTGCGTGTGGAGCGGTACGAGTCGAGCAACGCCTCCTGCTCCGCCTGCTCCGCGGTGATCTGCTCCTCCGCCTACAGGTGTTCCTGGAGGAGATGGTGGTTGTAGGCAGCGTTGGCCTGCGCCTCCCGGAACTGCTCCTCACGCATCTGCCTCACCCTGTCCATATATTGGGCACGGGCCTCGCCGATGGTCATGGTGCAATGCACCGGCGAGGATGGCACGGAGGAGGGGGTTGGAGCTGGATCGTCGACTGCCATGTTCTCCATTGGGACGTCATCATCCTACGGCTGCCTGCCGGCCAGCCGGTCGGTAGCAATGGCTGCCATCTCCTTGTGGTCCGTCGTCCGCCCATCCCGAAGAGCGCTGGAGTGTGAGGAAGCCATGGTGGGCAGTAGTGGTGTGGACAGGAGAAAGGGAACAGATGCGGATGACTGGAGCTATGGCCGACGCAGCAATTTATATAGCAATGGTGGGCGGGCGGAGGGACGGACGTGTGGCGCCGGAGTAGCCGCCTCGGCAACCGCGTATCATTAATGTGGGCGGCAGATGGACGGACGGACGACACTTGTTTCATTTGAAGGCGGAGCAATCGCCTGCACCGGGAAGCGGGGCGGGCGGCGCTGACTGTTTCGGGCGGAAAGCGCGCACGGGCGAGGAGATGACTTTACTTGGAGAGGATGACAATGGGGACCCACCAGGTCCATAGCCTCACGTACGCAAGTGCCTCCTTATATATATATATAACTATAATTTATTTTGCTTCCTCCTAGTTTTCTGACATCACGGTCCCACACCATTGTCAACCTCCTCGAGTAGTCAATAAACGAGAGAATTGCACAAGAAGCGGCCGACAGCTGGGACCAAGCAGCTCGAGCAGTATTTGTGCATAGTTTTTTGATGTTTAACCCAGATATTAATTTTTCTCCTCTGAACAACAACGAAAACATCGCTGCAGGTATTAACTTGGCGGGCAGTGGCCCGTCTAGCCCAGCCGATATCCAGCCCGATATTAATTTTTTCAAGTTGAAAATGGCTAGCCCAGCTATACTTTTTTAGGAATACCCAGGCAAGGTCATTATTCTCCGACCATTGGGCTACAAATCTTTCCTAGGAGGGATGCATTAGGCCTAACAAGAAAATGGGCTTTAAGAAATAATAAATGGGATGTAATTGTAAAACTGGCAAGAATTATAAAAAATGCACCAAACACGTGATTACTTTATAAATTATTATTTTTCGATATTGAAAATTTTAATTTCATTAATTGTTGCAAGCACAATGTTTCGTTGGATTTTTACGTAATATAAATTTATATTGAAATTGTATTTAATCTGACTAGAAATTTCGGGATAAAAATATTTCGGATCCCATCAAAATGTGGGAAATTTTATTGAATTCTGTTTTGAACGGTTGGTTCAAATGGGCTGTACTTTTAACAAACTATAAATGGGCTGTAGTAAATTCCATTAGAATTCAAAAATGGGCTACACATTCTTACAAATCTCAAATGGGCTATAAGTTCTCTGCCACACACTCCTGGCCTTACTAAGTTGATGCGTCCCCTAAAAAAACAGAGTTGACGCGTATGCAAGGCTTTGTCAACTAATAGTGAACACACGGTTCTAGCAGCAGTGGCCGTTGGATGTCCATCCAACGGATGCCGTGCTTCTGCTTCAATCTCAGATATTCTTGCTTCAGCCGCCCAAAAAATGATTCCTCCCCCTGACATCTGGGGCGCACCGTTTCAGAAGCTGACCTGTGGGCCTACTAAGTTGACGTACCAAGGGATTTGTAAACTTAGTCAATATAAACGATTCTAGCTGTAGTGACCGTACGATGTCCATCCAACGGCCGTCGTGCTTCTTCGACCTCTGGTCTTCTTGCTCCAGCCGCCCAAAGCAGCGCTGGTCGTGCCGCCTGCTCCTGCCTCCCGTGGCCGACTGTGCTACCGCGGAGGTCTCACCGCCCCCTACTACTCCCACCGCTGGCCAGGCCATCCCTCCACTCACCCACACCCCCTATTATTCTGCGGCGACGGCAGCGCATCCGAACCAGTGAACCCTCATACTCCTCTCCGCGTGTGCATCCACTGCCGCGTCTTTCCCGGCTCCGTGTCGTCCCCTTCCTAGACCTCGTCGTCGTCCACCGCCGTGGTGCTCTCGGCGCGGCGTGGTCAACATGGTCAAGGAACGACTTCCATCGGACGTGGACTGTACGTGGAGAGGCTGACAGCTGGGTCCATGGCAGCCGCAAGGAAGTGCCTCCTTATTACGCGCAGAATAATTATTCCTCCACCTGACAGCGGGGACCCATCGGACGGGCCACCATATTTCGTGAAAAAAATGATTCGCCCCCTGACTGCTGGGACCCACGAGCTACATCTTCGCACGCAAGGAAGTGCGTCCGGGAAAAAAAATGATTTGCCCCCTGATTGCTGGGACCCACCAGCTATATCTTCGCATGCAAGGAAGTGCGTCTGAAAAAAAGATCCGCCCCCGACTGCTGGGACCCACCTGCTACACCATCGCACACAAGGAAGTGCATCCGGGCAAAAAAATGATTCGCCCCCCTGACTGCTGGGACCCAGCAGCTACACCTTCGCACGCAAGGAAGTGCGTCCGGGCAAAAAAAAACCAAAACGATTCGCCCCCGTAGCTGCTGGGACCCACGAGCTACATCTTCGCATGCAAGGAAGTGCGTCCGGGCAAAAAAAAAACGATTCGCCCCCTAACTGCTGGGACCCACAGGCTACATCTTCGCACGCAAGGAAGTGCGTCCGGGCAAAAAAAACGATTCGCCCCCTGACTGCTGGGACCCACCAGCTACATCTTCGCACGCAAGGAAGTGCCTGACAGTCGGGACCCACCTGGTCGAAGCGTACGTAGCGTTGTCATTCTGGTCGCGAACGTGTACATACATACTGGTCGATGTAGAGGCGCGCATGTGTCGTAGTAGAGGCGCGCACGTAGCATGTACACGTACGTACAGCGGCCAGGGAGCAAGAAAGAAAATACGGCCACGTATGTGTACGTACGGCCAGGGCTCGTGTACATGGCTGGGTCGGAATGGAGAAACAACATCGTCGTCGTGTTCATGGGGAGGCAACGGAATGCGTCGTGTTTATCGGGAGGCAACGGAACGCGTGGGAGCCAACCGGCTGGGTCGGAACGGAATGCGTGGTCGTGTTCGCCGGGCGTGGGCGGAACAGCGATGGAAGCGAGGCTGGCGTCGCGCTGGCGGAGGAAACAGACCTCCCACGCTCGAACAGGTCCTGTTGATCGGGAGGGTGTAGCGTATCGCAAGACGGAGGAAACAGACCTCCTACGGTCGAAACGGGGGTCCTGTTGATCGGGAGGGGTGTGGCGTACCGCAAAACAGACGAACCAGTCCTCCTACGGTCGAAACGGGGGTCCTGTTGATCGGGAGGGTGTGGCGTATCGCAAAAGCAGACGAAACGGACTTGTGTTGGGCGCTAGGTCAAACGGGGTCTGTTCATCGGGAGGGTGTGGCGTCGCAAAACAGGACTCCACGGGATACTGTTCATCTCCACCGTCGACCTCCTCCAGCCTCCACGGGCTACCGTCGACCTCCTCTAGCCTCCACGGCTCTGCTCATCCAGCCTCCACCGCGCTACTCCACCGGCTCTTGCTCAACCACCCTCCACCGTCTCATCGCTCATCCAGCCCTCCACACCACGGCGTCCTGTTCAACCACCCCTCCACGGGCACCCCTCCACCATCTACTATTCATCCAGCCCTCCACACCACGGGGTCATGTTCAACCACCCCTCCACGGGCGCCCCTCCACCGTCTACTGTTCATCCAGCCCTCCACCACACCACGGGGTCCTGTTCATCCAGAGGCAAACGCCACCGCTCACTGCTCATCCAAACCCCCCCGCAATGCTCACTGTTCATCCCAGAGGCAGCATCGATCGGCTTCGATTAGCAGCAAGATGGCGAATCGCCGATCGGGCTCGATTAACAGCCATCGATCGATCGCTCGGGTTCGATAACGTGTAGCTGCAGCGGCAATCGCTTCGGGTTCAGCTTAGAGCCCAATGCCTCGCTTCGGGTTCGATTAGAGCTAACGCCTCGCACACGTGCATACGTACGACGAGAAAGCGCGATCGCCGCCCCGACCTCCCACCGTAACAAGCAACTCCCGAAATTTTCCTCCCCCTCGCTTCTACCATGGTTTTTTTCATCATGGACGGCCCAAAGAATGTCATGCAGCTGCGTCTCCGCCCGCCCAGGACGAAAAGCCCATTTTCTGTCATGATTTTTTGTCATAGAAGTAGGAGCCCACCACATCTATGATGATACCGGGTTTTGTCACAATTATCGTCATAGAAGTGTCATATGTATGACAGAAAAAAATTTCGTTCGGCCCAAAATGTCACGGATGTGTCTTTTTTTGTAGTGATGCAGAATACTATCAGGTACTAAGTTCATGATAAATTAAAGTTCAATTAATCATATTACTTAAGAACTCCCACTTAGATAGACATCCCTCTAATCATCTAAGTGATCACGTGATCCAAATCAACTAAACCATGTCCGATCATCACGCGAGATGGAGTAGTTTTCAATGGTGAACATCACTATGTTGATCATATCTACTATATGATTCACACTCGACCTTGTGGTCTCAGTGTTCCGAGGCCATATCTGCATATGCTAGGCTCATCAAGTTTAACCCGAGTATTCTGCGTGTGCAAAACTGGCTTGCACCGTTGTATGTGAACATAGAGCTTATCACACCCGATCATCACGTGGTGTCTCGGCACGATGAACTGTAGCAACGGTGCATACTCAGGGATAGCACTTGTACCTTGAAATTTAGTGAGAGATCATCTTATAATGCTACCGCCGTACTAAGCAAAATAAGATGCATAAAGGATAAACATCACATGCAATCAATATACGTGATATGATATGGCCATCATCATCTTGTGCCTTTGATCTCCATCTCCAAAGCACCGCCATGATCACCATCGCCACCGGCTTGACACCTTGATCTCCATCGAAGCATCGTTGTCGTCTCGCCAACTATTGCTACCGCTTAGTGATAAAGTAATGCAATTACATGGTGATTGCATTTCGTACAATAAAGTGACAACCATATGGCTCCTGCCAGTTGCCGATAACTGTTACAAAACATGATCATCTCATACAACAATTTATATATCATCATGTCTTGACCATATCACATCAGAGCAAGCCCTGCAAAAACAAGTTAGACGTCCTCTACTTTGTTGTTGCAAGTTTTACATGGCTTCTACGGGCATAGCAAGAACCGTTCTTACCTACACATCAAAACCACAACGATTTTTTGTCAAGTGTGATGTTTTAACCTTCAACAAGGACCGGGCGTAGTCACACTCGATTCAAGTAAAGTTGGAGAAACAGACACCCACTAGCCACCTGTGTGCAAAGCACGGCGGTAGAACCAGTCTCATGAACGCGGTCATGTAATGTCGGTCTGGGCTGCTTCATCCAACAATACCGCCGAATCAAAGTATGACATGCTTGTAAGCAGTATGACTATTATCGCCCACAACTCTTTGTGTTCTACTCGTGCATACAACATCTACACATAGACCTGGCTCGAATGCCACTGTTGGGGAACGCAATAATTTCAAAATAAATCCTATGATCACGCAAGATCTATCTAGGAGATGCATAACAACGAGAGGGGAGAGTGTGTCCACATACCCTCGTAGGCCGAAAGCGGAAGCGTTTAGTAACGCGATTGATGTAGTCGAACTTCTTCAAGATCCAACCGATCCAAGTACCAAACATATGACACCTCCGCGTTCAGCACACGTTCAGCTCGATGACGTCCCTCATACTCTTGATCTAGTTGAGGCCGAGGAAGAGTTCCATCAGCACGATGGCGTGGCGACATTGATGATGATGTTAACGGCGCAGGGCTGCCTAAGCACTACGGCGATATGATCGAGGTGTGTAACTCTGGAGGGGGGTACCGCACACGGCTAAAAGATCAACTTGTGTGTTCTAGGGTGCCCCCCTCCAAACGTATGTAAGGACGGAGGCGGCCGGCTGGCCCTAGGGGGCGCGCCCAAGGAGGGGAGTCCTACTAGGACTCCAAGTCCTAGTAGGATTCCACCAAGAGGGAGAGAGGAGGAAGGAAGGAGAGTGAGAGGGAGTAGGAAAGGGGGGCGCCGCCCCCCTTCCCTTGTCCAATTCGGACTCCAAGGGGGGGCGCGTGGCCTGCCCTGGCTGCCCTCCTCTCTCTCCAATAGGGCCCATGGTGGCCCATTAGTTCCCCCGGGGGGTTCCTGTAACCCCTCCAGCACTCCTGTTTTATCTGAAACTATCCGGAACACTTCTGGTGTCAAAATAACATGGTCCAATATATCAATCTTTACGTCTCGACCATTTCGAGACTCCTTGTCATGGCCGTGATCTCATCCGGGACTCCGAACAACCTTCGGTCATAAAATCACATAAACTCATAATACAAATCGTTATCAAACTTAAGCGTGCGGACCCTACGGGTTTGAGAACTATGTAGACATGACCGAGACACATCTCCGGTCAATAACCAACAGCGGAACCTGGATGCTCATATTGGCTCCTACATATTCTACGAAGATCTTTGTCGGTCAAACCGCATAACAACATATGTTGTTCCCTTTGTCATCGGTATGTTACTTGCCCGAGATTCGATCGTCGGTATTACCATACCTAGTTCAATATCATTACCGGAAAGTCTCTCTACTCGTTCCATAATGCATCATCCCGCAACTAACTCATTAGTCACATTTCTTGCAAGGCTTATAGTGATGTGCATCACCGAGAGGGCCCAGAGATACCTCTCCGATACAGGGAGTGAAAAATTCTAATCTCGATCTATGCCAACTCAACAAACACCATCGGAGACACCTGTAGAGCATATTTATAATCACCCATTTTTGTTGTGACGTTTGATAGCACACTAAGTGTTCCTCCGGTATTCGGGAGTTGCATAATCTCATAGTCCGAGGAACATGTATAAGTCATGAAGAAAGCAGTAGCAATGAAACTGTAACAATCATAATGCTAAGCTAACGAATGGGTCTTGTCCATCACATCATTATCCTAATGATGTGATCCCTTTTATCAAATGACAAGACATATCTGTGGTTAGAAACATAACCATCTTTGATAAACAAGCTAGTCAAGTAGAGGCATACTAGGGACACTATGTTTTGTTTAGGTATTCACACATGTACTAAGTTTCCGGTTAATACAATTCTAGCATGAATAATAAACATTTATCATGAAATAAGGAAATAAATAATAACTTTATTATTGCCTCTTGGGCATATTTCCTTCACAAATCCACCATCAACTCGCAACTGGGCCGACCTTTTTTTTCCTAGTTGCAAGTCTACCATCGACATGCAACTGGGCTCTTCAATCCTTTTTACCCAATTGTGCAAGTCCACCATTTGATTCATGCTGGGCCTGAGTTTCTTTTTGGGCCAGTTGCAAGTCTACCATCAACTTGGAACTAGGGATTTTTTGCCTTAGTTGCAAGCCCACCCTTGAGTCGCAATTGGTTCTGCCTTTGTTTTTTTTGCCATAGTTGCAACTTCACCATAATTTGCAAGTGGGCCGACCCTATTTTCGTCGTTGTTGAAATTCCACCGTGACATGCAACTGGGCTTTTGATTCTTTTTTTGCCTGAGTAGCCAGCTCACACTTTGAGTCATAACTAGGCCTGAATATTTTCCGCCTCGGTTGCAAGTTCACCATCGACTAGCAAATTGGGTTGAGTTTTTTTTCCAGTTGCAAGTCAACAATCGACTCATGACTGGGCATGCCTCTTTTTTTTATCCTAGACGCAAGTTAACCATCGAATCACAACTAGGCCCTTAATCCTTTTTCTTATGCAATGCAAGTCAACCATTGAATCACAACTCGGTCTGCCCCTCTTTTCTACCCCAGTTGCAAGTCCACCATTGACATGCAACCGAGCCCTTGATTCTTTTGTTACCTCAGCTCCAAGTGCACCTTTTATCCCAACTAGGTCTAATGTTTTTTTGCCCAATTGCAAGTCCATCATCGACTCACAACTGGGCATGAACCTTGTTTTATCCCATTTATGAATCCACCATCACCCCGCAACTAGGTCGACCCATTTTTGCTTCAGTTTTCAAATCCATGCTTTGACTCACAACTGGGCCTGACTTTTTCTTTCGCCTCAGTTGGAAGTCCACCATCGACTCACAAACTTTTCTGAATTTTTTTCCCAGATGCAAATCAACCATCGACTTGCAACCGGGTACGCCTCTTTTTGTCCTAGTTCTAAGTCCACCATCAAGATGCAACTGGCCCTTAATTCTATTTTTCCCAACTTCATCCTTGACCCTCAGTTGGGTCTAACTTTTTTTTGCCTTGATTGTAAGTCAACCACCGACTCGCGAACATTTTTTGAATTTCGTGAACAATTATTGAAATTGTTAATATTTTCATATTCTTGACCATTTTTTAATCCTCGTCCATTTTTTTATTTGGTGAACATTTTTGGAACCGTCGAATATTTTTTGAACTCGTGTATATTTTTTCGTATTCTTCGATATTTTCTAAACTTGTAAATATAATAAACTCACCAACATTTTTTGAATCCATGATCATTTAAAAAAACTCGTGATTTTTTATATCTCTATGAACATTTTTTGAATTCATGAATATGTTTTGGAACTCGTGAATGTTTTTTTCATATTCACAAGCATTGTTTTGAATTGCGAACAATTATTGAACTTGTGAACAATTTTCCATATTCTAGATCATTTTCCCAGTCATCGACCATATTTTTAATCCTCGGGACAGTTTGTGGAACCAGCAAACATTTTTTGAACACATGATCATGTTTTCATATTCACCAATATATATTTTGAACTCGAGAATATTTTTGACAGTCGCGACTATACGTGTGAGGCATCTATGCACCTCACAGACTTGCAAGTCCTACATGGGGTCCGTAAGTGTGTGCATCCATTGGATAGAAATTCAGAAAGAAAGGAGGGTGGAGGGCTGGTTGTGGCTGGACTAAGCCGAATAAACTGAGAAGAAAAGAGAGTTTAAGTGAATGGAGCAACTTTCATTAATGTTGAGTTCCGGTTATATGGCCTGAACAGATGTTTACATTGTTGGTTACAATGATTTGTGTCAACTCAAAGAGATGCAGCGACGATTCACTAATAGATAGCGTATGTTCAAAGCAGTATCCTAACTGTCACATGGAGTAGGATATTCGAAGGAATATACTAATTTCTTAATTAGCCTAAATCTAATGCTAATTTACTCCTAACATAAACAAAGAAGCACAAACAAAGTTGTCAAAAAAGCTAGTCCACCATGTAGGTTTCCCTAGGAAAAAGGGGCTCCATATATCTCGCACTGAGCGAGACAGAGGGAACCCTCGCTGAAGGTTGGGTGCCCCGAGTTGGGCCGGCCCAGGCGCATGGGAAAAGTAACCTCATTTTCTGTTTTGTTGTTTCTTCATGTTTTTTGTTTGTGTTTTCTTTCTTTATTTCTTTACTTTTATTTATACCTCCAAATATTTTAAATCGATATATTACAAAAATCACTCTACATTAAACATTAAAAAAATGTTGACCAAGCATTTGGAAAATGTTGAATGTGCATAGAGGAAATGTTTATCACGTATACAAAAAATTATAAAAGATATGTATGAAACAATTTAAGTATGTATTTAAAAAATCAAGATTTGAAAAATGCTGAGCAAGCGAGTTTTTTAATGTGTATCGGAAAAATGTTGACCGTGTATTAAAAATGATGATTTTATGGATCATGTATATAAATATGTTAATCAAGAATTTGAAAATGTTGAACAAGTATTTGAAATTATTAAATTTGAATAGAAAATGTTGACTTTGTATTAAAAATTGATGAAATATTTTTACATGTATATAATAATGTTAATTAAGCATTTGAAAATGTTGAGCAAGTGTTTGAAAAATGTTAAATGTGTATATATAAAATGTTGACTATGTATTAAAAGGATGAATTTTTTGATCATGTATATAAAAATGTTAATAATGCATTTGAAAAAAGTATTGAATAAGTATTTCAAGAATGTCAATCAACCATTTCAAAAATGTTAAATGTCTTTATAAAAGTTGACCATGTGTTAAAAAATATTAACATTGCATTTAGAAAATCTTAATCATGCATCTGAAAAATGTTTAGCGTGCATAGAGAAAATATTGACCATGTATTAGAAAATGTTTATCTTGCATTTGAAAATTGTTAATCAAGCATTTGAAAAGGTTTAAAAGTGTGTATAGGTAAAATGGTGACCAAGTATCAAAAAATGTTAATCTTGTATCTAAAAAATGTCAATCAAACTTTTGAAAATGTTTAAAATGCGCATAGGAAAAACAACAAAAAGAAATAAAAGAAAAAACCAAATGGAAACAGAGAAAAACTAGTGAAAAAACAAAAGAAAAACAAAAAAACTCGAAAAAACCGGAGAAGAAACCATGGAAAACCCTACTTGTTTCAACTTAAGTAAACCCGCCCTAGTACTTGTTGGGAAACGTAGCATGCAGTTTCAAAAAAATTCCTATGCTCACGCAAGATCTATCTAGGAGATGTATAGCAACGAGAGGGGTAGAGTGTGTCCACGTACCCTCGTAGACCGAAAGCGGAAGCGTTTAACAACGCGGTTGATGTAGTCGAACTTCTTCTCGTTCCGACGGATCAAGCACCGAACGTACGGCACCTCCGATTTCTGCACACGTTCAGCTCGATGACGTCCCTCGAACTCTTGATCCAGCAAAGTTTCAAGGGAGAGTTCCGTCAGCACGTCGGCATGGTGATGGGATGGTGAAGTGATCCGCGCAGGGTTTTGCCTAAGCACTACGTGAATATGACCGGAGGCGTAAACTGTGGAGGGGGGCACCGCACACGGCTAACAAACGTTGGTGTGTCTTCTAGGCGTCCCCTCCCCATGTATATAAAGGAGGGAGGGGGAGAGAGGCAGCCTAGGGCGCGCCCAAGTAGGAGGAATCTTACTTGGGCCCCTAGTCCATTTCGGCCTCCCCCTTTCCTTTTACCGGAGGGGGAAAAGAGGGAAGGAGGAAGGAAAGGGGGGCCGAACCCCCACCTCCTTCTCCTATTCGCCCTCCTACCATAAGGGGGGGCGCCACCCCTTGTGGGCTGGTGTGCTCCCCTCCTATGGCTCATATGGCCCATATCTTCCCCCGGGTGGTTCCGATAACCCCCGGTACCCCGATATGTACCCGATACATCCCGGAACACTTCCGGTGTCCGAATACTAGCATCCTATATATCAATATTTACCTCTCGAACATTTCGAGACTCCCCTTCATGTCCGTGATCTCATCCGGGACTCCGAACAACATTCGGTCACCAAATCACATAACTCATATAATACAAATCGTCATCGAACGTTAAGCGTGCGGACCCTACGGGTTCGAGAACTATGTAAACATGAGCGAGACACCTCTTCGGTCAATAACCAATAGCGAAACTTGGATGCTCATATTGGCTCCCACATATTCTACGAAGATCTTTATCGGTCAAACCGCTATGACAACATACTCTATTCCCTTTGTCATCAGTATATTACTTGCACGAGATTCGATCGTCGGTATCTTCATACCTAGTTCAATCTCGTTACCGGCAAGTCTCTTTACTCATTCCGTAATCCATCATCCCGTAACTAAATCATTAGTCACACTGTTTGCAAGGCTTATTATGATGTGCATTATTGAGAGGGCCCAGAGATACCTCTCCGATACTCGGAGTGACAAATCCTAATCTCGATCTATGCCAACCCAACAAACACTTTCGAAGATACCCGTAGAGTATCTTTATAATCACCCAGTTACGTTGTGACGCTTGATAGCGCACAAGGTATTCCTCCGGTATCCGGGAGTTGCATAATCTCATAGTCAAAGGAATATGTATAATTCATGAAGAGAGCAAAAGCAATAGAACTTAACGATCATTATGCTAAGCTAACGGATGGGTCTTGTCCGTCACATCATTCTCCTAATGATGTGATCTTGTTCATCAGATGACAACACATATCTATGGTTAGGAAACTTAACCATGTTTGATTAACGAACTAGTCTAGTAGAGGCTTACTAGGGACACTGTATTTTCTCTATGTATCCACACATGTATCAAGTTTGCGGTTAATACAATTCTAGCATGAATAATAAACATTTATCATGATTTAAGGAAATATAAAATATAACTTTATTATTGCCTCTAGGTCATATTTCCTTGAGTCTCCCACTTGCACTAGAGTCAATAATGTAGATTACAATGTAATGATTCTAACACCCATGGAGTCTTAGTGCTGATCATGTTTTGGTTGTGGAAGTGGCTTAGTCAACGGTTCTGCCTCATTCAGATTGTTATGTATTTTGCAAATCTCTATGTCTCCCTCCTTGACTTGATCACGAATGGAGTTGAAGCGTCTCTTGATGTGTTTGGTTCTTTTGTGAAATCTGGATTCACTGAAGGAAATATGCCCTAGAGGCAATAATAAAGTTATTATTTATTTCCTTATTTCATGATAAATGTTTATTATTCATGCTAGAATTGTATTAACCGGAAACATAATACATGTGTGAATACATAGACAAACAGATAGTCACTAGTATGCCTCTACTGGACTAGCTCATTAATCAAAGATGGTTATGTTTCCTAACCATAGACATGTGTTGTCATTTGATTAATGGGATCACCTCATTAGGAGAATGATGTGATTGACATGACCCATTCCGTTAGCTTAGCACTTGATCGCTTAGTATGTTGCTAATGCTTTCTTCATGACTCATACATGTTCCTGTAACTATGAGATTATGCAACTCCGCCATCGGAGGAACACTTTGGTACTACCAAACGTCACAACGTAACTGGGTGATTATAAAGGAGTACTACAGGTGTCACCAAAGGTACTTGTTGGGTTGGCGTATTTCGAGATTAGGTTTTGTCACTCCGATCGTCGGAGAGGTATTCTAGGCCTTCTCGGTAATACACATCACCTAAGCCTTGCAAGCATTACAACTAATGAGTTAGTTGTGAGATGATGTATTACGAACGAGTAAAGAGACTTACCGTAACGAGATTGAACTAGGTATTGATACCGACGATCAAATCTCGGTAAGTAACATACCGATGATAAAGGGAACAACGTATGTCGTTAGCGGTTTGACCGATAAAGATCTTCAAGAATATGTAGGAACCAATATGGGCATCCAGGTTCCGCTATTGGTTATTGACCGAGAATGGTTCTAGGTCATGTCTACATAGTTCTCGAACCCGTAGGGTCCGCACGCTTAACGCTTCGATGACAGCTCATAATGAGTTTATAAGTATTGATGCACCAAGGTTGTTGAGTCCCGGATGTGATCACGGACATGACGAGGAGTCTCGAAATGGTCGAGACATAAAGATTGATATATTGGAAGCCTATGTTTGGACTCGGAATCACTCCGGTGAAATTGGGAATTTTATCGAGTACCGGGGTTACGGAACCCCGGGGTCAATGGGCCTTGATGGGCCTTAGTGGAAAGGAGAAAGGGGCCCAAGTGCTGGCAGACCTTCCCCCTTCCCTAGTCCTATTAGGACTAGGAGAAGGGGCCTCTCTCTCCCTTCCCACTTGGGGAAACCTAGTTGGACTAGGATTGGGGGAATCCTACTCCTAGTAGGAGTAGGAAACCCTGGTGCGCCTCCTCTCTCTGGCCGGCCAGCCCTTCCCCTTCCCTCCTTTATATACAGGGGCAGGGGGCACCCCAATACACACAAGTTGATCTACGGATCTTTCCTTAGCCGTGTGCGGTGCCCCTTCCACCATATTCCACTTCGGTCATATCGTCATGAGCTTAGGCGAAGCCTCTGCGGGAGAAGTCATATCGTCATGAGCTTAGGCGAAGCCCTGCGTCGGTGGAGCATCATCACCGTCCCACGCCGTCGTCTTGTGGAACTCATCCCGACACTTTGCTGGATCGGAGTCCGGGATCGTCATCGAGCTGAACGTGTGCGTAACTCGGAGGTGCCGTCGTTCGGTGCTTGGATCGGTCGGATCGTGGAGACGTCGACTACATCAACCGCGTTGTTATAACGCTTCCGCTTCGGGTCTCGAGGGTGCGTGGGCGGACACTCTTCCTCTCGTTGCTATGCCATCACCATGGTCTTGCGTGATCGTAGGAAAATTTTTGAAATTACTACGTTCCCCAACAAAGGCATCGGACCCGGGTTTTATGCGTTGATGTCATATGCACGAGTAGAACACAAGTGAGTTGTGGGCGATACAAGTCATACTGCCTACCAGCATGTCATACTTTGGTTCAGCGGTATTGTGAGATGAAGCGGCCCGGACCGACATTACGCGTACGCTTACGCGAGACTGGTTTCACCGCTCCGAGCACTCGTTGCTTAAAGGTGACCGGCGGGTGTCTGTCTCTCTCACTTTAGTTGAACCGAGTGTGGCTACGCCCGGTCCTTGAGAAGGTTAAACGGAGTCTATTTGACGAAATATCGTTGTGGTTTTGATGCGTAGGTAAGAACGGTTCTTGCTCAGCCCGTAGCAGCCACGTAAAACTTGCAACAACAAAGTAGAGGACGTCTAACTTGTTTTTGCAGGGCATGTTGTGATGTGATATGGTCAAGACGTGATGCTATATTTTATTGTATGAGATGATCATGTTTTGTAGCCGAGTTATCGGCAATGGCAGAGCCATATGGTTGTCGCTTTATTGTATGAAATGCAACGCCATGTAATTGCTTTACTTTATCACTAAGGAGTAGCAATAGTCGTAGAAGCAATAGTTGGCGAGACGACAACGATGCTCGATGGAGATCAAGGTGTCGGCGCCGGTGGCGATGGTGATCATGACGGTGCTTGGCGATGGAGATCACAAGCACAAGATGATGATGACCATATCATATCACTTATATTGATTGCATGTGATGTTTATCCTTTATGCATCTTATCTTGCTTTGATTGACGGTAGCATTATAAGATGATCTCTCACTAAAATTATCAAGAAGTGTTCTCCTCGAGTATGCACCGTTGCCAAAGTTCGTAGTACCCGGACACCACGTGATGATCGGGTGTGATAAGTTCTCGTCCATCTACAGCGGGTGCAAAACAGTTGCACACGCGAATACTCAGGTTAAACTTGACGAGCCTAGCATATAACAGATATGGCCTCGGAACACGGAGACCGAAAGGTCGAGCGTGAATCATATAGTAGATATGATCAACATAGTGATGTTCACCGTTGAAACTATTCCGTCTCACGTGATGATCGGACACGGTTTAGTTAAATGGATCACGTGATCACTTAGATGACTAGAGATGTCTGTCTAAGTGGGAGTTCTTAAGTAATATGATTAATTGAACTTAAATTTATCATGAACTTAGTCCCGGTAGTATTTTGCAAATTATGTTGTAGATCAATAGCTCGCGTTGTTGCTTCCCTATGTTTTCATATGTGTTCCTAGAGAAATTGTATTGAAAGATGTTAGTAGCAATGATGCGGATTGGATCCGTGATCTGAGGTTTATCCTCATTGCTGCATGAAGAATTATGTCCTTAATGCACCACTAGGTGACAGACCTATTGCAGGAGCGGATGCGCACGCGTTATGAGCGTTTGGCTAGCTCAATATGATGACTACTTGATAGTTTAGTGCACCATGCTTAACGGCTTAGAATCGGGACTTCAAAGGCGTTTTAAACGTCATGGACCATATGAGATGTTCCAGGAATTGAAGTTAATATTTCAAGCAAATACCGAGTTGAGAGATATGAAGTCTCCAACAAGTTCTATAGCTAAAAGATGGAGGAGAATCGCTCAACTAGTGAGCATGTGCTCAGATTATCCGAGTACTTCAATCGCTTGAATCAAGTGGGAGTTAATCTTCCGGATAAGATAGTGATTGACAGAATTCTCTAGTCACCATCACTAAAGTTACTAGAACTTCGTGATGAACTATAATATGCAAGGGATGACGAAAACAATTCCCAAGCTCTTGGCGATGCTAAAATCGGCGAAGGTAGAAATCAAGAAAAACATCAAGTGTTGATGGTTGACAAGACCACTAGTCTCAAGGAAAAGGGCAAAGGGAAGAAGGGAATTTCAAGAAGAGCGGCAAGCAAGTTGCTGCTCGAGTGAAGAAGCCCAAGTCTAAACCTAAGCACGAGGCTGAGTACTTTTGCTGCAATGGAACTGGTCCTTTGAAGCAGAACTACCCCTGGATATTTGGTGGATAAGAAGGATGGCAAAGTGAACAAGGTTATATTTGATATACAGGTTATTGACGTGTGCCTTACTAGTGTTTATAGTAGCCCCTGAGTATTTGATACTGGTTCAGTTGCTAAGAGTAGTAACTCGAAACAGGAGTTGCAAAATAAACAGAGACTAGTTGAAGGGTAAGTGGCGATGAGTATTGGAAGTAGTTCCAAGATTGATATGATCATCATCGCACACTCCCTATACTTTCGGGATTAGTGTTAAACCTAAATAAATGTTATTTGGTGTTTGCGTTGAACATGAATATGATTTGATCATGTTCATTGCAAAACGGTTATTCATTTAAAGTCAAAGAATAATTGTTGTTCTGTTTAAATGAATAAAACCTTCGATGGTCATACACCCAATGAAAATAGTTTTCAGAGCGGTTATTCATTTAAAGTCAAAGAATAATTGTTGTTCATTTAAATGAATAAAACCTTCAATGGTCATACACCCAATAAAAATAGTTTGTTGGATCTCGATCGTAGTGATACACATATTCATAATATTGATGCCAAAAGATGCAAAGTTAATAATGATAGTGCAACTTATTTGTGGCACTGCCGTTTGGTCATATTGGTGTAAAGCGCATGAAGAAAACTCCATGCCGATGGACTTTTGGAATCACTTGATTATGAATCATTTGATGCTTGCGAACCGTGCCTTTTGGGCAAGATGACTAAAACTCCGTTCTCGGAACAATGGAACAAGCTCTTGACTTATTGGAAATAATACA
Organism: Aegilops longissima; assembly: GCA_021605205.1. NCBI lineage: Eukaryota > Viridiplantae > Streptophyta > Magnoliopsida > Poales > Poaceae > Aegilops > Aegilops longissima. The sequence goes on along the minus strand of CM038682.1, from coordinate 210,006,328 downwards.
TACCGATGTATGCGATTCAATGAGTGTTGATGCTCGTGGCAAGTATCATTATTTTCTGACTTTCACAGATGATTTGAGCAGATATGCGTATATCTTCTTGATGAAACATAAGTCTGAAATAGTTGAAAAGTTCAAAGAATTTCAGAGTGAAGTGGAAAATCATCGTAACAAGAAAATAAAGTTTCGCGATCTGATCGTGGAGATGAATATTTGAGTTCTGAGTTTGGTCTTCAATTAAAACAATGTGGAATAGTTTCACAGCTCACGCCACCGGAACACCACAACATTATGGTGTGTCGAGCGTCAGAATAACCGTACTTTATTTTGATATGGTGCGATCTATGATGTATCTTACCGATTTACCACTATCATTTTGGGGTTATGCATTAAAGACAGCTGCATTCACGTTTAATAGGGCACCATCTAAATCCGTTGAGATGACACCGTATGAACTATGGTTTAGCGATAAACCTAAGCTGTCGTTTCTTAAAGTTTGGAGTTGTGATGCTTATGTGAAAAGTTTTCACCGATAAGCTCGAACCCAAATCGGAGGAATGCGTCTTCATAGAATACCCAAAGGTAACTATTGGGTACACCTTCTATCACAGATCCGAAAGCAAGATATTTGTTGCTAAGATGGATCCTTTCTAGAGAAGAAGTTTCTCTCGAAAGAAGTGAGTGGGAGGAAAGTAGAACTTGATGAGGTAATTGTACCTTCTCCCTTATTGGAAAGTAGTTCATCACAGAAATCAGTTTTCGTGATTCCTATATCAATTAGTAAGGAAGTTAATGATGATGATCATGAAACTTCAGATCAAGTTGCTACCAAACCTAGTAGGTCTTCCAGAGTGAGATCCGCATCAGAGTGATACGGTAATCATGTTACGGAAGTCATGTTACTAGACCATGATGAACCTACGAACTATGAGGAAGCGATGATGAGCCCAGATTCATGAAATGGCTTGAGGCCATAAAATCTGAGATAGGATCCATGTATGAGAACAAAGTATGGACTTTGATTGACTTGCTCGATGATCAGCAAGCCATGTAGATAAATGGATCTTCAAGAGGAAGACGGAACATCGATAGTAGTGTTACTATCTACAAAGCTCGACTTGTCACAAAAGGTTTTCGACAAGTTCAAGGTGTTGACTACAATGAGACTTTCTCAAGCTGTAGCGATGCTTAAAGTCTGTCCGAATCATGTTAGCAATTGCCACATTTTATGAAATCGGCAAATGGATGTCAAAACTACATTCTTTAATGGATTTATTAAAGAAGAGTTGTATATGATGCAACCGAAGGTTTTGTCAATCCTAAAGGTGCTAACAAAATGTGCAAGCTCCAGCGATCCATCTATGGACTGGTGCAAGCATCTCGAGTTGGAATATATGCTTGATGATTTGATCAAAGCATATGGTTTTATCTGACTTTTGTAGAAGCTGTATTTACAAGAAAGTGAGTGGGAGCACTACAGCCTTTCTGATAAGTATATGTGATTGACATATTGTTGATCGGAAATAATGTAGAATTATTCTGCAAAGCATAAAGGAGTGTTTTGAAAGGAAGTTTTTTTTTAAAGAAAGACCTCGTTGAAGCTGCTTACATATTGAGCATCAAGATCTATAGAGATAGATCAAGACGCTTGATAAGTTTTTTCAATAAATATATACCTTGTCAAGATTTTGAAGAAGTTCAAAATGGAACAGTCAAAGAAAAGTTCTTGCCTGTGTTGCAAAGGTGTGAAATTGAGTAAGACTCAAAATCCCGACCACGGCAGAAAATAGAAAAGAGAATGAAAGTCATTCCCTATGCCTCAGTCATAGGTTCTATAAAGTATGCTATGTACCAGACCTATTGTAAACCTTGCTCTGAATTTGGCAAGGGAGTACAATGGTGATCTAGGAGTAGATTACTGGACATTGGTCAAGAACATCCTTAGTGAGGACTAAGGAAATATTTCTCGATTATGGAGGTGTAAAAAAAAGCCCGTCGTAAAGAGTTACATCGATGCAAGCATTTTACACTGATCCAGATGACTCTAAGTCTCAATCTGGATACATATTGAAAGTGGGAGCAATTAGCTAGAGTAGCTCCGTGCGAGCATTGTAGACATAGAATATTTGCAAAATAGATACGGCTCAAATGTGACAGACCCGTTGACTAAGTTTCTCTCACGAGCAAAACATGATCATACCTTAGTACTCTTTGGGTGTTAATCACATAGCGATGTGAACTAGATTATTGACTCTAGTAAACCCTTTGGGTGTTGGTCACATGACGATGTGAACTATGGGTATTAATCACATACAGATGTGAATATTAGTGTTGAATCACATGATGATGTGAACTAGATTATTGACTCTAGTGCAAGTGGGAGACTGAAGGAAATATGCCCTAGAGGCAATAATAAAGTTATTATTTATTTCCTTATTTCATGATAAATGTTTATTATTCATGCTAGAATTGTATTAAACGGAAACATAATACATGTGTGAATACATAGACAAGCAGATAGTCACTAGTATGCCTCTCTTGGACTAGCTCATTAATCAAAGATGGTTATGTTTCCTAACCATAGACATGTGTTGTCATTTGATTAATGGGATCACCTCATTAGGAGAATGATGTGATTGACATGACCCATTCCGTTAGCTTAGCACTTGATCGTTTAGTATGTTGCTAATGCTTTCTTCATGACTCATACATGTTCCTGTAACTATGAGATTATGCAACTCCCGTTTACCGGAGGAACACTTTGGGTACTACCAAACGTCACAACGTAAATGGGTGATTATAAAGGAGTACTACAGGTGTCACCAAAGGTACTTGTTGGGTTGGCGTATTTCGAGATTAGGTTTTGTCACTCCGATCGTCGGAGAGGTATCTCTAGGCCTTCTCGGTAATACACATCACCTAAGCCTTGCAAGCATTACAACTAATGAGTTAGTTGTGAGATGATGTATTACGGAACGAGTAAAGAGACTTACGGTAACGAGATTGAACTAGGTATTGGATACCGACGATCAAATCTCGGGTAAGTAACATACCGATGATAAAGGGAACAACGTATGTCGTTAGCGGTTTGACCGATAAAGATCTTGAAGAATATGTAGGAACCAATATGGGCATCCAGGTTCCGCTATTGGTTATTGACCGAGAATGGTTCTAGGTCATGTCTACATAGTTCTCGAACCCGTAGGGTCCGCACGCTTAACGTTTGATGACAGTTCATAATGAGTTTATAAGTATTGATGCACGAAGGTTGTTCGAGTCCCGGATGTGATCACGGACATGACGAGGAGTCTCGAAATGGTCGAGACATAAAGATTGATATATTGGAAGCCTATGTTTGGACTCGGAATCACTCCGGTGAAATTGGGAATTTTACGAGATACAGGGGTTACGGAACCCCGGGGTCAATGGGCCTTGATGGGCCTTAGTGGAAAGGAGAAAGGGGCCCAAGTGCTGGCGCACCTTCCCCCTTCCCTAGTCCTATTAGGACTAGGAGAAGGGGCGCTCTCTCTCCCTTCCCACTTGGGGAAACCTAGTTGGACTAGGATTGGGGGAATCCTACTCCTAGTAGGAGTAGGAAACCCAGTGCGCCTCCTCTCTCTGCCGGCCAGCCCTCCCTTCCCTCCTTTATATACGGGGCAGGGGCACCCCAATACACACAAGTTGATCTGGATCTTTCCTTAGCCGTGTCGGTGCCCCTTCCACCATATTCCACTTCGGTCATATCGTCGCGAGCTTAGGCGAAGCCTCGCTGGAGAAGTCATATCGTCGCGGAGCTTAAGCGAAGCCCTCGCGTCGGTGGAGCATCATCACCGTCCTGCGCCGTCGTCTTGTGGAACTCATCCCGACACTTTGCTGGATCGAGTCCGGGATCGTCATCGAGCTGAGCGTGTGCAGAACTCGGAGGTGCCGTCGTTCGGTGCTTGGATCGGTCGGATCGTGGAGCGTCGACTACATCAACAGCGTTGTTATAACGCTTCGCTTTCGGTCTCAGGGTGCGTGGGCGGACACTCTTCCCTCTCGTTGCTATGCCATCACCATGGTCTTGCGTGATCGTAGGAAATTTTTTGAAATTACTACGTTCCCCAACATTCACTACTAGGGAAAAGCCTATACACAGAATCTTAGTAGCAGCGCGGCTCAAAAAGGAGCACTGCTGCTAATTAGTAGTAGCGCGTGTGCAGGAAACTCGCTACCGACAAGTTTTTAGCAGTAGCGCGCTCGGTGTAAACCGCGCTGCTAAAAATATTGACCGACGGTGTCCACCAAACTCCATTTAGCAGCAGCGCGGTGCCGCGAGCCGCGCTACTGCTATGGATGTAGTAGTAGCGCGCTTTTTTTGAGGTCGCTGCTGCTAAATTTCAAATTGGCACACTTTTGGTCGGTTAGCGTGGCGTCGTTGCCCAAAGCGCTGCTTTGTTTAGATCCTGCCATCTGCTAATCCGCACCAACCCACCACCTTTTCCCCACCGTCCCACCCCTCCCCTCCTCTCTTCCCTTTCCCTACCTCCCACATGCTCCCACTCTCACTCTTCTTCTTCCTCAATACTTCTCCCCCATTACTCTCTCTCTTCTATCTACCTTTCTCTCTCTTCATTACTCCTACCTAACTACACCACCTCCATTAATGCATCTCCTTTCTCTTTTTCCTTCCCCCTAGTTGAAGTTGTCTCCTCCCAAATTAGGTAGCTAGGTAGATGTAGGATTTAGTTAAGTGACCTATTTGCCCCCTAACTAGATCTATCTTTGTCAAGAAGAGCTTTGTGCACTTTTGAACTCCCTACAACATCATCTCCACCGTGTGCTCGATCTCGAGATAGAGGTGATTAAAATTTCATGCTTTTGCAAAATGGAAATATGTTTATGTGTGTGTGATATCTTTATGGAAATTGTGTGTGTGGCATGAGTTGACGCTAAATTGTGCTTTTGAGTTGCCTATGTTTTGCCGAAATGTCGATTTATTTCCGTTTCGGCGAATTTCGGGCAAACTCTAGATCCATATATGTCCTATTTTTAGGGAAGGTCATGCCGAATTTTTGTATGACTTTGATGCATGCACACATTTTTATAATCAATTTGTTTTATTATTACCGTGCAGACGTTCATGATGGTCAGTGGAACGATGGTGGACAGGTGGTTGCGGTCGGCGATGCAGGACATGAAAGAAACCTAACAGAGGTTTTGTGTCCGTGTCGAAAATGCAAAGGAATATTTTGGCTCGACCCCTATGACAATGGTCGTGTCGAAGCGCACCTGCTCATGACTGGTTTCATGGATGGCTATACTCGGTGGATAACTGAAGATGAGGATGACGATGTTGAGGATGCCGATGGGGCAGGCAATGATGACACGGGGCAAGACGAAGAGATGATCGATAATGGCGGCAGGGAAGAGAGGCCGGACATGGCGGCGGAGAAGGGGCCGGACATGGCGGAGGAGAAGGGGCCGGACATGGCGGCGGAGAGAACGACATGGACTCCATGCAACAGAGTTCGTCGGTACTAAGTTCAATTGTGCGGGACCCTCATGTTCAAGCATTGCTTCATGAGGAGGCAATCTTGAGAGAGCTGCTTCTAGAGAGGAGGCTAAGCTGGAGCAACTGGTGGTAGACTCGAACACTCCATTGTATGATGGTTGCAATCTTGAGGTGACCCGCTTGAGTTTCACGCTCCAACTCCTGAAGACGAAGGCTAAAAACAAACGGACAGACACTAGCCTCGATGAGCATCTCAAGTACCTAAAGGATGTTCTTCCCGCGGGTAATCTATGTCCTACTAGTGTTGATGAGGCCAAGAAGATCGTGTGCCCTCTTGATCTGCCACACGTTAGATACCATGCATGCATCAACGATTGCATAATTTATCGGAAAGCATGCGGAAAAAACAAGTTGTCCGGTGTGCAATGCTTCTGGATACAAGAAGGCCGGGAAGAAATGTCCCCAGAAAGTTGTATGGTACTTACCGATCACTCCCCGTCTCCAAAGGTATTTTGTAGATCCCAAGGAAGCAAAGCTAATGCGCTGGCACGTGGAGAGGAAGAAGCCCGACGATGGAGATGATCTGAAGCTGAGACACGTGAAGGATGGAAGCTAGTGGAGAGCGTTGAACAGCTTCTATCGGTATTTTGAATGTGATGCAAGGAACATCGTGCTCGGCGCGTGTACCGATGGCATGAATCCGTTTGGCAACCAGAACACCAAACATAGCATATGGCCCATGTTTGTATGGATGTACAACCTCCCCCCTGGTTGTGCATGAAATCGAAGTAAATTCACATGAGCATGCTTATTCAAGGGCCGAAACAACCAGGAAATAATATTAATTTGTATCTGGGGCTACTTCAAGAGGAGTTAGACACGTTATGGAAAACACCGGCCAAGACATGGGACACCAGCAAAGGCGAGTATTTCAACATGAGAGCCGCGCTGATCACGACAGTGCACGACTATCTCGGTTATGGATATGTGGCAGGCGGGGTGTGCCATAGATATTGCGGATGCACGCGGTGCATGGATGATACAACGTCTCAGCAACTAACGTCAAGGAAAGATGGCGGGTCTGGGAAAATCGTGTACATGGGGCATCGAAGATGGCTTGAACATGACGGCCCATGGAGAAACCGTGGAGATCTATTCAATGGTCACGCTGAGCATCAAGGACCTCCACGTAAGCGGAGCGGTGCAGAAATTGATGAGCTGTTGAAAAACTGGAAGGAGTGCCCCGCGCGGGAAAGACGATGAGAAAGGCGCCGGAGCCGCTGCTGAAGGTATGGAAGACAAAGTCTGTGTTCTGGGACTTGGAGTACTGGCACAAACTCGATAGACCTCATTGCCTTGATCAAATGCATATATGTATGAATGTCCTTGAGAGCTTGCTCGCAACTCTGATGAACATGCCGGATAAGACCAAGGATGGGCCGAAGGCAAGAAAACACTTGCAAGATTTGAAAATCAGGGAAGATCTGCACATGCCGCACCGTAAAATGTCAGACGAGACAGAGACGGAGACAGAGGCACGGGAGAAGAAGGGCAAGAAAATAAAGAAAGAGGATTATTGCCCCCTTCCTACTTCACCTTAAGTCAGGCTGAGATCAATCAATTCTTTAAGTGCCTTACCGGAGTCAAAGTTAGTTCCGGTTACTGTGGCAAGATAAGCAGATATCTAGACATGGACAAGAAAAGGTTCAGCGGGATGAAGTCTCATGACTGTCATGTGATGATGACGCAGATACTACATGTTGCCCTTAGAGGATAATGGACAAACACGTCCGTGACACGCTTATTGGTCTCTGCAACTTTTTCGACGTCATCTCGAAAGTCGATCGGTGTGAAGCAGCTCCGAAGGCTCTGAGGAAGAGATCGTTGTGATCTGAATGAGCTTGAGATGTACTTCCCGCCCGCGTTCTTTGACGTGATGGTGCATCTGTGTGTCCATATTGTGGATGGCATAATAGACCTGGGGCCGTCATTCTTGCACAACATGATGCCGTTTGAGAGGATGAAAGGGATCATCAAAGGATTCGTTCGTAACATGTCCCGTCCGGATGGAAGCATCGTATAGGGCTATTTGACACAAGAGTGCATCTCTTTCTGTGAGAATTTTCTATATGGCGCAGACCAGCCGCCTGGTGTTAGTGTTGGTTTGCCCGTTAAAAAGCACGATGGGAGGCTCGAAGGAGATGGTCACTGCAACGGTTGCAGGGAACTGCACGTGGCATACTCAGATCGATGCAACGACTTTGACAGAGCAAACTTGGTAGTGCTACAACACCTAGACGAGGTAGATCCTTTCATGGCACTGCACAAAGAAATTATCGCAAAGAAGTATCGTGACCGGGGGGTATGCAGGACGAATGCCGAAGTTACTAGAGAGCACAACTCCAATTTCCCGCATTGGTTCAAAGAGCATATTATTGTTAATCCCCCGGAGGAGGGCTCCCGCCTTTTCCCTCCAAATCCCCACTCTCTCTTCCCCCGTCGCTCGCCCCGACCCGGCGCCCGACCTTCGCCCCGACCGGCCCTCGCCCCGACCCGACCCCGCTCGCCCTCGACCCAGCCCTCGCCCCGACCCGGCCCGGCCTCGCCCCGACCAGGCGCTCGCCCCGATCCCGGCCTTCGCCCCGACCCGTCGGCCCTCGCCTCCCTCCTCTGCTTCCTCCCCTCCCAACCTCGGCCGTCGTCGGGCCTGCCTCCTCGCCCCTACACCCTCTGTAAACCCCCCCTCTCTCTCTCTCTGCTAGGGTTCTTCGGTTAATTTACTTAGGTTTTAGTTAGGGCAGCATGTTGATTAGGTTATCTATTTAGTTATGAATTTAGCTAGGTTTCAAAATTAGCTGAATTTATATGCAAATTTGAACTGGACATGTGATATGTGGATATGTCATGTTTTGGACATGTCATGTTTGGAAAATGATCCGAGTGGCCTATGTTACGCGGAATGTTGATTCATTTCCGTTCGGTGAATTTCAGTATTTCGATATGTCCATTTTTTTAGCAAAGGTCATGCGAAATTTCCGTGAATAAAGGCATGATTTGTGCTATAGTTGGCATATCGAGTGCTGGCACATAGAATTCTTTTTTATGTCATTTCTCATTTATTCATACTTTTAGAAATAAATGAGGACACTTAATCATAGGAAACATGTTGAACAATGAAGAAACCGGGCCTTCTGACCAAGATGCAGACGAGATGGATTATGAGGGTGAACAAGAGTACCTCGACAATTTGACTGCTAAGCAAGGTTTGCAGGCCGGCCTCGATGATGGTACTAACACCGACATCGACACCGACTGCGCCGGCACCGATGGCGGCACCGAGACCGGTGGGGAAGGTACCGACGGGGAAGATACCGGCGGGGAAGGTACCGGCCCCGTAGCCGCTATCGAAAAGAGGAAGCATAAGAAGCAGGGGATACGAAAACCTAACAAACTAGGGATTGGACGACTTGTGATCACAAAGATGGCACCTGGCAAGTTTGAGCCGTTAGAGCCGGAAGAACCTCGCAAGTGCTATGGGAACCAAGTAGGATGCATCCTACGGGAACGCGCGAGCATCAACTACGATGACTTAAGGAGTAAAGAACATTTGACGCAGTTGCTCCTAACGAAGTTGCACAAGAGATTCAAGTTCCCCGACTGGGATGATAACATAGAACAACCGTGGGATGATCTGAAGATGAAAAAGATTAACAATCATGCCATGGGCATGTTCAGCAATGATTTGGCCTCCTGGAAAGGGAGGGTGAAACGAGCTATTGAGGCTGATGAACCCCTGTCCAAGATTCTGGAGAAAATCCGACACTTACGGATGAGGAGTTCGAAAAGTTCAAGGACACTTGCGCTACCAAGGCAGCCAAGGCTAAGGCTGCGAAATTCAAGAGCCTTCAGCAAAGGAACACGGGGAAGGATCGCCTCGGAAGCCGTGGCTACCTCGGTAAAAGACCCATATGGGATAAGGAGGACGCGGAACGTGAAGCCACGGGTCTCCTAGACCCCTTCGCGAAGTTCACCAACCCCTTGGAGCATGACTTCATCAGGGCCCGCTACAAGTGGGACAAGGAGAAAAAGGTTTTTTACACGAACAAGATCACGAGGAAATTGATTAGACTACTGGAGAAGCAACACCAACTTGCAGCCGAAAGCCCTACTTCTCCGATGAGGCCCAAGTGGCACACCCCTCTCAACCGGGCCTTGAACGAACTTAAGGGACTCCCTTTGGGCCAGCGGCCGCAATATGGTCGTGTGCACGGCGCTGGAGACGGCGCCACGTGGAAGGTGTTTTACAACGAGGGCCCGGAGGCCAAGAAGCAGAAAAAGAAGTTTAGTCAGGCGGACATCAACAACGAAGGTGAAGCTTGCGGTCGAGAAAAAGCAGCTAAGGGCGCGGAAAAAGCAGCCGAGGACAAATATGAGTTGCTACAGCAGGCAGTCAATGCAGCTGTAGTCCAGTTGATGATAACTGGAACCAAGTTAGTAGCGAAATCATGTACCGTCTTGTCTGGATTTTCCTTCGCCGAGAGCACACAAATAACCACACATCAACAAGCATGTGCGGATACCACCACCCCGCCTACGCAATTACCAGCTCCTGCAGTGCCGGCTGAGAGCGGCCGACGACATGATGAAGGGGGTGCAATAGTACTGGCTGATGTAATTTCTCCTGTAGAACAGAGAATGGATGATGAGGCGGAGGTCGACCCTATGGATTTCCTCAATACAAACACGTATGACTGTGACATAGATATGACGAGTCAACCATATGACGAATCGGGCTATCAGCTTGCTAATGAGGATATGGATGATATGCCCGGGCAGGGTCGTAGCAGGGATTGCAAAAAGTCTCTCTTCATGAAATCCTCATAGGACACGCCTGAAGATGCCGCCTCAACACATGCTCAACTAGCCGGGCGCGAGGGTTGTACAGTACTTAGCCCGGGAACACTGGGGCAGGGGTTAAGGAAGGGTCTGGAAGGTGTGCCCAAGAAAAAGGAGAGGAAGAGATCGGGGAAGAGAACTGCCTCCAAACAAGCCAGAGCACATAGCAGCCAGACGATGCATTCTGAAGAGCGTGTACCCGTGAAAGGTGCGGTCATGTTCCATCTCACGGGCGAGCCGATGCTACCGCCGAAACCGCTCGAGGCACTATCGGGGATCTCGGAGACTGCGACCCATGTGCTGTCGACCGAGAAAAGCCTACTAGCCTCAAAGGATCCAGGATATCCGACATACGCGGCTCGTGTGCCTGAGGGGAAATGCTACATCGAGACACGGCCCGCGGAGGTGTTCTTCCTGCGGTTTGACCATATCTTTGAGATGTTTCTAACAAGGCGGCTCGATTTTACAATCGTCCGCCTTTTTGCGCTACATATGAGCTCCGTCATGAAGAGTGAAGAAGTCTCGCAAATCTATGTGGCGGATCCGTACTACATGCACGAGTCTTTCTTGAGTCTTGGTGACTTTGAGCGTGAAACTGCTAGGGAGTACCTCCAAAACTTCATGGTACAGAATAAGGACCGGGAAATTTTCCTCGTGCCTTATCATCCAAAGTAAGTCAGTTCCGGACAACCCTTTCGTACATTTCAATCATTCCTTCTCTCTCATATGGGGAATAATTTGAGGTGTCTTTTCCCCGCAGCAACGGGCGCGCCATCCTTATCGTTCTTTACCCGCAAGTCTCCTACGCCTTGTATTTTGACCCTTCCAGAGACTACTAGAAAAAAGACTACACCCACATAATGAATATTCTAGATGATGCTCTCCAAAGCTTCAGCTTTAGAGGTGGCCACGTGCAGATCAGGAAACAAAGGAACAAGAAGATGGGTTTCGCGCATAAAACTAACTTCTCCTGCATCCATGTCCCAAAACCAAGCAAGAAGGATGGATTCTACATCGTCCATCTCATGATTCAGTTCAACACGGATCACCAAAGCTTCGCATGAGAAGCGAAATGATGATCATATCCACAAGTGGCTAGAATCTCATGGAGAAGCGGATTATAAACTTAGAGATGACTTCTTTCGCGATCGAAAGCGACATTGCGATGATCATCATGAAAGAAGTCGTCGATGAGAAGGGGATGTTCCACCACGGCCCTATATCGCGAGCTGACGTCCGAACTCGCATAGGCATGCAACGTCTAGACCTCACGCCGTTCAAGAAGCTAGGGTTCATCCTCGATGATATGGAAGGATGGAACTTCTAGTGATTTATGATGCCGATGATGATGATATGTGTCGGTTGAACTTGTATACTTTTTGTAGCGATGAAACTTCGTGATGTCCACGGTCCCTGCCGAACTTGCGTAACACTACTTTGTTAGTTTGCGTACGATGACCTGCGTACCTCTAGTTAATTAATTTGCGTACTGTATGTTGCATCTAGTTGCTAACCCTTTCTTTTTCGGTGTTGCTCTAGTATATTTTGTTGCATATATATGATTGTACATCCTCTTCATGAACATGCATCTCTAACAGGTACCTAGTTTCTTGATGGCGAGATGGAATTGCTATGTCGTGTACAAAGGGAAGGTTCCGGGGGTGTACAACGAGTGGCATGAGTGTCAGGCGCAAGTGAATGGGTTCACGGGCGCCAGCCATAAAGGCTTCAAAAGAAGACAAGAAGGAGAAGCTAGTTACTTGAGGTTCACGCTAGCGCGAGAGAGGACTCGTAACCGCCACCTCATGTACTGCATAGTTCCGCTCTCACTCATAGTGATAGCTCTTCTTGCGTATACCTTTGTTTAGATGGATGACGTTGTTGTAGTTGCAAGTATTCGAGACTTGCATGTATCGCTATTTTCGAGATGATGAGAAGATACCACTTTGTGTTGGATGATGATTATGATGAGACTATTTGTATGTATATGCTATGATTACATTTGTGGTCTCGCAGGCATTTGTATGTGTATCATGATGACATTTCTATGTGCTAAATATTCTTCTATAAAGCCTGTTCAAATACAAAACAAATATGCCGAAAAAAAAACAAAAAAACAACTTAAAATAGAAGTAGCGAGTGTATAAAAGTTAGCAGCAGCGCGCGATAGCGATGGCGGCGTCTGTGCAAAGCGCTAGAGCTACTAGCGATGTGAGCTTCCACTAAGCGCTGCTGCTGCTACACTTGTGTAGCAAGAGGCGCTGGTGAGCACGCCGCTACTACTATGTGTTAGCTGTAGCGCCTTATTAGTAGCGCCACTCCCCGCGCTACTGATACACCTAAAACCCGCGCTGCTGCTAGCCTTTTCTCTAGTAGTGATTCCTTTGCCAACGCAATTGCTCCAGTATTGTCACATAAGATTTTCATTGGACCCGATGCGCTACGTATTACACCTAGATCGGATATGAACTCCTCCATCCAGACTCCTTCATTCGCTGCTTCCGAAGCAGCTATGTACTCCGCTTCACATGTAGATCCCAGCACGATGCTTTGCTTGGAACTCCACCAACTGACAGCTCCACCATTCAATATAAATACCTATCTGGTTTGTGACTTAGAGTCATCCGGATCAGTGTCAAAGCTAGCATCGACGTATTTACGACGAGCTCTTTGTCACCTTGATAACCCACAAGTATAGGGGGTCAATTGTAGCCTCTTTCGATAAGTAAGAGTGTCGAACCCAACAAGGAGCTAAAGGTAGAAAACATATTCCCTCAATTTCTATCGACCACCGATACAACTCTACGCACACTTGACATTCGCTTTACCGGAAACAAGTATGAAACTAGAAGTACTTTGTAGGTGTTTTTGGATAGGTCTGCAAGATAATAAAGCGCACGTAAATAAAAAGTAGGTGCTGTTTAGATAAAGACACAACTAAATTAGTTTTAGTAAAGAGCTTTTTGTTACGAGAAAGTTATTTGTCCCTATGCAATCGATTACTAGACCGGTAATCATTATTGCAATTTTATTTGAGGGAGAGGCATAAGCTAACATACTTTCTCTACTTGGATCATATGCACTTATGATTGGAACTCTAGCAAGCATCCGCAACTACTAAAGATCATTAAGGTAAAACCCAACCATAGCATTAAAGCATCAAGTCCCCTTTATCCCATACGCAAACAACCTACTTACTCGGGTCCGTGCTTCTATCACTCACGCCGCCCACCATAAGCAAATCATGAGCATATTGCAAACCCTACAGCGGGAATCCCTCACGCTTGCGCGACATGGAGAGAACCATAGGACAACACCAATAATAAAACATACAACTCAAACCAGTCTTGATCATCAAGTAACCCATAGGACAAAACGGATCTACTCAAACATCATAGGATAGCCATACATCATTGGGGAAATAATATATAGCGTTGAGCACCATGTTTAAGTAGAGATTACAATGGGTAAGAGAGAGTTTACACCGCTGCATAGAGGGGGGAAGAGTTGGTGATGATGGCGGTGAAGTTGTTGGTGAAGATTGCGGTGATGATGATGGCCATGGCAGCATTCCGGCGCCACCGGAAGAGAAGGGGAGAGGGGGGCCCTTCGTCTTCTTCCTTGACCTCCTCCCTAGATGGGAGAAGGGTTTCCCCTCTGGTCCTTGGCCTCCATGGCGTGGGAGGGGCGAGAGCCCCTCCGAGATTGGATCTGTCTCTCTGTCTCTCTCTGTTTACGCGTTACAGTGCTGCCCCTTTCACCATTTCATATATATATGGAGATCCGTAACTCCGATTGGACTGAAACCTTCACCGTGATTTTTTTTACCAAAAATTAGCTTTCTTGCGGCCGAAGAAGGGCATGAACCGCCTTGGGGGGGGGGGCACGAGGGTCAGGGGCGCACCCCCTGCCTCGTGGCAACCTCGGGCACCGTCTCGCGTTGATTCTTCCTCCCATATTCTCCAAATATTCCAAAAATATTCTCCTTGCGTTTTTATCCCGTTTGGATTCCGTTTGATATGGGGTTTCTGCGAAAAATAAAACATGCAACAAACAAGAACTGGCACTGGGCACTGGATCAATATGTTAGTCCCAAAAATAGTATAAAAAGTTGCCAAAAGTATATAAAAGTTGTAGAATATTGGCATGGAACAATAAAAAAGTATAGATTCGATGGAGACGTATCAACATCCCCAAGCTTAATTCATGCTCGTCCTCGAGTAGGTAAATGATAAAAAAAAGATAATTTTTGATGTGGAATGCTACCTAGCATAATCTTGATCATGTATCTAATCATGGCATGAATATTAAGATACGAGTGATTCAAAGCAATAGTCTATCATTTGACATAAGAACAATAATACTTCAAGCCTACTAACACTACTAAAAAAATACACTTCCGTGATGATACGTGTTTGTCACAGTAGGTCACGTTTTCTGTCATGCATGTACATCCATGACAAATTTATGACAGAATCAAGATAGTCATACCTGTGCTGTCGTAGAAGTGTTCCATGACATTACCAAAATTATCATCACGGAAGTGTCCACTTCCATGATGATAAATCGCGCATCCCAGAAGTGCTTTCGTCAAGGGTGACCGACACGTGGCATCCACCATAATGGAACACCGTTAAGATATCGGGTCGGGTTTTGGATCCGATAACCCGTTAACAGCCCGACCAATGGGGATTTTCCACGTGTAAAATCATCATTGGCTGGAGGAAACACGTGTCGGCTCATCATTGGGACAGATGCCATCCACTCACTGGACAGAAGGTGCCTATGATACTTCGACACGTGGCACGGCCCAACAGTGGCCCATCCCTGTGAAAAGGCCGGCCCATTTGACTTGGTCAAAAGCTAGCGGGCCGGCCCATGGAAAGCCTGTTAACGTCCTGATCGCATATAGCTCATTTACGGCCCGCTAACCCAAGGCCCGTTATGCCCTATGCGAATTAGGCCCAGTAGCGTCATCTGGGCCATCCAATATGATTCCAGCCCGTTTTCACTTCTGGCCCATGTATGGCCCATGAAATCTTTCGGCCCATATGAGGCCCTTTGTAACTCTTGGCCCATTAGTGGCCCGTGGTGAATGAATAAAGCTTTACACCCATTAACGGCCAGCGTGAAATGATAATGAACAATGTAACACTTTATACCCATTAACGGGCCATTATTCCGTTGGGCGTTTCAGCCCAAGTTAACTTTCGCCTTCGAGGGCCCATTTATTCTTGTGCTCATTTGCAGCATTCGGTTACTTATGGCCCGTTACTGTCATTTTCTGCTTGTGGGACAAATTCAGCCCGTCGTTACAGTCGGCCCGTTTGTGGTCCGTTAGTCTGTTGGGCCATTTTCATAGCATCACCAACACGGTCTATTAACGGCCCGTTATGATCGTTACCATAAACGCATACGATTTCCATTATAGGCCCGTCTAAGACCCATTAAAGGCCCGTCAAGATCCATAAATGAGTTGGCGGCCCATGGATCCAACGAGGCGTAGAAGGCCCATGGATCCGACGGCCCATTGAAGGCCCATGGATCCTACGCCCATTAAAGGCCCATGGATCCGGCGAGGCGTGAAGGCCCATGGATCCGACGGGCGTACAAGGCCCATGGATCCGACGACCCGTGAAGGGCCATGGTCACTAAAATGTTTGGGCGATTTGGCCCCGTTTGAACGATATATCATATTCAAAGAATTATCCTACTCAATACTATCACCTCTAAAAAGCATACACTATACAAAAAAGAGATCAAGGCATAGAAAGGTAGAATAATCCTACACTATACAATAAAGAAATTACAGCCGATTATACCCACTGGGCATTATGGTTCGCACGGTGATAATAAAGCATACACAAACAACAAATTACATACATTTGGCAAATACAACTCATACATCATGGACGCCGCATCAACTTAACTCCATTTGAACTATAATCTCTTGAGAAAATAGGATTGGCGGATTCAGATAGCACAAATTTCAGTCTGCAAAATCTCCAATTCCTTCATGGTTACCTCGGTGTTTTGTTTCATTTTTTTGACTCCTGTATCTAATACCTGCATGTCCAGTCTCAACATGTTGATTATACGTTGACAATCATGTACACGTTGTCTTGCCACCTCTAGTTGATGCTCAAGAACATCAGCACATTCAATTCCAATCCATAATCATTCGATAACGGCCATGCCGCACCGCTCGCAGATTTTTGTGTTGATGTCACTTCATCCTGAAATGTTTACGTAAGTACACATGACTAGGGCAAAATATAGTTACAACATCAAGCGAACAAGACACTATTTTGTACTACATGGCAAAACAGGACTAATAATAATGTTACACGCCACTTTCACAAAAAAAGTTACATCATGAAGCATAAGCGGTGATATTTTAAAATTATAAAAAGATAGTCATGCAGCCTTCATACAGAAATCCTCTTAGCTCACCAGAGGAGCATGATGTTGGGGCCCAATCGAAAACACAAACAAGTTACAAGTTACAAATTTAGACAACACGTTGCGTATAAGTAAGCAAGCAGTTGGCCATTCTGTACCTCAATTAAAGTCTTAGGGAGCATAATGAACAGCGAGAGGGTTTCATACAAACATACTACACAGAGGCAAAACTATGCAATCATTAGCGTAGTATAAACTAGATTGTGAGCCTCATGCAATAATAGTTGGTTAATAGACTTCAAAGCTTTAGGCACACTTTGGCGAGTAATTAAATGGTAAGGCCTTTAATTATGTCAACTAATAGTGATACAAGTACCCAACATCGGGCATGATTATTTGGGCATCTCATTAGCGAGGAAAAATAAAGCAATTGAAAAGAGAAAATTAACTATGCAGAAACAAACAAGGAATTGAACTGTTGAGTTGCATACAGTGACTTACCTTAGCAGGTTGAAGAGGCTCATCGCAGCTCCTACTTCTCTTGCAAGGCTCCTTCCTAACATCTTGTACTTGGAAATCCTCAATCTTATCTTCATTGCACCCCCTCTGCAAGGTGACACAAACTAGTTACTCGTCTCCTTGGAAGATAAATATGCATACTTTCCAGTCTATGAACACAAAAGGATGAGATTATAACAAAACAACACCACATAATGAAACATGCCGCATCTCTTGCACTTGCACACAATGAAATGAGCATTTACTATGTCTTCACTATGTAAAAACTAGGCATACCTTCGAACTGGATCTCCAGGTACTCTTGGAGAGCCTACTATAGTGTATAGCCAAACCTTTATGTCACCTATGAGTTAGACAAGGCCCCAGTACAGCAGCCCTTAGTGTTTAAATCGTTGACAAGCTCTATTAGAGTGTTAGGTCAAGAACAACAAGTAATCAAAGCAAACAGTCCGAGTATGGCTGGCTGATGCAAACAAGCAATTGAACAGCTGTGTGAGCAAATCTTACATATCAAGAAAAGAAGCAAAGAAGGAGGCTTAAAGACCATCACTTGACTGACCATATTTAAGGGGCATTTAAACATCATGTGCAACGTATGAACTAACATAAACATTGCATATTCGAGATTCTACAATGGAATGCACATGTATTAGGTTATGCCATGTATGATGATGCCTAAATGTACGATAGCGAGCATGAGTGATTCATCATTGCACGCACAATTGAATTGCAGGTTAAGGGCGATTCGATTCCGCCTTTTCAGGGCATATTGTCAAAATAAGCCATAAAAGATGTAAAGAAGTCATTTTTGAGTTATGGGCTTGGGCTTAACTAATTTCGCTTTGGAGAGGGGTGTTTCGGGTAGAACCTCACTAAAAATTGAAGGGAAGGGGAATAGTGAAATGACTCTGTTGTCTGCCTAATATTACACTCAAAATCTAACTGCTGATGCCCATGTCACACCTGACCCTCAAGTAAAAACAAACACACAAGCATTCATTGCCCTGCCCGCTTGCATCTCCTCTCCCCTTTCCCGCTACCTCGATCCCCTGCCTGCAGCACTAGGGTTCCTCCAGTGAGCCGTCGCCACTGGTCCTATCTGGCCTGGTCCTCGACGATGCTATGTCCAGATAGGCTACATGGCCGGAGGGTAGGGGAAAATCTCCTTGGCTGCTCCTCCCTCTGGCGCCGCCCCTCATTCTCATGGTCTCCAGTAGCTGCTCCACTGTGGTTCGTCCAACGCACTACTCCGGCGGGCGCTGCACAACTACGGTTGATGCTACACTGCGGCAGAAGGCACCTTATTCCCGCTCCCCTCCTCCCAGGCCATGGCCTTGAGGTGCTATTCAAGGATGAGCTCATCCAACAAGGTGAGGATCTCCTCTGATTTTTTGCCAAATTTTCATTCTGATCCACTATACGATGAATTGCTATGAGCTGCTTCTGCTGCTGCTATATGATGCATTGCTATGAGCTGCTCCTGCTGCTGCTATATGATGAATTGCTATAAGCTGCTGCTGCTGTATGATGAGTTGCTATGAGCTGCTGCTGCTGCTATACGATGAATTGCTATGAGCTGCTACTGCTATATGATGAGTTGCTACAAGCTGCTCCTGCTGCTGCTATATGATGAATTGCTATGAGCTGCTCCTGTTGCTGCTATATGATGAATTGCTATGAGCTGTTCCTGCTGCTGCTATATGATGAATTGCTATGAGCTGCTGCTGATATATGATGAATTGCAGACTGCTGCTGCTGTATGATGAGTTGCTATGAGCTGCTACTTCTGCTATATGATGCTTTCAGGTGGTGCTGCTATATGATAATAACCAGCCACTTGGACCATCGAATTTCAATAAATAATTGTTGTTCATTTAAATGTGGGTCATGTGTTCTTCGTTTAAATTAGGCAATGTGATCTCTATGGAAAACATTGACCAAAGTTGATTGTGCCAAGTAGATGGTATCTTTGTATTTGCATTTTGTGCAAATAGTGATGGTTTGTTTTCCTATCATATTAATTACTGCACTGCGTTCAATTTGTGATGTTTGCAAGTCAAATTAATTTCCATATGGGCAGCAAAATGAAAAATATATAATGCAATCTAGACTTTCCACTGATCATACCAAAGATAAGCTGAAAATGCAATGAAAAGAACTGGTTGGCTTATTACATGGAGCTTATATTCACATGTGCTTATTTTCTTAGGATAACTCGTAATAACTGTCCCTAAGAAACTTGGCTAATAGAACTAGCATACAAATAACATGTCACGATGATTGGAATGGAGGAGTGACGTACCATAGCACACTGTATAGGCTCACCGCTGCCTCTCCTTTTTTTGTGATGTTCCATGAAATTGCCACATACATCTTGTACTTTTTCATTGTGTAACCCTATCTGCAAGTTGACACGGCTAATTTCAGACATCTCTACATGATACTACATTGCATATCCCTTGCGCATATTTAAACCACCAATTAACGATTGTGTGCGTACCATAAACTAGCCATGACTCTGTATGCTGGACTAGGAGGCACTCTAAGGGAGCCTAATGTAGTGCACTGGAATTCCTACATGCCACCTACGATTTTGTGTAATGTACTGCCCCTATTCCTAAATATATGTCTTTGTAGAGATTCCAGTATGGACCACATACAGATGTATATAGATGCATTTTCGAGTGTAGATTCACTCATTTTGCTCCGTATGTAGCCTATAGTGGAATCTCTAGAAAGACTTATATTTAGGAATGGAGGTACGAGGTAGTATCATGTATGACATCTACATATCTAATTTAGTAATTTAGCAGCCAGTAGTAGAAATCATTGTCTACACAAAGGGATTACTGGTCAAAAATCCTAGCAAAGCACGCTGGCAGGCACAGAACAATACAAAAGAGAGAGATGCACTTACAAGATCATAGCAATGCCTCAGTCCAGGATCTAGGTTGGCCAAGTTGTTAGATCCAGAAGAAACATCGCCCTTGTAGTTTTTGCCACTGCATAACAGGTAACAATGACCGGTTAGTATATTTGAAGTACATCGGCGGGTGATGCCGGACGGGTTTAAAGGTGACAAGTACCTAGGCCATGGCGGGTGCTTGGCATCTCTCCAGACGGTGGGAATCAGGTTAGAAATGTCGAGGGTGATGACGCTGCGATGGCTGTTGGGGTCCGGTAAGGAGATCTAGAACAATCGAGTAGGGTGTTTGTGGAGCGGCTCCGGTAGGGTGGACTACGGGGTGGGCGAAGCAGATCTGTGGCCGTGGACGAGGGCATAGGTGAAGCTGCTCCGGTGGTTGGGTTAAGGATGGTGTCGACGATGCGGATCTGCGGCCGTGGACGGGGCGTCAGAAGCTGCTCCGGTGGTTGGGTTAAGGATGGTGTCGACGATGCGGATCTGCGGCCGTGGACGTGGCATCAGAAGCTGCTCCGATGGTTGGGTTAAAGGTGGTATCGATGATGCGGATCTGCGGCCGTGGGACGGGTGTCGGTTGCTGCCGTAGGTTGGATGAGGGTGCGAGGAAGTGGATCTGAGGCCGTGGACTTGTGAGTTCGCAAAGCGGCCCCGGTAGGGTTGAGAATGGTATAGGTGAAGCTACTCCGGTAGGGTTGATGATGGTGTCGGTGAAGCGGCTCCGGTAGGGTTGAGGAAGGTGTCGGCGAAGCGGCTCCGGTAGGGTTGAGGAAGGTGTCGGCAAAGAGGATCAGAGGCCGTCGGCCGACGGGCGTCGGTGGGGCGGCTCGGGGTGTGGACGGCTCGGTGGGGAATCTGAATGAGCCGCTTGGGTGATCGTCTCAACGTATCTATAATTTTGATTGCTCCATGCTACTTTATCTACTGTTTTAGGCAATATTGGGCTTTATTATCCACTTTTATATTATTTTTGGGACTAACCTATTAACCGGAGGCCCAGCCCAGATTTGTTGTTTTATGCCTATTTCAAGTGTTTCAAGGAAAAGGAATATCGAGCGGAGTCAAAACGGAATGAAATCAATCTGGAGAAGTTATTTTGGAAGGAAAGCCACCGATGGACTTGGAACCCACGCCGGAAGATGAGGGAGGTGCTCACGAGGGTGGGGCGCACCCACCCCCTAGGCGCGCCCCGCCTCGTGGGGACCCCGTAGCTCCACCGACGTACTCCTTTCACCCATATATACCTACATACCCTAAAACTTCCAGAAAAGAAGATAGATCGGGAGTTCCGCCGCCGCAAGCCTCCAGAGCCATGAAAAACCAATCAGGACCCCTTTCTGTTACCCTGTCTGAGGGGGAATCCATCTCCGGTGGCCATCTTCATCATCCCGGCGCTATCCATGACGAGGAGGGAGTAGTTCACCCTCAGGGCTGAGGGTATGTACCCGTAGCTATGTGTTTGATCTCTCTCTCTCTCTCGTGTTCTTGAGGTGATACAATCTTGATGTATCCCGAGCTTTGCTATTGTAGCTGGATCTTATGATGTTTCTCCCCCTCTACTCTCTTGTGATGAATTGAGTTTCCCCTTTGAAGTCATCTTATCGGATTGAGTCTTTATGAGAACACTTGATGTATGTCTTGCCGTGATTATCTATGGTGACAATGGGATATCATGTGCCACTTGCTGTATGTTTTGGTGATCAACTTGCGGGTTTCGTGACATTGGGAACCTATGCATAGGGGTTGGCACACGTTCTTGACTCTCCGGTAGAAACTTTGGGGCACTCTTTGAAGTACTTTTATGTTGGTTGGATGAATCTGAGATTGTGTGATGCATATCGTATAATCATGCCCACGGATACTTGAGGTGACAATGGAGTATCTAGGTGACATTAGGGTTTTGGTTGATTTGTATCTTAAGGTGTTATTCTAGTACGAACTCTTTTATTGATTGATCCGAAAGAATAGCTTTGAGGTGGTTTCGTACCCTACCATAATCTCTACGTTTGTTCTCCGCTATTAGTGGCTTTGGAGTGACTCTTTGTTGCATGTTGATGGATTGTTATATGATCTATCTATGTTATTATTGTTGAGAGAACTTGCACTAGTGAAAGTATGAACCCTAGGCCTTGTTTCCTATCATTGCAATACCGTTTACGCTCACGTTTATCACTTGTTACCTTGCTGTTTTTATTATTTCAGATTACAAATACCTTTATCTACCATCCATATTGCACTTGTATCACCATCTCTTCGCCGAACTAGTGCACCTATACAATTTACCATTGTATTGGGTGTGTTGGGGACACAAGAGACTCTTTGTTATTTGGTTGCAGGGTTGTTTGAGAGAGACCATCTTCATCCTATGCCTCTCACGGATTGATAAACCTTAGGTCATCCACTTGAGGGAAATTTTCTACTGTCCTACAAACCTGTGCACTTGCAGGCCCAACAACGTCTACAAGAAGAAGGTTGTGTAGTAGACATCAAGCTCTTTTCTGGCGCCGTTGCCGGGGAGGCTAGGTAAGTGAAGGTATATCTTTAGATCTTGCAATCGAATCTTTTTGTTTCTTGTTTTAGCACTAGTTAGTCTATAAAAGAAAACTACAAAAAAATGGAATTGAGTTTGTCTCATACGCTTCATCTTTTTAATATCTTTCGTGAGAACGATGGAAAGGAAAATTGTGCTCAAGTGTTAGAAGAAGAATGCATTAAAATATTTTAATGATGAGCATCATTGCAATGTTGTTAGTATGAACTCCTTGAATATCCATGATGCTAATGATATGCAAAGCCACAAGCTTGGGGAAGCTATGTTTGATGAAGATGATATTTTTTGTCCCCCAAGATTTGATGAGCAAATTTACTATGATGAATGCATGCCTCCTATCTATGATGATTATTGTGGTGACACGTATGCTTTAAAGAATAATGATAACCATGAAACTTGTCATCTTGATCTTAATTTTCAATCACATGATAGTTATTTAGTTTAGTTTGCTCCCACTATTATTCATGAGAAGAATTTTGCTTATGTGGAGAGTAGTAAAATTTCTATGCTAGTAGATCATGAAAGAAATGCTTTAGGTGCTGGTTATATTGTTGAATTCATTCATGATGCTACTGAAAATTATTATGAGGGAGGAATATATGCTCGTAGGAATTGCAATAATATCAAGTTTCCTCTCTATGTGCTTAAAGTTTTGAAGTTATGCTTGTTTTACCTTCCTATGCAAGTTGATTCTTGTTCCCATAAGTTGTTTGATCACAAAATCCCTGTGCATAGGAAGTGGGTTAGACTTAAATGTGCTAGTCATATTCTTCATGATGCTCTCTTTATGTTTCAATTCTTATCTCTTATGTGAGCATCATTGAAATCATAATGCCTAGCTAGGGGCATTAAACGATAGCGCTTGTTGGGAGGCAACCCAATTTTATTTTAGTTTCTTGATTTTTGGTTATGTTTAGTAATAAATAATCCATCTAGCCTCTGTTTAGATGTGATTTTATCTTTTAATTAGTGTTTGTGCCAAGTAGAACCTTTGGGAAGACTTGGGTGAAGTCTTTATGATCATGCTGTAAAAAACAGAAACTTTAGCGCTCACGAGATTAGCTATAACTTTTTGCTGGAGAGTGATATTCAGTTGATTATTTTTGAAGATGATTACTAGACAAATTCCTCAGGTCCACCAATTTATTTTAGAATTTTTGGATTTCCAGAAGTTTGCGTTAGTTACAGATTACTACAGACTGTTCTGTTTTTGACAGATTCTGTTTTGCGTGTGTTGTTTGCTTATTTTGATGAATCTATGGCTAGTAAAATAGTTTATAATCCATACAGAAGTTGGAATACAGTAGGTTTAACACCAATATAAATAAATAATTAGTTCATTACATTAAATTGAAGTAGTCTTTTGTTTTCTTTCTCTAACGGAGCTCACGAGATTTCTATTGAGTTTTGTGTTGTGAAGTTTTCAAGTTTTGGGTGAATTCTTTTGATGGATTATGGAACAAGGAGTGGAAAGAGCCTAAGCTTGGGGATTCCCAAGGCACCCCAAGGTAATATTCAAATACAACCAAGAGCCTAAGCTTGGGGATGCCCCGGAAGGCATCCCCTCTTACATCTTCGTTCATCGGTAACTTTACTTGGAGCTATATTTTTATTCACCACATGATATGTGTTTTGCTTGGAGCATCATGTCATTTTGTTTTGTTTTTGTTTCTGTTAGTTAGATTAGTGTTTTGCATCTTTATTTTCAATAAAAAAGTCAAGGATAGCCTTTGGCATGCTTATTTTGCTAGTATACAAGTTGCTGTTTGAAAACAGAAAGTTTACCACTGTTGCAAAATTTATCTAGAAAAGTCAGAGCATGGTATAATGTTGAATATTTTTGCATATTGAGCTCTGATAAATTTATTACAGTGGGAATTTTAGTTCATAATTTTTGGAGTCAGGGAAGTATTGATACTCTTGCATTCTTTACAGACTGTACTGTTTTGGCAAATTGCTGTTATGTTTGCATTGTTTGCATATGTTTGCTTGTTTAATGATTCTATTTGAGGATAGGAGTAATAAATATGCAGAGGCATTTAGTATGCAATGTTGAATAATAATCTTATAAATTTGTTACATTAGAAAATGATAAGGTTTTGCATTGGTTTATACTAACCTATTTCACGAGTTTTTGTTGAGTTTGTTGTGAATGAAGCTTTTGATAAAAAGAGAAACCATGATATGAGAGGAATTAAGGAGACACAAAAGTTCAAGCTTGGGGATGACCAAGGCACCCAAAGATAATATTTCAAGAAGTCTCGAGCATCTAAGCTTGGGGATGCCCCGGTAGGCATCCCACCTTTCTTCTTCAACAACTATCGGTTAGTATCGGTTGAGCCTAAGTTTTTGCTTCTTGACATGAGTTGTGCTATCCTTGAAATGTAGTTTTCTTTAGCTTTGCATGATGTTTGAATAAAGTATCAAGATCTGAAATTATTAAATGAGAGAGAGAGAGTCTTCGCATAGTTGCATAATTATTCGACCACTCATTGATCTTCACTTATATCTTTCGGAGTAGTTTGTCTTTTGCTCTAGTACTTCAATTATATCTTTTAGAGAACGGTGGTGGATTTATTTTGTAGAAATTAATGAACTCTCATGCTTCACTTAGATTATTTTGAGAGTCTTTAATAGCATGGTAATTTGCTTAATGTTAATATACTTAGTGTTCAAGATATGTGAAACTTTCTTTTTGAGTGAATTGAATACTAAGATAACTTTAATGCTTAATAATTGTTTTGAGATATGGAGGTAATAATATCAAAGTCGTGCTAGTTGATAATTGTGAATTTGAAAAATACTTGTGTTGAAGTTTGCAAGTCCCGTAGCATGCACATATGTTTAAAGTTGTGTAACAAATTTGAAACATGAAGTGTACCTGGCTTGTGCATCCTTATGAGTGGCGGTTGGGGACGAGCGATGGTCTTTTCCTACCAATCTATCCCCCTAGGAGCATTGCGCGTGTACTTGATTTTTTATGGCATATAAATTTTTGCAATAAGTATATGAGTTCTTTTGACTAATGTTGAGTCCATGGATTATACACACTTTTACCATTCCGCATTTGCTAGCCTCTTCGGTACCGTGCATTGCCCTTTCTCACCTTGAGAGTTGGTGCAAACTTTGCTGGTGCATCCAAACCCCGTGATACGATACGCTCTATCACACATAAACCTCCTTATATCTTCCTCAAAACAGCCAACATACCTACCTATCATGGCATTTCCATAGCCATTCCGAGATATATTGCCATGCAACTTCCATCATCATTATTATGACATACATTACTTTTGTCATATTGCCATTGCATGATCATGTAGTTGACACCGTATTTGTGGCAAAGCCACCATGCATTATTTTCCATACATGTCACTCTTGATTCATTGCACCATCCCGGTACACCACCGGAGGCATTCATATAGAGTCATATTTTGTTCTAAGTTTCGAGTTGTAATTGTTGAGTTGTAAGAAAAATAAAAGTGTGATGATCATCATTATTAGAGCATTGTCCCAAGTGAGGAAAGGATGATGGAGACTATGATTCCCCCATAAGTCGGGATGAGACTCCGGACGAAAAAAATAAAAAAAAGGAAAAAAAAAGCAAGGAAAAAAAGGCCCAAAAAAAAGAGAGAAAAAGAGAGAAGGGACAATGCTACTATCCTTTTACCACACTTGTGCTTCAAAGTAGCACCTTGTTCTTCATGTAGTGAGTCTCATATATTGTGCTTCAAAGTAGCACTAAGATCTTCATGATAGAGAGTCTCTCATTTTGTCATTTTCATATACTGGTGGGAATTTTTCATTATAGAACTTGGCTTGTATATTCCAATGATGGGCTTCAAAATGCCCTAGGTCTTCGTGAGCAAGCAATTTGGATGCACACCCACTTAGTTTCTTTTGTAGAGCTTTCATATGCTTATAGCTCTAGTGCATCCGTTGCATGGCAATCCCTACTCCTCATGTTGACATCAATTGATGGGAATCTCCATAGCCCGTTGATTATCCTCGTCAATATGAGACTTTCTCCTTTTTTGTATTGTCCACACAATCCCATCATCATATTCTACTCCACCCATAGTGCTATATCCATGGCTCGCGCTCATGTATTGCGTGAAGGTTGAAAAAGTTTGAGATTATTTGAGTATGAAACAATTGCTTGGCTTGTCATCGGGGGTATAGAAGTTGGGAACATCTTTGTGTGACGAAAATGAAGCATAGCCTAACTATATGATTTTGTAGGGATGAACTTTCTTTTGCCATGTTATTTTGAGAAGACATGATTGCTTTGATTGGTATGCTTGAAGTATTATTATTTCTGTGTCAATATGAACTTTTGTCTTAAATCTTTCGGATCTGAATATTCATATCACAAGTAAGAAGATTTATATTGAAATTATGCTAAAGTATCACTCCGCATCAAAAATTCTTTTTTACCATTTACCTACTCGAGGACGAGCAGGAATTAAGTATGGGGATGATTGATACGTCTCCAACGTATCTATAATTTTTTATTGCTCCATGCTATTTTATCTACTGTTTTAGGCAATATTGGGCTTTATTATCTACTTTTATATTATTTTTGGGACTAACCTATTAACAGGAGGCCCAGCCCAGATTTGCTGTTTTATGCCTATTTCAGTGTTTCGAGGAAAAGGAATATCAGACGGAGCCAAAACGGAATGAAATCAACTAGAGAAGTTACTTTTGGAAGGAAAGCCACCTGATGGACTTGGACCCCACGCCAGAAGATACGGGAGGTGCTCACGAGGGTGGGGGCGCGCCCACCCCCCGGGCGCGCCCCCTGCCTCGTGGGGACCCCGTAGCTCCACCGACGTACTCCTTTCACCCATATATACCTACATACCCTAAAACTTCCAGAACAGAAGATAGACCGGGAGTTCCACCGCCGCAAGCCTCCAGAGCCACGAAAAACCAATCAGGACCCCTTTCCGGTACCCTGCCTGAGGGGGGATCCATCTCCGGTGGCCATCTTCATCATCCCGGCGCTATCCATGACGAGGAGGGAGTAGTTCACCCTCAGGGCTGAGGGTATGTACCCGTAGCTATGTGTTTGATCTCTCTCTCTCTCTCGTATTCTTGAGGTGATACGATCTTGATGTATCCCGAGCTTTGCTATTGTAGCTGGATCTAATGATGTTTCTCCTCCTCTACTCTCTTGTGATGAATTGAGTTTCCCCTTTGAAGTTATCTTATCGGGTTGAGTCTTTATGAGAACACTTGATGTATGTCTTGCCGTGATTATCTGTGGTGACAATGGGATATCATGTGCCACTTGTTGTATGTTTTGGTGATCAACTTGCGGGTTTCGTGACATTGGGAACCTATGCATAGGGGTTGGCACACGTTCTTGACTCTCCGGTAGAAACTTTGGGGCACTCTTTGAAGTACTTTTATGTTGGTTGGATGAATCTGAGATTGTGTGATGCATATCGTATAATCATGCCCAAGGATACTTGAGGTGACAATGGAGTATCTAGGTGACATTAGGGTTTTGGTTGATTTGTATCTTAAGGTGTTATTCTAGTACGAACTCTTTTATAGATTGATCTGAAAGAATAGCTCTGAGGTGGTTTCGTACCCTACCATAATCTCTACGTTTGTTCTCCGCTATTAGTGGCTTTGGAGTGACTCTTTGTTGCATGTTGAGGGATTGTTATATGATCTATCTATGTTATTATTGTTGAGAGAACTTGCACTAGTGAAAGTATGAACCCTAGGCCTTGTTTCCTATCATTGCAATACCGTTTACGCTCATGTTTATCACTTGTTACCTTGCTGTTTTTATTATTTCAGATTACAAGTACCTTTATCTACCATCCATATTGCACTTGTATCACCATCTCTTCGCCGAACTAGTGCACCTATACAATTTACCATTGTATTGGATGTGTTGGGGACACAAGAGACTCTTTGTTATTTGGTTGTAGGGTTGTTTGAGAGAGACCATCTTCATCCTATGCCTCCCACGGATTGATAAACCTTAGGTCACCCACTTGAGGGAAATTTGCTACTGTCCTACAAACCTGTGCACTTGCAGGCCCAACAACGTCTACAAGAAGAAGGTTGTGTAGTAGACATCAGTGGACGAAGCGTCTCCGGTGGGGAGTACGAATGAGCCGCTGCAGATGCGCGGCGGTTGAAGAGAGTACCGACGAAGCAGATCCCGGCGTCGTGGATGAGCAGTCTACTTGTTTCTAGGGAAGGTGGGAGGGGTAGATGCGGCCGCAGAAGCAGATCCGGCGAGGTGGACGCCGCTGGCAGTGAATGGGCTATGGTACGCTGGTGGATGAGTAGTCTAGGGTTTCGAGAGGAGGGAGAAAGGGTGATGAAGTCTTGACGGCGTGATGTAAGATGCTCCGTGTTGTGGAGTTAGTCGTTTTTGCGGGAGGGGGAGAGAAAATGGGGTGCCGTGTAGTGGGGGAACCGGAAGTTACCAAAGCAGCCTCGACCTATCATGTAGATGAGGGCGGTATTGTAACTGTTGGTCTCCGTGCACCAAGGACAAAAGGGGGATTTCGCATGCTAAAGACTAAGGTGGCGGAAATTTTAGAAGGAGGCGGGAGATTTTGCCGCCCACGGGATCGTTCGTATCCAGTTTCAACTAATTTTGGACCGTGCTAGCGGGAAGGTCATGCTAGACTTTGTACACAGGGCACGCGTTAGCAGTTAATAACTGGTGTGAAGTCCACCCCAGAAAAAAAGACAATAACTCGGGATGATGCGCCGATAAGTTGGACGTTCACACGGGCGCGGCCAATCGTACGGATGTAGTGGCCCGTTCACAAAAAAGGGATCAAACGCTCAGCCTATGTATTTCTCGTGTAAATAGATAATTTAGTGCCATTGGTTATTTACTTTAAACATAATGCATTGACATGTTAGTGTAGAGGTGCACAAAAAGAAATGGATATTGTAGTTAGCTACTTAAAAGTGTTACCTCATATGATTACATAGCCTCCATTTCAGAAATTGCGTACCAGTTGAATTCATATATGAATATTACATATATTACTTCAAAATAGAAACTTAAATCATCCAAGACTAATGAATTTGAATGCAAGAGTAGCAATGGTGCATGTACATGATAGCTACATTGGTTGTTTGAAAAAACATCACTGTAACTTTGGCATGCACAACTAAAAAGGTTTATTTAAATAGAAAAAAATGTGATATGTGAGTGTCCAATCTTTATAGCGTTGAATCGATATTGTACCTTTGGCCACGATATGAAGTAGATATTGACTTATGTTCAAGCGATGCACGTCCACAATCGCTAGATAGTGATACGTGAATGAATTGTGCAATCTCTTTCACACGCATACATATATCATTTCCTTGTGGGCATCGGAATCACACACGCGCACTTCATGTATTTCTCTCCCTCCGCCAGGGTTAAATTCGTCTTTCTACCCCGTCCTACAAGTCTCTCACACAGAAACAAACACACTCTCTATGTCTAACACGCCCACCCCTTTAATTCCGCCCACCCACAGCCACTAATGTCTCAAAGTATAATAATGTCTCTCACACATATGCTATCTACCTATCCCTTAATATAGCTAGATATGTGTCACACAAACTCCTTCTCCCTACTAGCAAGATGCCCATGTGTTGCACAGAACATCAAGATGCATTTGTATGAGAAGTTTATCTTGTGGGAGAAAAGGATGAACGAGGGAATGCCTTATTTGCAAATGCGGAGAGCGGTGTGGGTATCTTTTTGCAAAATTGCCATATTTGCCTTCCTGTCCGTCGGATATAAATTGGATGGCCTATATTGCAGGATGGAAGGAACAACATCATCACCAACTCTGTTTTTATAAGAGTAGAGATATGTGAGTGTCACTGCCCCCCCCCACACACCCACACTTCCCAACACCGAAGGAGTAGGGTGACACCTCAATCTTGATACTAATCTATCGACTGGCTTCTCTCTCAAACATACACACACACACACACACTACCCGGCACCGAAGGAGTAGGGTGACACCTCGATCTTGATACTAATATATTGACTGGATTCTCTCTCAAACATACACACACACACTATCCGGCACCGAAGGAGTAGGGTGGCACATCGATCTTGATAATAATCTATCTACTCCTCTTTCAAACACACACACACACACACGCTAGTTGTGCCTCTGTGCCTACCGTGCACACTCTCGATACGTCTTTCTCTCCCTCCCCCCCCCCCCCCCCAACAATGACAGCAGAAGGGTGCCAACTCGATCTGATCACAAATCGATCCATCTTTCTTCTTGCCTTCTGTAACCACCACTGCGATTGCATCATCATGGCCTTAATTCTTATTGTGTTGTTGCATTCTCGTTCCAGTCAATACCGACATGTGCGATCCCTTTGCTTAATTATATGCATCACTTTAACTAGTACTCTATCCGTCAATTTATAAGTTGTGCTTACCTTTTCCATCAACTTCGTTACAGCGGGCATCTTGCTAGAAACACTAGAATATGTCTATATAATCCGTATGTGATAGTCCATTTGAAATCTCAAAAAAGACAAATATTTAGGTATGGAGGGAGTAATATATTAGGAGTATATTAAAACAATAGTGATTTCTTTCAAGTTTGTGAACAAATACTACTATTCTACTACTTTGGATCTGTCAGAACGCACAGGCACATTGCTAGTAAAAGGAAAAGGCATGTCGCGTTCGCGTCGCACCCCCACATGCCCGGGAATCGGGAGTACAACACGGCCCGTCCGGCACGACACATAGCTTAGGGAAGGCGTGTTGCCTAGCATTTTTTACTTTCATGTGGGACCGCCGTTGAGCAAACCGACACCCCGCCCGCCGCCGGGTTGGAAAACAGAAACAAGGGGAAGATCTAGTTGTAGCACGGAAGCGAAGAAATTTTGTGTCAGACGGGGCTCGTTAATAGAGTAGGAGCATTCCGTACTAGTACTACTCCTACTAGTACCAAGTTCGTACTCCTAATACTATATTACTAGTACTACCACTATACAACTAGTAGATACGTGCACGACACAACATCGTAGGAACAAAAAACGGGAAGATCTTGTTTTGGGTGATTTATCTTTTTTTCAACCAACGTAGTATGAATAATATGATGTGGGGGGCACCCATGAAGCTTATGTGGCTTGGCTGCATGGCTACGGAAGGTTAGAGAAAAATAAATAGATAATGTGTTTAGAGTGCACTCCACTAAATAGATATACTTTGGATCCATTGCAACGGACCGGCACATCTATATCTATACCCCCTATATAGTTTGTGAAAAACTTTGAAAGTTGGTCGTTGGATGAAGCCAATCCGATGGTACAAAGATGGCAAATCCGAGCACTCTGGCCGTTGGATATCATCCACCGATTCGCCACATGTATAATCTAGAAGACTCCATGGTTGAACTTAATTCATGACTAACTTTGCCACAACTAAGCTTAGGCAAAGTTATTAGTTCTTCAAAATGAGAGCCACAAGTTGGCAAGCCTAAGGAATCTTGCCACATTTTTGTGTGTATGTCATGTGGGGCCTTAGTGTGGCTTGCCTAAGGTGTGGCTTGAACCAAACACTCACCTAAGTTAATCAAACTTGCCTAACCTTACATTCCACCAGATTTTGCCACATGTTAGAATCCGAAAACTCCACATGTAGAAGCATAATGCACAAACCACGAGAATCTCATGCGTGCAATGCACGTGTAACTTCCTAGTACTAGTTGGTAGTAGTAAGAAACAAATTCCAGTTTTGGCACGAGCTCAGTCTTGGGGAGCACCACAAGGCCTGCCGCAGAGTTACATTTCCTCTCGGGCCCACGGGACCAAACTTCAGTGGCTTAGTGCCCGGCCTATGAGTCAATGACATGCGGACCTTAAATGCGGCTGGCCCACATGTCATTCTCATGGTGGTGGCGTGGTTCGTGACTCACTCGTTCGAGATGAATCGACCGGTGGTGGCGTGGCCGTGGCGAGGGTGCCACAGCTGGGCGTCGGGGCGTTACGAGGCATAGATGGCCACACCGGCGGGTACTACCTGTAGTATATAAGTACTCCAACTGAGGATTTATGCCCGGGACGAAATGTGTCACAGCCGCTGGATGAAAATTCGATGGTGCGGGAGTACGGATCGGAGCACAGCAAGCGAGCGAGCAAACCGCGTCCAATCGGTTGTGTCGTGGTAGAAAGTTGATGGTCGCCGCAGTTCAGCTGGCCCGCATGTCATGCACACAAAGGCGGAGGAGCGGTGGGGCGAGAGGATGAGGGCACGAACAATCCTACCATTCATCATCGACATGTGGGACCCATAAGCATGGGTCCTACCTGTCAGCGAAGGAAAGGCAGGGTAAGGCAGTGATAGCCATGTCAGAGGATCCATGTCCACGTCGGGGGACGTCGTGCCGTGGGTTGGAGCGGCATCGTGGGAATCGCGTGTGGGTGTGGCAGTGGTAGAAACAAGAAACGTGATGGTCGCCGTGGTTCAACTTCCATGGACAAGCTGTCGTGTCTGCTGACACATGTATATCAAAACGAGAGTGTTTATATTTCAAGCACGTGAACAAGTATTATTCTACTAGTTTGGATCCATTGCAACGCACGGGCCAGCACATTGGTAGTAGTAGTGTCCATCTCTATCTCTAGAGGCCTTCCCTCGTTCATCCTTTTCTCTCACAAGATAAACTACTCATACAAATGCATCTTGATGTTCCGTGGAACGCACGAGGATGTTTCCTTGGGGGTCTCTCCAGGTGCGGCGTGGCGTAGTTGCAAGTTGACGCCCCTTGAGATGCCGACGTTGAGGGGCACTCGGATTTCCTCCGATGAGCAGGTAAGATGAGTTTGATCACGTAGTAAATGCATTCTAAAGACTACTTCATGTGCATTTCCTAATTCTCCCCCTGCCCACTCTTTCACAGGCTAGGCTCGGTGCGAGTGGAGATTGGCTTGCATATGTACAGGAGGGTACCAACATCAATTTGCACAACTTCTACAATGGTGACACCGTTCCCGTAGAACCTTTGTCCAACATTGGGATCAACCATGCAATGGGCCACCGCATGAATTAGTACGATGGAACCACGGTGAGATTGAATAAGATAGCACGAACCTTGCGCATGGCGGTCAAAGGCGGACCATGCTGTCTGCGGCCGATTTGTTGCCGTACGAGTAGGAAGACGATGTGCTCCTTTCTAGCCGCATCTTCTCGGTGACAAACCAGGGGACTTATTTTGTATGGGACACATCCTACTATATACTCCCTCTCTCCCAGTTTATTTGTTTTGAATCTTTTCATTTTATAAGTTTCAAATTCAAATTTAGAGCTCCCCATCGCATGTTGAGATTACAATGTCCATTAAATCGTTGCGTTCATGTATAGTAAAGAAACAAATCTCGAGTTTGGCACGAGTTCGTGCTGCGGGAGCACCACAAGCCCTGGCGCAGGAGTTACATTTCCCTCTCAGGGCCGTCGGGACTGAGCTTCAGCGCCTTACTACACCTACCTTTGAGTCAATAACATGTGGACCCGATAGGTGACTGGTCCACATGTAATGCTCCCGAAGGCAGAGGGGCAGTGGGGCCAAGAGGGGTGAGCCGCAGGTCAGGGGATGTGTGGTTTCATGGGTTCGAGCGACGTCGTGGGAATCACGGGTGGTTGTGGTAGAAACTTGATGCTCGCCGCATTTTAGGTGGCCCACATGTCATGCCCACAAAGTAAGAGGTGCGGTGCGGCCGAGAGGGGTGAGGCGCGCGTCGGGGGCGTGGTGCCGTGGGTTGGAGAGGCGTCGTGGGAATCGTGAGATGAAACGTGATGGTCGTCATAGTTGAACTTCCATGGGCAAACTGTCATGTCTACGGACACATGCAGTGCATACCAATCACTGGAATGAGTACCAGAGAAAGCTATATATGCGGATAAATAGTTCCTTATAGTCAAGCGGACCCATGCTACTACTCTGTTCCAAAGACATGCACACCATCGAAATAGTCCATCTATATCAATATACACCGAGAGGGAATAATTTTTTTTACAAGAGAGGAAATAGTTCATCCATCCATAATGCCCTCCTGTTGGTGCAGCGTTTTCTTCTTCTTCTTCTTCTTCTTCTTCTTCTTCTTCTTCTTCTTCTTCTCATTCTCTGTGAGAGACGGCTTCACAACAAGCTCTTTGGACCTTGCAGCTATCTCGAAACTCACACGGGCATCGAGGGCAGCATATTTTATCCACGTCAAGCAATAATTATCCCATCCAGACGACCCTAATGCCACCGTCTCGTCACCTTTCTGAAGATTTGTACCGAGCACAAAATTTGCTACATCGAATAGGGATGGTGTCTATTTAGCACAATATTCTACAGGAATTTTGATTCTGGTTTGTAGGTCAGCGATGCTTTTCAAATCAAGGTTGTACGGCTCTAGCTTCTATTTGTCCCCTTCGATGGCTGCCCCACAGAAGTATACGTCCTCCCGAGACAAGAAATCGTGAAGCTCACCTGCAGTGGCGGAGCTAGACAAGATCTTCAGGGGGGCAAACACAAATTATGCATGTTTGGGGGGGGGGGCCAAAGGCTCCAATTTTTCTAATAAGCAGGCTCTATTTTTTTCCTTCATAGTTTTAGCAATGATGGGGGGCCATGGCCCCTGCACGCAGCACATAGCTCCACCACTGCTCACCTGGTATGGAGGGCGAGTGTATGATGTGGTACACCAAAACATCATCTTCGAGGCACAGCTGAAGGACGGCGGCGCGCTGGATCTTCCCAGGGGCACGCTCCGTGTTCTCTGCGTCGAGACCGATGACTCTCGTCTCTACCTTTTTGAGGGAGTTGGATACATTGTTGATCCACTGCCAAACAACCCTTGGGTGGACGGTGATGGTGGAAACTATGCGCATCGAGCCTTCGACGAGGACATGTTGGACGCTAAAAACCTGCATCTCGATCTCTTTCGTCATTTGGAACCGCTGGAACGGAGGGCTATGGTTTGGAGAATTAGGATTAGATGGCTAGTCTAACTGAAGTAGTAGATGATTATTTAAAGAGGTTAAAACAATGTGAACGTAGTGGGGTTTGGATGGAAATGAAGATGAAGGGGAGGTGAAGAAGCCGAGGCGAATCAGTTCCCGATGGAGAAGTAAATGGGAGAAGTGGCATGCAGTCAGTTGATTAGACGGCTAGGTAGACTAAACGAAAAGGCTATGCGGGTAGACTGAGGAGTCGTACCTGTTCGTGTACGTGCCCATCCTTCCTGATAGGTGGGACCTATGCAAACAGATAAAAAATGTGTCGTAGCTTTTTTTTGAGCGCGTGAGTGGGAGACACAACATTCTCTGGTTAAGGAATACTCCCTCAGTTTAGGTGAGTATAAGTCACCTTATGAATATCTGGTTTTCCCAAAACCTTTAGGCGTGGAGCATTAACTTCCTGCTCGATCCCCTCCCAGCCTCGTTAGCCAGCGTTCTCTTCCTCTGCTGTCGCGTTCTACCTTTCCATTTTTCCTCTTCTCAACTGTGGAACGATCTGCATGCCGTCCTTGATGCACCAGAACAACCACTGCATGCATCGCGACAGGGCGTTGATTGGGCATGCACGAGAATTTGGTTCTGCTCGCAATATGAATGATACCTGAACGATGAAGTGAACAGGCATGCTAGCATGGGAGACCTATTTCCGCTATACAATACTAGAGTACTCATGTTCCTACTACTACTAGTAGTAGTAGTACAACTGTGGTACACTTGATGGTCAAAATACTATTCATCCGGTCCTCATAGTGAAGTGACAACACCCTGCGCCTGACACTAGTCCAGGCGAGGCGGCGTGTTCGGGTTACCAAAGTCAGCCTCACCCTATGCACTGTGCAGTCTGTCACCGCCACTGTACAGCACATTGGCGCCTCGCCTCGTCTCCCTCTCCACTCCCATAGCACCACTCCATCTCCATCTCCTTCTCCGTCTCCGTCTCCGTCTCCATCTCACTGTGCCCCCGTGTACCGTCGCCTCACTCACCTCCCCCAGTACCACTATTCCCTCGCTAGCCGCTCCAGCACCGACATCCTTCTCCCCCGTAAATCAAGCCCCCTTCCAAACTCCACCATGGCCGAACGCGAACCGCGCAGCATCCATATGAGACGCGATTGGAGCAATCTCCCCAGTGACATCCTCGACCTCTGTTGTTCATGTATGGATATGTTGACCACCCTGCGGCTGGCTGCATGCTCGAGGGACATGCACACGTCCATCATCGAAGCGAGGCCTAAGCTTTTCAAGACACCCTGCTTGCTGCTATCTGGTCTTGCAAGATTGGCTCACCATGATACGGAGGCGTGCATGATGCCCCTCGACTTCAATCCGATCTCCATTAGCCAAAACTTCTTTGCAGGTTTGTAGTGTGTCGCCGTACATCATTTCCCTCGACATCAATCCGATCACCATCACCCAAAACTTCTTGGCAGGTATGTACTGGGTCGGCATGAACTCCCACTGGATGGCTGCCTTCAGAGAAGACGGTAAAAAGTTGGTGCTCGTGAACTTCCAGACCTCCCATGGATTATCCTTCCTCCATTGGATTATATAGAGTATTACCATCGCGGTCCAAGTCATCTAGATTACTACGTCAGTTGGACGGACCTTGTTTTGCAGAAGATTGTATTCTGCCAAGTGCCCACACGACATGCGAATTACGCAGACTTCAAACTAATTGCCTTGTTCGACCGCGGACTCGCCTATCTTTACGCCGGTGCCTTCTTTAGCTGGAGACAACTCGGCTCGCAGTGGATCATCATCAAAGCTGATACACACTTCTGTGATGCTATTGAACACAATGGCATCATCTACGCGATCGACAAAGCAGATGGCACCACGTATTGCTGGGACGGCGCGTGTAAGTTGTTTCCATCTCATGTTAATGATGACACCATGACACTGTTTGAACTTTTTGTGATGATTGTCATATCCCTGTTTGAGCAGAATTTGAGCAGAACTATGGCAATATATTAGAGACACCGTAAATCAGCTATATTTGGAATGAGGTAATTCATGCGATTGTGACCATGTCATTACAGCCAATTTGTACCCTGAATAATCAAACGGTTAGAAATATATGGATATTATCCTTATTTTACAGTAATCTATATACTACTACTAAATATGAGTGTGTATCAATGGCCATGTTAGTTTCCTCATTTTCATGATGTAGAAAAATGCATCACACTGTTGGTTTCATCTAACCATACATTAGGGAAGTAAATGTGCATATGGAGAACTCTATATTTGGAAGTAGTGAAATCCTGCAATGCTTACCATGAGGACATACCTATATTCGCCCTTCAGCAATCAATGGCTAGAATAATATCCTCACAAAAATTTTGCCCACAGAACACGAGTATGTAACAATGCATGGTCTGTTAGTTACCTTGAAGAATTTGTTTGTGAGGACAGAACATGATTACATAACATGCATAAAATGGTAGTTTCTGATAACCCACAAGTATAGGGGATCAATTGTAGCCTCTTTCGATAAGTAAGAGTGTCGAACCCAACGAGGAGCTAAAGGTAGAACAAATATTCCCTCAAGTTCTATCGACCACCGATACAACTCTACGCACACTTGACATTCGTTTTACCGGAAACAAGTATGAAACTAGAAGTACTTTGTAGGTGTTAAAGGATAGGTTTGCAAGAAAGTAAAGAGCACGTGAATAAAAGCCAGGGGCTGTTTAGATAAAGATGCAATAAAGTAAATATAGCGAGTGTGGAAAAGTGGTGGTAGGAGTTGTGAAATTGTCCCTAGGCAACTGACTACGTTACTAGACAGGTAATCACTATTACAATTCTCTTTGAGGGAGAGGCATAAGCTAACATACTTTATCTACTTAGATCATATGAACTTTTTATTGGAACTCTAGCAAGCATCTGCAACTACTAAAGATTCATTAAGGTAAAACCCAACCATAGCATCAAAGCATCAAGTCCCCTTTATCCATACGCAATAATCCCCTTACTCGGGTTTGTGTTTCAGTCACTCACGCAACCCACTATAAGCGAATCATGAACGCATTGCAACACCCTACAACAGGAATCCCTCACGCTTGCGCGACACGGAGGGCACCATAGGACAACACCAATAATAAAACATGCAACTCAAACCAATCATAGCAATTAATCAATCGCCGATAGGACAATGGAAATCTACTCAGACATCATAGGATGGCAACACATCATTGGGAAATAATATGAAGCATAAAGCATCATGTTCAAGTAGAGGGTACAACGGGTTGCGGGAGAGTGGACCGCTGAATATAGAGGGGGGAAGGTGATGGAGATGTTGGTGAAGATGACGGTTGTGTTGGTGAAGGTCGCGGTGATGATGATGGCCCCCGGCAGCACTCCGGCGCCACCGGAAGCAAGGGGTAGAGAGCCCCCCTTCTTCTTCCTTGACCTCGTCCCTAGATGGGAGAAGGGTTTCCCCTCTGGTCCTTGGCTCCCATGGCTTGGGAGGGGCGAGAGCCCCTCCGAGATTGGATCTATCTCTCTGTTTCTACGTTCTGGAATTCTGCCCTGACATTGTTTCCTTTATATCTAGAGATCCGTAACTCCGATTGGATTGAAACCTTCAC
This sequence comes from Aegilops longissima, assembly GCA_021605205.1. Lineage (NCBI taxonomy): Eukaryota > Viridiplantae > Streptophyta > Magnoliopsida > Poales > Poaceae > Aegilops > Aegilops longissima. Next base: position 209,966,929 of record CM038682.1, on the reverse strand, counting down.
CCAGATCGTTTTCCAAAAATTAGATTTCTTGCGGCCAAAGAAGGGCATCAATCGCCTTACGGCTGGCCCACGAGATAGGGGCGCGCCCCCGTGGAGGGGTGGCGTGGGCCACTGTCGTGGCCACCTCGGGCACCGTTTCGCGTTGATTCTTCCTCCCAAAAATCACAAATATTCCAAAATAAATCACCATCCGTTTTTATCCCGTTTGGACTCCGTTTGATATTGGGTTTCTGCGAAACATAAAACATGCAACAAACAGGAACTGGCACTGGGCACTGGATCAATATGTTAGTCCCAAAAAATAGTATAAAAAGTTGCCAAAAGTATATGAAAGTTGAATAATATTGGCATGGAACAATAAAAAATTATAGATACGATGGAGACATATCAGCATCCCCAAGCTTAATTCCTGCTCATCCTCGAGTAGGTAAATGATAAAAAAAATTTGATGTGGAATGCTACCTAGCATAATCTTGATCATATGTCTAATCATGGCATTAATATTAAGACACGAGTGATTCAAAGCAATAGTCTATCATTTGACATAAAAACAATAATACTTCAAGCCTACCAATAAAGCAATCATGTCTTTTCAAAATAACAAGGCCAAAGAATGTTATCCCTACAAAATCATATAGTCTGGCTATGCTCCATCTTCACCACACAAAATATTCAAATCATGCACAACCCCGATAAAAAGCCAAGCAATTGTTTCATACTTTTGATGTTCTCAAACCTTTTCAACTTTCACGCAATACATGATGGTGGAATAGAATATGATGGTGGAGGTTGTATGGAGAAGACAAAAAGGAGAAGATAGTCTCACATCAACTAGGCGTATCAACGGGCTATGGAGGTGCCCATCAATAGATATCAATGTGAGGAGTAGGGATTGCCATGCAACAGATGCACTAGAGCTATAAGTATATGAAGGCTCAAACTGAAACTAAGTGGGTGTGCATCCAACTTGCTTGCTCATGAAGATCTCGGGCGTTTGAGGAAGCCCATCATCAGAATATACAAGCCAAGTTCTATAATGAAAATTCCCACTAGTATATGAAAGTGAAAGCATAGGATACTCTCTCTATGAAGAACATGGTGCTACTCTGAAGCACAAGTGTGGTAAAAGGATAGTAACATTGCCCCTTCTCTCTTTTTCTCTCATTTTTTTATTTTTTTTATTTTTTTGGTGGGCTTCTTTGGCCTCTTTTTTTATTTGGGCTTCTTTGGCCTCTTTTATTTTTTTTGTAAAGTCCGGAGTCTCATCCTGACTTGTGGGGGAATCATAGTCTCCGTCATCCTTTCCTCACTGGGGTAATGCTCTAATAATGATGATCATCACACTTTTATTTACTTACAACTCAATATCTAGAACAAAGATATGACTCTATATGAATGCCTCCAGCGGTGTACCGGTATGTGCAATGATCTAGCGTAGCAATGACATCAAAAAATGGACAAGCCATGAAAATATCATGCTAGCTATCTTACGATCATGCAAAGCAATATGAGAATAAATGCTCAAGTCATGTATATGATGATGATGGAAGTTGCATGACAATATATCTCGGAATGGCTATGGAAATGCCATAATAGGTAGGTATGGTGGCTGTTTTGAGGAAGATATATGGGGGTTTATGTGTGATAGAGCGTATCATATCACGGGGTTTGGATGCACCCACGAAGTTTGCACCAACTCTCGAGGTGAGAAAGGGCAATGCACAGTACCGAAGAGGCTAGCAATTATGGAAGGGTGAGAGTGCGTATAATCCATGGACTCAACATTAGTCATAAAGAACTCACATACTTATTGCAAAAATCTATTATTCATCAAAACAAAGTACTACGCGCATGCTCCTAGGGGGATAGATTGGTAGGAAAAGACCATCGCTCGTCCCCGACCGCCACTCATAAGGAAGATAATCAATAAATAAGTCATGCCCCGACTTCATCACATAACGGTTCACCATACGTGCATGCTACGGGAATCACAAACTTCAACACAAGCATTTCTACAATCCACAACTACCCACTAGCATGACTCTAATATCACCATCTTTATATCGCAAAACTATTGCAAGGAATCAAACATATCATATTCAGCGATCTACAAGTTTATGTAGGATTTTATGACTAACCATGTGAATGACCAGTTCCTGTCATCTCTCTAAATAGATATAAGTGAAGCAAGAGAGTTTTAATTATTTCTACAAAAGATATGCCCAAGCTCTAACAATTATAAGTGAAGCAAAAGAGCATTCTACAAATGGCGGTTGTCTAAGTGAAGAGAAACAGGCAATCCCAACTTCAAATGATATAAGTGAAGCACATGAAGGATTCTATAAAGCCATACTCAAAAGATATAAGTGAAGTGCATAGAGCATTCTATAAATCAACCAAGGACTATCTCATACCAGCATGGTGCATAAAATAAAAAGTGAAAACTAAATGCAAAAGACGCTCCAAGACTTGCACATAATGCATAAACGAAACGAATACGAAAACATACCGATACTTGTTGAAGAAAGAGGGGATGCCTTCCGGGGCATCCCCAAGCTTAGACTCTTGAGTCTCCTTGAATATTTACTTGGGGTGCCTCGGGCATCCCCAAGCTTGAGCTCTTGCCTCTCTTCCTTTTCCTCATATCGAGACCTCCTCGTTTAGACACTTCATCCACACAAAACTTCAACAGAAAACTCGGTAAGATCCGTTAGTATAATAAAGCAAATCACCACTCTAAGTACTGTTGTAAACCAATTCATATTTTGTTTTTGCATTGTGTCTACTGTAATATAACTTTTCCATGGCTTAATCCACTAATATAAATTGATAGATCCATCAAAACAAGCAAACTATGCATCAAAAACAGAATCTGTCAAAAACAGAACACTCTGTAGCAATCTGAACATCCACCATACTTCTTATACCCCAAAAATTATACCAAAATTAGGAAAAATAAAAAAGTTGTATAGAGAGACAGTACAGAAATAATCAGAACCATTTGACGTTCCAGTAAAAAACTAAAAATCGCGCACTACAGCCAAAGTTTCTGTCCTGCACCGTACAAATCAACAAGCATTGTAAACATCCTAAAGGCAAACCTCGACACATTATTTTTATAATACAATGGAATTGTACAAGGGGATAATTATTTTTGTTGGAAAGTTTCTGTAATCAAGATTCACAAAGTTGCCGTGAGCATGAACAAAGTTCAAGGAGCTCTCCCACTTCAACAATGCTTGTCCTTCTCACTTTCGCTTTTCTTTTTGAAAAGTTTTGGGTTCCCCTCTTTATTTTTGTTGTTTTTAAACTATATGAAAGCACACAACATAAATAAATGACTCTGTAAAACTTTCGGGTTGTCTCCCTGGCAGCGCTTTCTTTAAAGCCATTAAGCTAGGCATATAGTGCTCAAGTAGTAAATCCACCCGGATCCCAAGGTATATCAAAGCCAATTTTAATTAGCAATGATTTAGCATTTAGTAGTGAGCACAAAGCAACATATATCAAGCAATGATGAAGTCTAACTCTCTTCCTATGCATCGGCATGTCATAAAAGAACAATTCATGCACACCAAGTAAAGGCCAATGCATAGTATAAGCAGTTTCTTGCAATTCTATCGTGTTGGAAACATAGAGAGGTGGAGATATAGTTCCTCTCTCATAATTATTGCAAGTAGGAGCAGCAAGCACATGCATATTATATCTATCAAAATCATCATGTGCAACAGTAAAAGGCAACCCATCAATATAATCCTTAATAAGAGCAAACTTCTCCGATATAGTATAATTGGGAGAATTCAAAAAGATAATAGGACTATCATGTGTGGGTGCAATAGTAACAATTTCATGTTTAACATAGGGAACTATAGCAAGTTCATCTCCATAAGCATAATTCATATTGGCATCTTGGCCACAAGCATAGCAAGCATCATCAAAAAGTGATATTTCGAAAGAATCAAAGGGATCATAACAGTCATCATAGCAATCATCCTTCGGTAAGCACGAAGGGGAATTAAACAATGTATGAGTTGAAGAGTTACTCTCATTAGAAGGTGGGCACGGGTAGCTAATCCGCTCTTCCTCCTTTTGTTCTTCGCTCTCCTCATCATCTTTTTCATCCAATGAGCTCACAGTTTCATCAATTTCTTCTTCCATAGACTCCTGCAAAATATTAGTCTCATCTTGGACAGCAGATACTTTCTCAATGAGTGCATTAATATCGGCATTGTATTCATAATTCTCATAACAATATTTGAGGATAGCTAAATTTTCAGTTCTATAAGCAGCATCATCAAAATCTTCGAACTCTTTAAACATAGATTCAATTTCATAAGCACCCATAAAAGCAACAAATTCTTCTATTTGCTCCACATCATAGTAATCATATATACCATTAGCATAAGAAGCTAAGGTTTTATTATCATTAAATTTGCATGAAAAGGGAAGGCGTGGAGCCTTCATCCTAGAGCAACAAGTATAATCATATTCCAAGCATAGTTGTCTAGCATACCACTTCAATATATGAATTTGATCCCATAATAGTTTCCCTTTTTGTGTCAAGCGGTAATCCCTAAAGTATTCACGTTGATCCAACGTTACTCCCATTACATAATTGAATGGGGTTTTCTCAGGATTATTAAAGTAGTACGTAATATCTTTCACATAACCAGCATCGAGGGTTTTAGGAGGTTCCCCATCTCCATGAGCAGAAAGTGCACCTAATTTTTTTGGTATTTCGTGTTCCATATCCATAACTAAAGATAGAGAACAACTAAGAACAGCAAATAAAAATTACTTAGTGATAAAGCAAACAAGCACACACGAGAATATTCACCCCACGCTATGACTCCCCGGCAACGGCGCCAGAAAAATGTCTTGATAACCCACAAGTATAGGGGATCAATTGTAGCCTCTTTTGATAAGTAAGAGTGTCGAACCCAACGAGGAGGTAAAGGTAGAACAAATATTCCCTCAAGTTCTATCGACCACCAATACAACTCTACGCACACTTAACGTTCGCTTTACCGGAAACAAGTATGAAACTAGAAGTACTTTGTAGGTGTGAAAGGATAGGTTTGTGAGAAAGTAAAGAGCACGTAAATAAAAGCTAGGGGCTATTTAGATAAAGATGCAATAAAGTAAATATAGCGAGTGTGGAAAAGTGGTGGTAGGAGTTGTGAAATTGTCCCTAGGCAACTGACTACGTTACTAGACTGGTAATCACATTAGAATTCTATTTGAGGGAGAGGCATACGCTAACATAGTTTCTCTACTTGGATCATATGCACTTATAATTGGAACTCTAGCAAGCATCTGCAACTACTAAAGATTCATTAAGGTAAAACCCAGCCATAGCATTAAAGCATCAAGTCCCCTTTATCCCATACGCAACAATCCCCTTACTCGGGTTTGTGTTTTAGTCACTCACGCAACCCATTACAAGCGAATCATGAACACATTGCAACACCCTACAGCGGGAATGCCTCACGCTTGCGCGACATGGAGGGCACCATAGGATAGCACCAATAATAAAACATGCAACTCAAACCAATCATAGCAATTCATTAATCACCGATAGGACAATGGAAATCTACTCAGACATCATAGGATGGCAACACATCATTGGAAAATAATATGAAGCATAAAGCATCATGTTCAAGTAGAGGGTACATCGGGTTGCGGGAGAGTGGACCACTGAATATAGAGGGGGGAAGGTGATGGAGATGTTGGTGAAGATGACAGTGGTGTTGGTGAAGATCGTGGTGATGATGATGGCCCCTGGCAGCGCTCCGGTGCCACCGGAAGCAAGGGGTAGAGAGCCCCCCCTTCTTCTTCTTCTTCTTCCTTGACCTCCTCCCTAGATGGGAGAAGGGTTTCCCCTCTGGTCATTGGCTCCCATGGCTTCGGAGGGGCGAGAGTCCCTCCGAGATTGGATCTATCTCTCTGTTTCTGCGTTCTGGAATTCTGCCTTGGCACCATTTCCTCTATATCTGGAGATCCGTAACTCCGATTGGACTGAAACCTTCACCCAGATTGTTTTCCAAAAATAGCTTTCTTGCGGCCAAAGAAGGGCATCAACCGCCTTATGGGTGGCCCACGAGATAGGTGGGCGCGCCCCCCTGGAGGGGTGGCGTGGGCCACTCTTGTGGCCACTTCGGACACCGTTTCGCGTTGATTCTTCCTCCCAAAAATCACAAATATTCCAAAATAATTCTCCGTCTGTTTTTATCCTGTTTGGACTCTGTTTGATATTGGGTTTCTGCGAAACATAAAACATGCAACAAACAGGAACTGGCACTAGGCACTGGATCAATATGTTAGTCCCAAAAAATACTATAAAAAGTTGCCAAAAGTATATGAAAGTTGAATAATATTGGCATGGAACAATAAAAAATTATAGATAGGACTGAGACGTATCAGTTTCCTGTGAAGAATCGATTGCGAGATAACATGAGTATAACCATGCATGGCACTTCTATATTTTCGAACCTAGTATACATTTCCCTGTATTTTCCTCCCAGTTCCAACAGGGACATATCAACGCTATTTCTTTCATTATCCTACTCATACTCTAAACAATGCTGATCTTACATTAACAATGCCTGTCCTTTTTGATATGATGCAGTGTCCCTACGGTTACTACCCTTTGTAATCACACCACCTTTGCCAAAAACAGGGAAGCACAACTGGTTCCTCGCTCGATCAGACGACGGCAAAAGACTGATGATCATTCGACACATGAGCCGGAAAAGTTATATTGCAAAAACCCCACTGTATACAAGCACCGTGTAATACGTGAGTATCCGGACAGTGGCTGTTACGTCTATGAGCAGGATACCAGCTTGTTGGGGCCTTTAGGATTTTTTAGTTGGAGGCGGGTAAACAACCTTGGTTCACACTCTCTGTTTCTCGGACTCAATTATCCGATTAACCAGGAGATCACCATTGGCATGGACCTTGATGGCAGAGAGGCTCTGTTTGCTATGCAAAACTGTGTCTACACGGCGAGCCCTAGGAGTTCGGGAGCAAACTCCCCTGATTGTCAACGATACAGCCTGCAGCCAAAAGAAGGTGAGAATGACAAAGGCATCCGGATTAACTTCGATCCTTGGATGTCTTAATTACGACAGGCAGTGATGTGGTTCAAGCCTTCAGGTTGATAGGTAATTGGGCTGTTGCATCGAAAGGGTGGAGTACTGGTGTCTCCGGATCACTGGTCGCTGAAGCGGGGCTGCAAATTATGATGGTGTTGGATCATCTCTTCGAATAACTTTGTTGTCTTTGCTGCTGGTTCTGGATGGGTAGTTCTTTCTTTTTGTTATGCATATTCCTTGTCATTTGGTGATCCTCGTCTATGTCACTCTTTCTATGTAATAGTTGCTTCTGTTTAGAATGTCATTCTCGTCTGGATCACGAGAGTTTGAGCGCTGCAGATGGGTGCGTTTTGGTGGTGTAGCAAGACTTCTTATGAACTATCATGTCTTGTTGTTTATGTCAGTAGTAGTCACTAGTCAGTGTTTGAATGTTGTATATATCATTGTTTCGAATTGTTTATTGTCTCGAACTACTGGTGGGCTAAATGAGGGCATCACCGTTCTCAAGTGTTCAGAGTATATCTCCTTTTTTCAAGTTATATAATTTGAGCTCACTGTCTTTTCGATGATGTACACTTGTTTGGGCCAGTGAGGTGTCGTTGAATATGGGTCGAGTAGTAACGCAATGCCAAACAGGTCAATTATGACTCTCAGGCGGGCTCTCAAAAGATCCTGAAAAAAGGCCGGGCTCTCCAAAAAAGAAAGAATAAGGACTCTTAGGCCGACATGTGGGCGCCACCTGTGTTTTCGTGCACTTGCGCACCGAGCATATTGGCGCGTGCTTGAAATTCATGCTACCTTTTCATCCCCAGTCTCCCGCCCCTCCCCCACCTCTGGAATCACGATTCCTACTCCAGTTCCCCCAAATCCCTCTCCTGTATTCCATGTACTCAAGCGCACTATCATGTCGCCGGTCAACGCGGATCTCCGAGCTGGAGATCCTGAGGTCCATCCTTCCTTCGGTCGCTGCGTGTTGTCGCTCAATAGTGGCATGGCGGCGCTTGACGACCAGTTTGCCGGCAAAGTGCTGATGGTAACCATCAACGACGACCGGCCTCCCGTCTCGCCGGACGACCTTTTCAAAGCTCTTGGCATTGCGCACGGCATACAAATAAGTGACTTGCTCGTCGAAGTCTGTCCGCCACCGGCTGGTTTCTTCGTTAGGTTCCGGACAACTTTCGACTGCAGTCGTGTGTTCGAATCTTCCTGGCGTTTGTTCTGCGATGACGCGCTGGTGAGCTTTGATCGGTGGCACCCAGGATGGGGCTCGGTGTGACACTCCAAATTTTTTGTTGTTTTTGTTTTCAGCAAAAGCCTTGCTTGGTTTGAAGAAGGTCATTTAAACCCTTCTTAAAAACCTCTCTTCTGAGTTTTCTTCTCAAAAAGCATTTCTTGGATTTATTTTCTTCTAAAAAGAAACCTTTTTGGTTTTGGGCTATTCTTTGGTTCTGATCCATCCTTGGTTTTACCATGCCTCTTGTGGTAAATTTCTCCCAAAACCCCTCCTTCCACTTTGGTTCAACTCAAACATTCTGTCCAAACTAGTAAAATCCATTTTTTGACTTTATTCCAATTATTTCTTCTCCCAAAATAATTCTGTCTTTTCTTTTGAGCCTAAGTGATTTGCAAAGCAAGTACCCTAATGCTCTTGATTTTTGACCTCAAACCAACTCCCTTGGATAGTCCTTGGTACCCACAACCCAGAACCATCTTGATCCACTCTTCCTCTTTTCAAAATTTAACCTCTGCAAGTTTGGACCAGATTCATCATTTTTAGTAAAATTCATATCTCCTCTTCCCCAAAAATTCTACCAAAATTCAGGCAGCCCTCAGATGCAATGAGAGACCACCACACCAAAGATCAGCTCAAGAAAAATTTCCCACATGCCAAAATCATTCTGTCGAACACCTTGCATGCACTGTTTCTGTGCATCTTCAGTTAAATTCAGAAAGTTCAGAGTTGTAGTGTCCTTTTGGTCAGAGTGTTGGCACTGATCACCCGTGCACCCTGGCGCTTTGCGCACGACCTCTTCCCCCTGTCCAGAGCACCGCACGCACGCTTGGACGGACGCTGGCGTCGGTGGCGGTGAGCATCTTCAACGCCGGCAGCCTCTGCGGTTGCAGGCCCCCGTGGCGGCCGAACGGAGCTGCTCCGCTCGCAACACCGCTCTGCGCCGCCCATTGCGCCCTAGCCCTCCGCTGGCCTCATGCATGCCAGCGCACCCAAGAGCACCGCCGCCGTGGCCCGCAAGCACAGGGCGCACCCTTTGCCGCCGACGGGCCCGCGCCGCCTGTTCCGTCGAATCCACCTGGGCTCCTAATCCAAGCTTGTTTAGCGTCAAAAGCGGAACCAGTGGAACTCCACGCCGACGCCCCACTCCCTAAACCTCCCCGACCAAGCTCTGCGCCACCGAATCATCGCCGGAGAAGTCCGTTCACGGCCACCGCCTCGGATCGCTTATAAAAGGAGCCCGAGCTCGCTCTCGTGCACACACCACCTCTCACTTCACCAAGACCCCGCCTAGCCACCGGAAGAGCCCCGAGGAGTCTCCTTCCACGACTCCGCCGCCGCGACCCGCCACGGGATCCAGCTCGATTCGCTCCCGTGCGCGCCTCGCCTCCCATCTCTTGCCAAGTAGCTCTCTAGTACATCCCTCCTTCGACCCGCGCATCAATTCAAGTTTGCAGACACCACCAGTTCCGCACCATCGCTCGAGACGCCGTCCGCGGAGAAAGTGTCGCCGTCGGCGTGGTGCTCCCGACGCCCAAGTCCACCACCCACCGACGCGGAAGGACACGCTGATACTCTTGGTACACTCCGATCTCCCCGACTCGCCGTGGTTCGACGCCGACGACCACCGCAGAGCTTTCGGCGCCGGCGAGGTCTTTCAAACCTGACATGTGGACCCCCCATGTCAGCCTCTCTTTCTTTTCCCGCGAACCGTTTCCTGTTGGCACCTTCGGGCAGAGTACGTTTTCCCTGTGGGCTTGCGCGTTTCTGTTTGAACCGTTTTCGTATTCTCGCTTAAACCCTCGGAACTTTTACGTGTCATTACAGATGAGTCCTCGACAGAAACCCTTATAACTTTTTAATAAAAAGTGATTTTTGAGTGATTCTTTTTCTGACAGTCTTATAATTTTGTCTAGTTTTTTATGGGATTTATTTGGAAAAATTTTGGACCAACTTTCGTATCAGTTCGGTTCCCATCCATTTCCCTTCCCATACTACCACATGTTTTCCGCAAGGGATATGGCTTAGTAAGTTGCGAACCGCTTTCCTGGTACACACAAAATGGAGAGGCCGTGATGATGGTTCCATGGCCCTGGATTAAAGCCAGTCATCCGGTCAGGGGGCATGGGTGTTTCCGGTTGGGACCGAGAGGGGGGCACCCCTTAGAGCGCGCGAATATAAATTTGATCCCATGCTATTCGAGATTGTGATCTCCCCGTCTCAAAAGTTTTTCTTGGACGATGTCTAGGGTGATTCCTGGCATTCATGAGGAAGGATGGGTGTGTACTGGTTAGCTGTGTTTCTACCGAAATACCATAAATGGAACTAGTCCTTCAGGACTACGGAAATCCGTTGGCTGTGAGTAATTTTAGTACAAACTCTGCAGAGTTATAATTCCTCGAATCATCTTATCCATGTCCAAGTTCTGTATTATCTTATCCTGACAAGTGTCAATTTTGATGACAGATACTCCGGTGATTCACATGAGTACTAAGCCCGGTTAAATGTTTATTCCTGTGGATGGACTAACCCGTTTATATTCATGTGTTGAATATTTATTATGAGTGCTATATCTTTGTGATGAAAGCCCTTTCTGTGATGTCGCTCAGACGTCCGACTGCGGCATTATTGTTATTTCTTTTCATTATAAGCCCTTTCTGTGATGTCGATCAGACGTCCGACTGTGGCATTATTGTTATTTCTTTTCATTATAAGCCCTTTCGTGATGTCGCTCGACGTCCGATCGCGGCATTATTGTTATTTATTTTCATTATAAGCCCTTTACGTGATGTCGCCGAGATGTCCGATCGCGGCATTATTGTTATTTATTTTCATTATAAGCCCTTTACGTGATGTCGCCGGACGTCCGATCGCTGCATTGTCGTTATTTATTTTCAGCCCTTTACGTGATGTCGCCAGACGTCCGATCATGCACGCATGTATTTTTATTTCAATATAAGCCCTTTATGATGTGTCGCCAGACGCCTCGATCGTGGCATGTTTTGCTTATTTATTCACCCTTCGAGGCATCGCTTGCACACCCGATCGGTTTTGAGTTTATCTTCTTTGGTTTTTGAGCGACTACCGCCGATTCCTTCTTAATTATTTTGCTATACTGTTTTAATTGAGCATTGTTAAGATTAACCATGTCGCATTCATGCATTCATTTGTTATATCTTTTGTCCGAACTGTCTTGCGAGTACTTTCATAGTACTCACCGGCTTGTTGATTTGGCCGATCTCGTGAAGGCGATCTCATGGATGAAGAGTTCGATATAGAGTCCGACGCCTAGAGGAATCCCACCAGTCTCGTCGACCCTGGATTAGCCATTGTGATATATCCGCTTCCGCTACCCAAATAAATTCATCGAGCCTCACCTCGACGCCGATGAGCCGCCAAAGGCTGATAGACTTATTAACCACCCGCTGTGTTATTCCACCAACCACTCATAGCTCGAGTCAGTAGTATTTCCACCCCACACCTTTGAGTCATATCCGCCACTATGTATAATTATTGGCGTGTTGTAATAATTGGTTGGGCATCTCCAGTCCGACCCTTGTAATATTGTAATGCTACTGGCTTATTGTATCAAAGTTTTGTCAACCGGTATGAAGGATTTTTCCTCATATTGGACTTCATAGGTCGGTTGTTCAATAAATATTTTTATTGAAAAACCGGTCGTGACAAGCTTGGTACCAGAGCCAGGCTGACTGTAGGAAGCCACTAGGTACGATCGCTAATTGGTTATTAGCATAGTAGAGCTATTTATTATTTTTACAAATGTAGTCAATTTCTGACAGTTAGCATAAATTTATGATTTGACTCCTCAGGATTTTTGCCTACTTTTGTAGATGGCCAGCAACGACTGCGAGTCGCAGATGTTCGCCAACATGCCCGATGGGTTTGTCAAGCTTCTCTCCTTCATCGTCCAAGTCGCGATGGGGCCAGATGTGCGCCCAGTTTTCTCTCTCTCTCAGCACAAGGTCAATGACCGTCTAACCATGCACCAAGCCGCGGTGGAATTCAAGAGAGGATGAGTTGAGCGTTACCGGTTCGTGGGGAGAGCCATGCCCACAGAGAAGCACGCGCTACAGATGGCAGCCCGTGAGGCGATAGCCCGTCTCAGGGATATCCTGCCTTCGATGAAGACTCGTCGCTACCGCTACCTGCCATGTCACGTGCCGTACACTTGCCACTACGCGTTCTCTTGCCCTAGAGGAGAACGGGATGAAGCTTTTGAGATGCTCATCGAGTATCTTCAGGCTTTGGAGGCAGCCTTCGACAACCTGGTGGACGACCTTGTAGCTGCCCGCATGGACTCAGTCCATGGCTGTACCGCCAACAGGAGGGAGCTCCTGCGTGCTGCGCCACCACTGACTTTCATCTCGTCATCAGCATCGTTCGCTCCTACTGCTCGCACCGCTACTCGTCGCCTGCCTACCACGGAGGAATTCAACCACGTCATTGCGCCTACTCCGGTTCGTTCTGCACCACCCTCGTGCCCGCCAGATTCGTGTTGTCCCAAGACAGGCACCTGCTCCACCAACTCCGCACAGCACCTCTCGTCTGAGCCTATCTCGAGGAGGAGGTTGAGTCCCCAGCCTCTCTCGCCTCACCCTTGGCAGGCCAAGGAAATCCTTACCATCTCCGACTAAGTGCGCTTAGCGCCATGCGATGTACCAACTTGTGCGATATGTTTATATGTAAATAGGCTGTGAGAAGTAGTTTGTTTGCGCACCATGTAGGATATGGAGAAGTGCACTAGACTAAATAACATGTCAGGATTTATGTACGCATATCCTGAGTGGTATTGTATAATTACTGCTTATGTAAGATATGTAATGAACGGTCCTTCTCCGTGCATAACGTATTTTTTCTCTTGAAAATCTTGGAGCATTTGCAACTTTTGCATCTTCTTGAATTTATTGATTTTTATGCTCAATTCCTTTTCTTATGAGTGTTTCAAAATATATCCCCAGAGTGAACTATGTCTCGCCCTTGGACGCGCCCATGCCAACTCCGACAGGAAGAATTATGACACACCCCAGTGCAACAATTTCACACAGGATGACAAGTCAGCAGGATGTTGAAACTGCACTTTCCCAAATGTGCCGCCTTTATGAACAAAGTCAGCAGCAACATCAGGAAATACTGAACCAAGTCATCAATATGGGAAATCACCGCGGACCGTATCAGCAGCAATCCAAGTTATCTCGAGCTACGAAGACGCGTCCCCAAACATTTTCTCACACTGACAAACCTCTGGAAGCCGAGGACTGGCTTCGAGACATGGAGAGAAAATTAATTATCGCCCAGTGTTCAGACCTTGAGAAAGTACTTTATGCTCCGCACTATCTCACTGGAGCAGCCGCATCGTGGTGGGAAAATTTCCTGCACATGCACCCCAACGAAAATAATATATCATGGGAGGAATTTAAAGAAGGTTTTCGTGGGGCACATATTCCTAAGAGCCTTATGAAGATCAAAAAGAGAGAATTTGATGACCTCAAGCAAAGGACAATGACAGTGTCAGAATACAACAGTCAGTTTACCCTGCTATCTCGCTACGCCAACGAGGAGCGTATGTCAGAAAACAAAAAGATGGAGAAATTCCTAGACGGTCTGACACCCGCGCTTAAATGTCAATTGGTCGTACACACATTTCCAGATTTTAAGACGTTGGTGGATAAGGCCATTACCTTGGAAAATGAGAGACGCGGCTTAGAAGATTTCCGCAAACGGAAGAGGGACCAGACTAAACACACCCGCAACCACCGCAGCAAGACAGATGTTCAGAAGAACTGGACACCCAAACCCACGACAAGCGTCTCACGCCCAATCAAGAATTTCCACGCAAGGGACAAGGAGTTCACCTACCACCCAGGCGTTACCCGTTACGCTTGTGGAGAAGAAGGGCACTATGCCAAGCAGTGCCCCAAGCCAAGGAACTCGACCCCAAAGCCGAACAACAGAAGCAATAATTCGGCACCAAAGCGCAACAATTTCAACCCAAATAACAACCACAGGAAGGGTCATTTGAACCACGTGACCAAAGAGGAAGCACAAAATGCCCCAGATATCGTGATCGGTGCGCTTCCGTCAACACAATACCTGCCATGGTTTTGTTTGATTCTCGAGCTTCTCACTGCTCGTTTGAAAAGTTTTGCTTTGCAAAATAATTTTCGATGCTTCCCTTGGGAAAATCTATGATCGCCAAGTCCCCGGAATTAAGCAAGTTACCCGAATTATTGCCGGGGTGTGGTTATCGAGTTTGAAGGGTTGAAGTTTCACGCAAATCTTATCGTATTGGAAAATAAAGGACTGGATGTCATCTTAGGGATGGATTGGTTAACCACCAACAAAGGTTTTATTGACTGCTTCAACAGGACAGTAATTCTCACCCATCACCACGGGAAGACCATAAAGGTTTCAGCCATGGAAAGAAAAATATCCAGGCAACCGAGATTGAACAAGGTGGATATTTCTGAATTGAGCAAAGTTCCAATAGTGTGTGAATTTCCAGATGTATTCCCCGAAGAACTGCCAGGCATGCCACCAGATCGAGAGATAGAATTCAGCATTGAGCTAGCACCCGGAACCGCTCCCATATACAAGAAACCATACCGAATGGCACCTTCCGAATTGGTGGAACTGAAGAAGCAAATAAAGGAACTGTTGGAAAAAGGGTACATACGAGCCAGTTCCTCACCTTGGGGTTCACCGATTTTATTCGCCAAAAAGAAGGATGGAACACTGAGATTGTGCATAGACTATCGAGCGCTAAACATGGTCAAAATCAAGAACAAATATCCGATGCATGAATAAATGATTTATTCGATCAACTCGCTAAGGCCAAGGTGTTCTCAAAGATTGACTTGAGATCGGGATATCATCAACTGAAAGTACGAAATGAGGATATTCCCAAGACCGCTTTACCTCCGATACGGATTGTACGAGTTCACCGTGATGTCATTCGGACTAACAAACGCCTCAAGATATTTTGTTCACCTCATGAACAAAGTATTCATGAAGTTTATGGATAAGTTTGTTGTGGTATTTATCGATGATATTCGGTATACTCCAAAACACCGGAAGAACACGCTGAACATCTCCGGATTGTACTAGGAGAACTCAGAAACATCGGTTGTACGCCAAATTCAGCAAGTGTGAATTTTGGCTAAAGCAAATAGGTTTTCGGGCCACGACTAACTCTAGAAGGTATCGCCGAGACCCGAAAAAGTCAAGGCAGATTTGGCTGGAAGCCCCCACCAAAGTGACGGATGTACAAGTTTCTTGGGAATGGCAGGATACTACCAAGATTTATTGAAGGATTCTCCACCATAGCAAAGCCAATGACGCAACTACTCAAGAAAGACAGAAGTTTGAATGGACGGAAGCCTGCGAGAAAAGTTTCCAAGAACTAAAGAGGAAACTGCGACAACACCAAGACTAATTGTGCCGATATACACAAGAATTTTGAAGTATTTTGTGACGATCTCGAAAGGGCCTCGGGTGCGATAATGCAAGAAGGCAAGGTTGTCGATATGTTTCCAGACAGCTTAAGCATGAGGAAAATTACCCTACCCATGACCTGGAATTAGCAGCAGTGATACATGCACTCAAGGAATGGAGACACTTTCTACTTGGTAATTGTTGTGAAATATACACGGACCACAAAAGCCTCAAGTATATTTTCACACAACCAGAACTAAATTTACGACAATGACGCTGGTTGGAATTAGTAAAGGATTATGATGTTGGAATCCACTACCACCCGGCAAAGCAAATGTTGTAGCAGACGCCCGAGTCGGAATCCCAGTCCGCATAACGACAAAGATGCCGACTTAAGACCTGAATTCCAGCAGGAGTTCGCAAGGCTCAACCTGATGGTGGTCACCAAGGCAGTGTGTCAAACTTAGAAGTACAACCTACCCCGATAGAGAAGGTTAGAGAGGCTCAACGTGGACACCCCAAAGATTGAAGGCATAAAGCGTAAGATGAAATTGGGCAAGGCCTCGAATTCAGTATTGATGAGCAAGGAATATTGTGGTACGGAATAGGCTCTGCGTACAAATATCCATGACCTTAAACAACAAATCCTGGATGAAAGCCACACCGCCCATATTCAATCCATCCCGGAGGAACAAAATGTACAAAGATCTTCGGAAACATTTTGGTGGCATGGTATAAAAGAGACATAGCCACGCTTATTGCATGTTGTGACTCTTGTCAACGCATCAAGGCCGAGCACCGTAAACCGCCGGACTATTGCAACCAAATAAGATACCCGAGTGGAAATGGGAAGAAATCGGAATGGATTTTATTGTTGGACTACCTCGGTCACGACACGGACATGATGCCATATGGGTAATCACCGATAGATCGACTAAAGTAGCTCACTTCATCCCGTGAAGACAACACACACCACTCGAAGCTTGCTAGGCTCTACCTCTCCGTATCGCTTGCCTACATGGAGTCCCAAAGAAAATAATCTCGACAGAGGCACTCAATTCGCCTCCCTGTTTTGGGATCACTTACAACAAGCTCGAACTCAGCTGGCATTCAAGACGCATACCATCCCCTGATAGATGGGCAGACTGAACGAGTAAATCAAATTCTAGAAGATGTGCTGAGAGCATGTGTCCTCACCTATGGGACCAGTTGGGAGGAGAGCTTACCATACGCAGAATTCGCATATAACAACAGCTATCAGTCCAGCCTGCAGATGGCACCATTTGAAGCTCAGACGGACGAAGATGTCGTACCCGCTAAATTGGTCGAAACCGAGCAGTCATATCTTCGCCCGACCTGCTCAAGGAGGCCGAGGATAAAGTCAAGGTAATTAAGGACCGCTCAAGACAACCCAAAGTCGATAAAAGAGTTATTACGATCGAAGCATCGTGGAGTCCATTTTGAACCCGTGAATTTGTGTACCTACGAGTATCACCCATGAGGGGCCTGCACCGATTCAAGATTAAAGGAAAACTAGCACCGAGATTCATCGGGCCTTTACGCATAGTAGCACGAAGAGGCACGGTGGCCTACCAGCTAGACTCGACCAAGAATTATCCGACATCCACGACGTATTCCACGCCTCCCAATTGAGGAAGTGCGTAAGCAACCCAGAGAAACAAGTACCCCATAAAAACATTGACGTGCAACCAGATCTCACATATCGGGAGCATCCGATAAAATTCTTGGAAGAGTCAGAAAGGAGAACCCGTCAGTAAACCACCAAGTTCTTCAAAGTTCAGTGGAGCAACCACACCGAAAGTAAAGCCACTTGGGAATGAGAGGATTTCCTTCGAACAGAGCACCCACAATTATTTGAAAATCAACTGGAATCTCGGGGACGAGATTTTTCCAAAGGGGGTAGGTGCTCTGACACTCCAAATTTTTTGTTGTTTTTGTTTTGAGCAAAAGCCTTGCTTGGTTTGAAGAAGGTCATTTAAACCCTTCTTAAAAACCTCTCTTCTGAGTTTTCTTCTCAAAGAGCATTTCTTGGATTTATTTGCTTCTAAAAAGAAACCTTTTTGGTTTTGGGCTATTCTTTGGTTCTGATCCATCCTTGGTTTTACCATGCCTCTTGTGGTAAATTTCTCCCAAAACCCCTCCTTCCACTTTGGTTCAACTCAAACATTCTGTCCAAACTAGTAAAATCCATTTTTTGACTTTATTCCAATTATTTCTTCTCCCAAAATAATTCTGTCATTTCTTTTGAGCCTAAGTGATTTGCAAAGCAAGTACCCTAATGCTCTTGATTTTTGACCTCAAACCAACTCCCTTGGATAGTCCTTGGTACCCACAACCCAGAACCATCTTGATCCACTCTTCCTCTTTTCAAAATTTTCAAAATTTAACCTCTGCAAGTTTGGACCAGATTCATCATTTTTAGTGAAATTCATATCTCCTCTTCCCCAAAAATTCTACCAAAATTCAGGCAGCCCTCAGATGTAATGAGAGACCACCACACCAAAGATCAGCTCAAGAAAAATTTCCCACATGCAAAAATCATTCTGTCGAACACCTTGCATGCACTGTTTCTGTGCATCTTCAGTTAAATTCAGAAAGTTCAGAGTTGTAGTGTCCTTTTTGTCAGAGTGTTGGCACTGATCGCCCGTGCACCCTGGCGCTTTGCGCACGACCTCTTCCCCCTGTCTAGAGCACCGCACGCACGCTTGGACGGACGCTGGCGTCGGTGGCGGTGAGCATCTTCAACGCCGCAGCTCTCTGCGGTTGCGAGGGCCACCCGTGGCGAGCGAACGGAGCTCGCCCGCTCGCAACGCCGTTCAGGCCGCCCATTGCGCCTAGCCCTCCGCGTGGCCTCATGCATGCCAGCGCACCTTCAAGCAGCACCGTCGCCGTGGCCCGGCAAGCACAAGGCGCACCTCTCGCCACCGACGGGCCCGCGCCGCCCGTTCCGTCGAATCCACCGTGGCTCCTAATCCAAGCTTGTTTAGCGTCAAACGGAACCAGTGGAACTCCACGCGACGCCCACTACCTAAACCTCCCGACCAAGCTCTGCGCAGAATCATCGCCGGAGAAGTCCGTTCACGGCCACCGCCTCGGATCGCTTATAAAAGGAGCCCCGAGCTCGCTCTCGCACACACCACCTCGCACTTCACCAAGACCCCGCCTAGCCACCGGAAGAGCCCGAGGAGTCTCCTTCCTCGACTCCGGCCGCCATGACCCGCCACGGGATCCAGCTCGATTCGCTCCCATGCGCGCCTCTGCCTCCCATCTCTTGCTAGTAGCTCTCTAGTACATCCTCCTTCGACCCGCTTCAATTCAAGTTTGCAGACACCACCAGAGTTCCCCACCATCGCCTGAGCCGCCGTCCGCGGAGAAAGTGTCGCCGTCGACGTGGTGCTCCCCGACGCCTAAGTCCACCACCCACCGACGCGGAGGGACATGCTGATACTCTTGGTACACTCCGATCTCCACGACTCGCCGTGGTTCGACGCCGACGACCACCGCAGCCTTTGGGCGCCGACGAGGTCTTTCAAACGACATGTGGACCCCCATGTCAGCCTCTCTTTCTTTCCCCGAACGCTTCCCGCTGGCACCTTCGGCAGAGTACGTTTTCCCTGTGGGCTTGCGTTTCTATTCGAACCGTTTTCTGTTTTCTCGCTTAAACCCTCGAACTTTTCTCGTTTCATTACAGATGAGTCCTGGACGAAACCCTTATAACTTTTTAATAAAAAGTGATTTTGAGTGATTCTTTTTCTGACAGTCTTATAAATTTGTCTAGTTTTTATGGGATTTATTTGGAAAAATTTTGGACTAACTTTCTGTACTCCACGGTATTTACGTTAGCGCGTGTATTTTGTTTACCGTAGATACCAAGGAGGTGACGGAACATGAACTTCGCCGAGCTAGACCCCGACTACTCTGAACCAGGCAAGCATGTTTGAACTTTTGATATGATGAGTGTTCTGGCAGGTTTGCATTAAGTAGTTTCATGGCATGTTTCTGAGCATACCGATGAAGGTTATTTTCATGCAAAGTTGAGGCAAGTGAGTTCGATAATCCATACGTGTTGGATGTGAATGTGCATGGCCATGTGTTGGCATGAGGATGGGTAAGATGGTAGTGTTGTAGCATGCCAGTCTTATGCCATACTATTTGACTTCAGATGTCAACCCAGACGTTCGGTTCCCATCCATTTCCTTCCCGTACTACCACATGTTTTCCGCAAGGGATATGGCTTAGTAAGTTGCGAACCGCTTCCTGGTACACACCAAATGGAGAGGCTGTGATGATGGTTCAATGGCCCTGGATTAAAGCTACCATCCGGTCGGGGGCATGGGTGTTTCCGTTGGGACCGAGAGGGAGCACCCTTAGAGCGCCGCTGAATATAAATTTGATCCCATGCTATTCGAGATTGTGATCTCCCCGTCTCAAAAGTTTTTCTTGGACGATGTCTAGGGTGATTCCTGGCATTCGTGAGGTAGGATGGGTGTGTACTGGTTAGCTGTGTTTCTTCCGAAATACCATAAACGGAACTAGTCCTTCAGGACTACGGAACCGCTGGTTGTGAGTAATTTTAGTACAAACTCTGCAGAGTCATAATTCCTCGAATCATCTTATCCATGTCCAAGTTTTGTATTATCTTATCCTCGACAAGTGTCAGTTTTGGTGATGATACTCCGTGATTCACATGAGTACTAAGCCCGTTAAATGTTTATTCCTGTGGATGGACTAACCCGCTTATATTCATGTGTTGAATATTTATTATGAGTGCTATATCTTTGTGATGAAAGCCCTTTACGTGATGTCGCCGACGTCCGATCGCTGCATTATTGTTATTTCTTTTCATTATAAGCCCTTTACGTGATGTCGCTCGACGTCCGATCATGCATTATTGTTATTTCTTTTCATTATAAGCCTTTTTCGTGATGTCGCTCGACGTCCGATCGCGGCATTATTGTTATTTATTTTCATTATAAGCCCTTTCGTGATGTCGCTCGACGTCCGATCATGCATTATTGTTATTTATTTTCATTATAAGCCCTTTCTATGATGTCGCCGACGTCCGATCGCAGCATTGTCGTTATTTATTTTCATTATAAGCCCTTTCGTGATGTCGCCAGACGTCCGATCATGCACGCATGTATTTTTATTTCAATATAAGCCCTTTATGAGGTGTCGCCGACGCCCGACTATGGCATGTTTTGCTTATTTATTCACCCTTCGAGGCGCCGCTTGCATAATTCGATCGGTTTTGAGTTTATCTTCTTTGGTTTTTGAGCGGACTACCGCCGATTCCCTTCTTAATTATTTTGCTATACTGTTTTAATTGAGCATTGTTAAGATTAACCATGTCGCATTCATGCATTCATTTGTTATATCTTTTGTCCGAACTGTCTTGCAGTACTTTCATAGTACTCCTCGGCTTGTTGATTTGGCCGATGTCGACGAAGGCGATCTCATGGATGAAGAGTTCGATAGCGAGTCCGCGCCTAGAGGAATCCCAATCGGTCTCGTGCGACCCTGGATTAGCCATTGTGATATATCCGCTCGCTACCCAAATAAATTCATCGAGCCTCACCTCGACGCTTGATGAGCCGCCAGTGCAGTAGACTTATTAACCACCCCGCTGTGTTATTCCACCAACCACTCATAGCTCGAGTCAGTAGTATTTCCACCCCACACCTTTGAGTCATATCCGCCACTATGTATAATTATTGGCGTGTTGTAATAATTGGTTGGGCATCTCCAGTCCGACCCTTGTAATATTGTAATGCTACTGGCTTATTGTATCAAAGTTTTGTCAACCGGTATGAAGGATTTTTCCTCATATTGGACTTCATAGGTCGGTTGTTCAATAAATATTTTTATTGAAAAACCGGTCGTGACACTCGGTGCCCTTTGAGCTTGAGTTTTTAACAAAGCTTACCTTCCACGGCATGCCTCGACGTGCTTGGAATAGCGAGTCCATCAACGAGCTTATCAACGACCTTGGAAGTGAGCTCGTAAGTATGTTTGTTCCTCCAGACAGCTGGGCTCTGACGGTTATGGCATGGATGAAGAAGCCGTCCACCATACCGAAGGTGATTGACGTTGAGATACCGGTGCAGGAACCGGGGTTGTACTATTCATCGCCACCAAGGCCGCCTCGGACCATGTTAGGGATGTACCTGTATTGAGTGTTCGTGCATGTCGAAGAAGTGGTCAATCCATCAATCGAAGTCCTACCGCCACCGCTGGTGCCAGGGTCCGACGACGACGTCCATTACAGGAGTCAACGTCAGACTTTCCCCATGTTGCTCGGAACGATGGATGGCACAGGGCCTACTCCATCGCGCGCCGGAGGCCACTGCTTCTTTGGGAGAAGAGGCAGGGCTGGCTGCCTGGATGTGCTCTAATTTGAGGTAACAACTAAATCTTGTCAGATAGTACTTCCGAGCTATGGGTCTGAAGCACTGATATGCCAGTACATTTGATTGTGACCTGTTCTAATTTTGTACCTGAACTTTTTTTAGAAAGGGCCGTACGTCAACTTAATGTGCTAGCAGAACTTATTGTGTTGTCTGTCTGTTTTCTTTGCACAACATTCAAGATATTTCCCGGTCATTTATAAAGACGATGAACCATTATGTACGACTTCATTGGTTTCAACATAGCCCTTCCCGTAGCGATCCACTGCTTCCATCCTGATTGTGCCGCCTGCGTGAAATTTTTGTATGCAAGTTTAGTGTGCTATGATGTTCTATATGATTGTGTCATCTATATAAGTTTTTACTGAGCATCAGCAATGCATATGGCTGAAAGATGTATTTACGAGCATCGACCGATGGCTCTCTCTATCACACACACACACACACGTGCACACGCACAAGTGGGACCCGTTGAATTATTTATTTGCTCGTGACTGCTTTTAATTAGGTTCCACTTTAATCTAACTTTTTCTTAAGTTATTAATTGAGCTCAGTGACTTCAAAAAGTTGTACAGAAGCCTTGTTTGGGCCTTTCTGGCGTTGCTGAATGTGGGCTGAGTAACCATGTTAGGTTGTACTGTACTACACATGCCTTTTTTTTCAACATCAGCAATGCTACTGGGCCTACAGTTGTACACAATATCCAGGTCAACTTGTTATCCGCCCCGCTGGGCTGCAAAGTTTCCTAGGAGGTATGCATTAGGCTTAACAAGAAAATGGACTTTAAGAAATAATAAATGGGATGTAATTATAATAACTGGGCAATTACTATGCACCAAACATGTAATTAGTTTGAAAAATATATTATTTTTGGAATTTGCAAATTTTAATTTCATTACTTGTTGCGCGCGCAATATTTCGTTGGATTTTAACGTAATACAACTTTATTTTGAAATTATATTTAACCTGACTAGAAATTTCGGATAAAAATATTTCGGATCCCATCAAAATGTGGGAATTTTTTTTGAATTCTGTTTTGAGCGGTTGTTTGAAATTATTAATCGTTGTCCTAGCTAGATGTTGGGTTGTACTTTTAACCAATTGTAAATGGGTTGTAGTAAATTCCATTAGAATTAAAAAATGGGTTGTACATTCTTACAAATCGCAAATGGGCTATATGTTCTCTCGCCAAATCGAAGTTGTGGGCCTACTAAGTTGACGCGCATAAAGGGCTTTGTCAACTTAGTCAATATAAACGATTCTAGCTGCAGTGATCGTACGATGTCCATCCAACGGCCGTAGTGCTTCTTCAACCTCTGGTCTTCTTGCTCCAGCTGCCCAAAGCAGCGCCGGTCGTGTCGCGTGATCCTGCCTCCCATGGCCGGCTGTGATGCCGCGGAGGCCTCACCACCCTGTACTACTCCCACCACTGGCCAGGCCATCCCTCTACTCACCCACACTCCCTGTTATTCTGCGGCAACGGCAGCCTCACACCGCAGCCGAACCAGTGAACCGTAGTACTCCTCTCCGCGCGGGCTTCCACTGCTGCGTCTTCCCCGGTTCCGCGTTGTCCCCTTCCTAGGCCTCGCCGTCGTCCAGACCACCGCCCTGGTACTCTCGGCGTGGCGTGGTCAACGTGGTCAATGACCGACTTCCATCGAAAGAGGATCAGACGTGGAGAGGCGACAGCTCGGTCCAGCAGCCGCAAGGAAGTGCCTCCTTATTACGCCAAAAAATAATTATTCCTCCACTGACAGCGGGACCCACCAGACAGGCCACCTTATTTCGCGAAAAAGTTTCTCGACTGCTGGGACCCACCGGACGGGCCAGCGATTTCGCGAAAAAACTTTCCCCAGCTGTCACTCGGACCCACCGGAAGTGCCTCCTTATTACGCACAAAAAAGAATACTCCCCTGCTAGCTGGGACCCACCATGGTGGGAGGCTGACTTAGGGACTACTAAGTTGACGGGCGGGGCCTTTGTCAACTTTAGTCAATATGAACGATTCTAGCTCCAAAGGACCGTGACGATGTCCATCCAACGGCCGTAGTGCTTCTTCAACCTCTGGTCTTCTTGCTCCACCGCCCAAAGCAGCGCGGTCGTGGTCGCATGCTCCAACCTCCCGTGGCCGGGTCAGGCGCCCGCTGAGGCCTCACCGCCCCCTACTATTCCCACCACTGGCCAGGCCCTACGGCGACGGTAGCCTCACTAAGGGAGTCTTGGATTAGGGGGTATCCGGACAGCCGGACTGTGTACAACGTCCGGACTATTGAAGCGTGAAGATACAAGACTCAAGACTTCGGCCCGTGTCCGGATGGGACTTTCCTTGGCGTGGAAGGCAAGCTTGGTGATCCGGATATTATATTTCCTTCCTTGTAATCGACTCCATGTAAACCCTAGCCCTCTCCGGTGTCTATATAAACCGGAGAGGTGGGTCCTTAGAAGGCCGATCACAATTACAATCATACCATCATAGGCTAACTCCTAGGGTTTAGCCTCTACGATCTCGTGGTAGATCTACTCTTGTACTACCCATATCATCAATATTAATCAAGCATGAAGTAGGGTTTTACCTCCATCGAGAGGGCCCGAACCTGGGTAAACATCTGTGTCCCTTGCTTCTTGTTACCATCATCCTTGACGCACAGATCAGGACCCCCTACCGAGATCCGCCGGTTTTGACAATCGACATTGGTGCTTTCATTGAGAGTTCCTCCGTCGTCGCCGCGTGCTCGATGGCTCCTTCAATCATCATCAACGACACTGCCCGTATGCAGACTTTCCTCCCCGGACAGATCTTCGTGTTCGGCGGCTTCGCACTGCAGGACAACTCGCTTAGCCATCTGGAGCAGATCAATAGCTACGCCCCTGGCCACCAGGTCAGGTTCGGAAACATGAACTACACGGGGGACATCCGTGGAGACTTGATCTTCGACGGATTTGGGCCTATGCCAGGAGCACCGGACAGTCACGACGAGCATGGCTTAGACCTGCCGTCGGACGAAGCTTAGTGCATCATCCCCGTACTGTCCCCGGACCTAGATCCGGAGCAGATCATGCTGTTTAAGGATCGAGGGATGGACCCGCACCCTGTGTCGCACACTCATCGCCGGTGGAGCCGAACACGGTCTCACCTCTGCTGTGGCTCAGGACTCAACCCCGGATACGATCCGACGTTGGTTCCAAATCCGCGACACTCCCTTGCCCGTCATGGAAGGATGGGCCCGATAATGGAGTTCACCGCTATGGATATCTTCCAAAGACTCGCCTTTGGCGACATGCTGGACTCATTAAAGTCTCTCTCTTTTTCAGGAGGCTCTTCGCCGAACTATGTCCAGCTCGAGTGGGAGGCAGGCGACGAGGAAATTCGTTGCCCACCCACCACCCACTTTATTGCCACGGTAGATGATTTAACCAGGTATTAAACTTCGACTCCGAAGACATCGATGGTATGGACGACGATGCAGGAGAAGAACATGAACCACCACTCACTGGGCGGTGGAAAGCCACCTCTTCCTATGACATATATATGGTGGACACCCCGAAGGAAACAAATGGCGATGAGGCAAAGGAGGATAGAACCTCAAGGAAAAAAGCAAAGAATGGGCGTCGTCGGTGCCACTCCAAGCCCCTCCACACCAATACAACCTGGAAAAAAATCTGAATGCTGACGAAGAAGAAGAATACAACCCTGAATAGCCCGCCTTTGAGCAGGCCGAACAGGAGGATGAGCAGGTCAGCCCAGATGAACAGGCGACAGACGAATACCCGGAGGAGGACGACTACATGCCCCCCTCCGAAGACGAGATTAGCCTCGGCGATGACGAAGTTCGGGCGTGCTCGAGGATCCCGTGAGAGCAGAACGCTTGCCGCCGGCTTATAGCCACCGCGAGGAGCCTGAAAAAGAAGCAGCAGAACTCCAAGCTGATCAAGACCTGCTCATAGACAAATGGATCAAGTCCCGCAGCCGAGGAATATGGACTCGAGCACCACACGGTTAACCGCCACCTCGTGGCGGGATAAAGCGCATACCAGTCCGCATATTAGCCAACACCCCCACGCCAACATACTACGGCCCGGCAACAAATCAGACAGCCAAGATCGATCTACGGATCGCGGGCGCGCCGACACGCCGACGAGGACCGTCGCCGACACGCTTTCAACAAGTCCGGCCGGGCCGAATATAGCCACCCAGATCAATTCGACCAGATAGCTCCGCAAGAGAGGCGCCACAGACCCCTCTCGCTTCACCGACGAAGTAATGGATCATGAATTCCCAGAAGGGTTCAAACCCGTAAACATCAAATCATACGATGGCACAACAGACCCCTCGGTATGGATCGAAGATTTTCTTATCCACATCCACATGGCCCGCGGTGACGATGTACACGCCATCAATTATCTTCCCCTTAAGCTCAAAGGACCAGCCCGGCACTGGCTAAACAGCCTACCAGCAAATTCCATTGGCAGCTGGGAAAACCTGGAAGACGCATTCCTCGACAACTTCTAGGGCACATATGTGCGACCACCCGATGCCGACGACTTGAGCCACATTACTCAACAGCCCGGAGGGTCAGCCAGGAAATTCTGGACTCGGTTCCTAACTAAGAAGAACCAAATAGTTGACTGTCCAGACGCCGAAGCCCTGGCGGCTTTCAAGCATAATATCCGTGATGAGTGGCTCACGCGACACCTCGCCCAGGAAAAACCCAAGTCCAAGGCAGCTCTCACAACACTAATGACCCGCTTTTGCGCGGGCGTGGACAGTTGGTTGGCCCGCAGCAGCACTATGCCACAGTCCGGCAATTCGGATGGCCGCGACAATAATGGCAAGCCACGGCGTAATGTATATAAGCGACGGAACAACGACGACAAAGATCAAGACATGGCGTCAACGCCGATTCAGTGGATCCAAGCCCGGTCAACGGAAGAAACCGCTCAAAAGAAATAATCAGGACCGCCCACTCCTGACAGATACTAGAGCGCTCGTGCCAAATTCATGGCACACCGGACAAGCCAGCCAACCAAACCAATAGAGATTGCTGGTATTCAAACAGGCCGGCAAGATAAACGCTGAAGACAAGGACAAGGGGCTGCACAAATGACGATGACGAGGAGCCCGACGTCCAACACGGGGACAAGAAATCCCTGTGTGAAAACGATCAACATGATCTACGCCACACACATCCCTAAGCGGGAACGGAAGCGGGCATTAAGGGACGTCTATGTGATGGAGCCAGTCGCCCCCAAATTTAACCCTTGGTCAGATTGCCCGATCACCTTTGACGGTAGGGATCACCCTACTAGCATCCGTCACGGCGGCTCGGCCGCATTGGTCCTAGACCCAATCATTGACGGATTCCACTCACGCTGGCCCTTATGGACGGTGGCAATAGCCTGAACCTGCTTTACCAGACACAAGAAAGAAATGGGCATTGACCCTTCAAGGATCAAGCCCACAAAAACCACCTTTAAAGGTGTAATTCCCGGAGTAGAGGCCCGCTGTACGGGCTCTATAACATTGGAAGTGGTCTTCGGATCTCCAGATAACTTCCAAAGCAAAGAGTTAATCTTTGATATCGTCCCTTTCTGCAGTGGTTACCATGCACTGCTCGGACGAACTGCATTCACCAGATTCAATGCGGTACCACACTACACATACCTCAAGCTCAAGATGCCAGACCACGGGGGTCATAACGGTGAACGGAATATGGACCGCTTTCACGAATGTAAGAACATACTGCAGCCCTGGCGGTGGAAGTACAATGCGGCCTTCTCCGACAAACAAATCCAGCGACAACTTCAAGCACAGTCAAGCGAGTCCGGAGCACCCCGCAACAGGATCACCAGGCACGCCAAGAGCGTGACTAGCAGTTCGGCCTCCGCTTAAGCCCCATCAAAGTAGCATTCATGCAACGTGCACACAATTACGCACTTAAAATACCATGGACATAGGCGGAGGCGCATCAACGACTCAGTCAATAGTGTGGGTAACTGCCAAATACTTTGATACTCTTTCCCTCTTACCTTTCAGGACACCGCGTTGGAGCAGCATCCTCAAAAAAGCTGAATTGCCGGACTTATAGGGAAGAGACATCCACGGAGGCAGCAAACATTGTGCACCGAAGGAAATACACAGGTGGAATCTATTTACGATCATTATACCTTCTATATCTATCTGAACACAGCCTGCCCCTGGATAGAACATGTCAAATAGTCCTATTTTATCTCTGCTTAACGCATCCATTGTAAATGTACCCTTAAACATATTTTCTTCAATGTGAGATTATACATAGCGTCAGCTTATTATTCTTATTTGAGCATTTTTCTCTTATAAATGTTTATTTGATATTGCATCCGTACACCTTGGTACGGCCGATTTGCCAGGGGCTTCTTATGGCGCCCCGCTATATGGCAACTAAAGTCCGAACACTTTCAATAGTGCGACACCCCGAACTTATAGCACTATATGCATCAGCCTCAATCGTGTCTTGGGTCTACAGCTGATAGCCTGCCCCTTGTTTTGGTGCCTTACATTCCGCTATATCGGCTAAGGAAGCGCAGGGAGAACTATCATGATTGTGTCCCGTTCTTCCGGACGAGCACCTCAGAGAGAAAGCCAAAAATGACTGCATGATGTGGCGGAGCTGGTCGCTGTTCGAGAGGTTCTAAAATCCTTAAAGATTTTCCGCTTTAGGCGATAAATCGCTTCATCCGATCTAGGCATGTATAGCGCCCGATTCGGTCTTCCGATTCTAGGGGCTTCACTAAATTTGAAATTGTAGACTTCTATGGTTATGAAAGTTATAAAGCCAAGATAGTCCGATTGTTCGGTTTGCTGCGCCAGCACACCTCCTTAAGGGACCAAACATTTGGGTAAAGAGTGTCCGGTTTTCCACGAACACCCAAAGGTTAGTAACGCTGGGCGGAAGTTTAACGAACGCCTACTTTCAGGATTTTATAAACAACCACACGTAAGGTAATATTTAATAACAAAAGCGCTTACATAGCGCAAGTAACTTCGCCTTTAATTACAAACACGATGTAGTGAATTTATTCAATTATGGCGCCCTTGGTACACTCATCGGCGGCGAGACGAGCACCTTTCATCATGCCATCATAGTACATTTCAGATGGCAATGCGCCTTTGCCCTCCGGGCGCCCGCCCTGACCAGCTTCTCCGCATCCAGCTTGCCCCAATGCACCTTGACGCTGCAAGGCCCGCGGGCACCTTGAATGCAAACGGATCGCTGATCACCTCAAGCCGCGGACAGGCATCCACCATCCGCTTGATCAGCCTGAAGTAGCTAGTGGGCAGGAGCTACCAGCTACATCCGACTATGAAATCTTTCATAGCCACTTCGCCGCCTCAGGAGTTCGACCAACCGCTTCAGCTTGGTCACCAGAGGCGTTAGTGTTCGCCCCAAAGATACCGGGACCGTAACAGCCCGCTGAGCTCCCTTCCTGGCACGGAAGAACTCACAAGGCCGACACGCTGCATGGCAGATCTGCGAATGCCCCCGAAAGCTCCGATTCGAAAAGTAAAAGAAACGCCTCGACATGTTTGCTTTGTATAAAGAACTTCTTACCCGCCGCTATCTTTTGGCCTCCTCGATTTCCGCCTCGCCTTCTCGCTTCGCCTTGGCATCTCTTATACTCTCAAGGGCCTTTGTTAGCTCGGCCTCTTTCGCCTTCAGATCATGCTCCATGGACTCGAACTTCTTGCCGAGGTCCTGGAGCTCCTGCTGTACCTTGCCCACCCTAGCACTTTGCTTTTCGTGCTCCTTACATTCCAAGGCCGCTTTGTTTTCAGCCTCATAAAGAGCTTTCTTCAGGGACGCCACTTCAGCGGTGGCCCCTGTTACACATTCATGACGCTTTGGCGTTAGATTGACACATCTTTGCCTATCTTTAAATACACATAAAACGGGAATCACTTACCTTTATTCTCCTCGAGCTGCTCTTCGTGAGGCTGAGTTTCCATGCGCCGCCCAGTCCCGCTTTAGTTCGCAACCTCAGCAAGACGGGCAGCAAAGAAAGCAAGACAACCGCTTATTCACAACAATGCTTATTATTAGACCTCATGATTATATTGACCTCCGCTTGGCTTTCCTTCCTAACGCCAAACAGAGTATCGGGGCTACTACCTATCGGGTGATAATCTCATACATTTTTATTTACCTCAAAGCGTCAGAGGCTTGTGCAGTTTCGTCCACCCACTTTTGGCGGATGTAACCTTTGAATCACCGCACTCATAAGAGTACGGTGTTTTTCTTCCATGGAAGCGCCAAGCGCTTCCACCAGGCTATCCGCACCGAGATGCGCTGAAGTCTCGGCATGGGCGGCTCGCCCTCCCTAACGAGGGGCTGCCCGCCTAAGTCCAGAACCATCGGAGGTTCCGAAACAGTGTTCGGCTGAGAGTCCGCCTTGTTGCGGCTCTCATCGACGCGATCTACGGGAATCTTGAACCCCGCATGTCCGACGCTCGGGGTCCGCCTTTGGGCGCCTCTGTGGTCACCTCCCCAGCTCGGGAGCTCATGGACAACACCTCCGTGTCATCCGCAGCTGAGGAGTGGTGGTTGTTGGAGCGAAGTTCATCTCCGAAGAACTCGTAGACCCATCCAAAGATGACACCGCCGGATGAGTCTCCGCCAGACTGCGCCAATATTCGCATTATTAAACAATTATGAAGTGAAACCACGATAGAATGCGACACTTACGATCGCTACGGGCTTCTCGGGCAGCCACCTCATCGCCGTGAGCGGCCGTGGTGGAGTAGTCCGAAGGGATGTTTTTCCTTCTGACGCCCCAGCCTCCCTCCGAGCGGCTTTCCTCTTCTTCTCCCCGGTGCGGGAGGCGGAATTTTTCCGATTCCCCCGCCCTGGAGGAATTGTCTCGCCGCCATCGGACGACTGGGGTATCACGGTTTGCGCCGAGGGCCTTTTCCAGCTTCTGCCCGCTTTCAAGGGCTCTCATCCTTTCCGGATGGAGCTTTTCTTCTTTCACGCCCCTTCAGAGGAGGAGTCTGCCTCGCTATCCCCGCACGGGCTTCTAGCACACTTACGACGGAGACCCTTTCGGTCCCCGGCCTTCTTCTCGGCCTTCTTCTCCAGAGATCTTGTACGGTGTCCGGACCTGCCTCTCCGCTTAGGAGAGCATCCGCCGAGTCTTCGGGCAGCGCAACCGACAAAGAGACCTGCTCCACTGCTCCACATAGTCCTAAAGCAAGTATGCATGATTACTTAGGGGACTCCCGTGAATATATTGGGCAAAACTAGGTCCGGTGGTAGTCTGAGAACTCACCTGGCTAGGAGCCCGCATGGCATGAAGCCCGCGGTCCTCGGATGTGGGAGGAGGTAATTCGGAGGCCTTGAACAACACTTTCCATGCGCCTTGTGCGCCATGCCGAGAGCTCCTTGAGCGCCTGTGTTCAGCCGACGAACTCCCACAGAGATTAATTGCCTGCATTTGGTGGGCAGATCCGCCAATGAGCAAGACCTGGATCACGTTGACAAGCTTGATGGTCTTGTCCTTCATGCTTTTGATGCACGACTAGAGTCCGGCCAGCTCCGTGGAATCGCCCCAGGACAGGCCCTTCTTTTCCTAGGGGGTCAGCCGCATAGGGGTTCCAGATCGGAACTCGGGGGCCGCAGCCCAGCTGGCGCCGCGCGGCTCGGTGATGTAGAACCACCCCGATTGCCATACTTATACGGTTTCTGCGAAGGAACCGTCCAGCCAGGTGAAGTTAGGCATCTTGCCCACCATGGCTCCTCCAAGATCGCTTGTTGGTCGCTACCACCTTCGGCTTCACGCAGAAGGTTTGCAGCCATAGGTCAAATGAGGCCGGATGCGGAGAAAGGCCTCAGATACGATGATGAACACCAAGATGTTGAGGATTTAAATTGGGCTAGATCATGGAAATCTCGCCATAGTAGAACATGAGCCCGCTGGACAAAGGGATGGAGGGAAATCCCAGCCCAAGGATCTAAGTGGATCGACTAACACGACTCTCTCAGGGGGTCCTGGCCGGAACGACCTACCCAGCTGCTCGTAGCCGCAGCGCTATGTCTCAAGCCAAGCATCCGGCCGCCACAAGATTTGTGATGTGCTTCTCCTCGACGGTAGAAGCCACCCACTTGCCTCCTGCTCCGGACATGTCTAGCTGTGCGGAGGAGACTTGGGCTTGGGCGCTGGAGCTTGAGGGGGCAAGAATGGGCAGAGTGGGAAGAAGGCATGGGTAAAAATGAGGAAATCTTATCCCTTTATAGAGGCGACGAAAGCAGTGCGCCTCCCCGTTTGCCCGTTGGGAATCGCTTGCTTCCCAAGCGCCACGATTCATAATGTGGTGGGATTACCCATACCCGTATTGATGAGAATCACGTAATAAGGGGGCACGATCTCTGCTTTGACAAGATGTGTCAAGGAAACCGCCTCGCAATATGCGCTGTGGCTGGTTGTGGAAAGAACGGTTCGAATAATGACCCGACCGTAAGGACACGTCGCGTTGCCTAAAAAAAGAGTTGTCAGCAGATTGCATTTTTGAAACATCATTCTCTCTACGGTGGCATGCGAAGATCACCTTGTGGATCCGGACATGGTTGAAGTGTTTGACAATTACCTTGGAGTATTCGGAGGAGGAACCCGCTCGCAATGCCAAGACAAGATCGCCTCCGGACTCATCGCCATTGAAGCCTGGTTCAGGGCTACCGAGGAGTCCCGGATTAGGGGTATCAGACAGCCGGACTGTACAACGCCCGCACTATTGAAGCGTGAAGATACAAGACTCGAGACTTCGCCCGTGTCCGATGGGACTTTCCTTGGCATGGAAGGCAAGCTTGGCGATCCGGATATTATATTTCCTTCCTTGTAACCGACTCCATGTAACCCTAGCCCTCTCCAAAGGTCTATATAAACCGAGAGGTTGGTCCTTAGAAGGCCGGGTCACAATTACAATCATACCATCATAGGCTAACTACTAGGGTTTAGCCTCTACGATCTCGTGGTAGATCTACTCTTGTACTACCCATATCATCAATATTAATCAAGCAGAAGTAGGGTTTTACCTCCATCGAGAGGGCCCAACTCTGGGTAAATATCTGTGTCCCTTGCTTCCTGTTACCATCAGCCATGTTGCATGCTCCTGCCTCCCGTGGCCGGCTGTGCTGCCACGGAGGCCTCACCGCCCCCTACTACTCCCACCACACCGCCGTGCCCCGTGTCGGTGTACTAGAGTAGGGGTACCCTAATATCCCTAACTCGCACGGCAAGTGAGCGCCTGCGTGGCAAGGCTTGCCTGGTGACCGCCAAGGTCCTCCGTGGTTCCTGTGTAGCCATTCGAGAACAAAGTATTTAAGCCAAGAAGACAAGGCCCCTGCAAGAGGAGCTTGCCGGAAGGCCACTCAAGGCATACAGAAGACAAGACCCCAAGAAGAGGAACTTGCCGGAAGGCATGGTGAGCGACAAGCTCCGGCACGACAGGATTCAGCCATGCAAGGTGCTTGCCGCAGTGTAACCTCTTCATCTCCGCCCCAGCTCATCCACCAACGTGTCGCCATGGGGCCATTCCAGCGCATGGTCAAGAGGCTGTGTAGCCAGCGGAGAGCAGCGGGAGCGGCGCCGACAGGGGTGCCATCGTGGCAAGCGGTGGCGCTCGACGGTCCCTTTCTCAGACTGCTTAGGCGATATGGACGGGCATTTAATGCTTTTTGTCCCTTGTCACGAAAGTTAGGTAGAATACACTGCACAAAGTAGCTGTACCAACCACAACTCATTTTCCCATTTTGCCCTTGTCTATGTTGCCACCTGTTGGTGACCCCTTGAGCCTATAAAAGGAGGCCCATGCTAACGAGAGGAGGTTCACTCATTCGAGACTAGAGACACTCTGCTAGGTTTTGTAGCTCTCATTTCTCCCTAGCAAAAACACAAGATAATCGACAAGCAGCAGAGGGAGTATTATCTCCCGGAGAGCTCCGTTGGGTTAACTCTCTCGTGCATCGCCGATCTGCTCTTTTCAGGTAATCTCCGCCCCACCGAACCAAAAGGGACTCGGTCCGCCGGTCCCATAGGTGTTCGTGGGTCACGATCAGCTTCCCCGACATCTTTGGCGCGCCAGTTAGGGGGCGTTGAGACTGTGTGAACCTGATCCGGCGTTCACACGAGCAACATCTTCATCATCTTCATCAACATGCCACCAAGAAGAAGGCTTCGGGCGGCAGCAGAGCCGTCTGCTGTTAAACCCACCACCACCGGAGCCGACGAGTGGTGGGGAAGACACCGCGGAGGAGCGACGCCGACGAGGGAGCCCGTGTCGCTGCTAAGTCCAAGGACAAGGCGGCGCAAACCTCAAGGCCCGCTCACGCATCAGCGCCCATCTCAGAGGCGCGAGACCGACAACGCCATGGTGCTCGCAGCGCCATGCGCTCGCTGGGCCAAGATCGAGCTGGTGGATCCGGGACGCCAAGAACAGCTCGCCAAGGCCAACAGCCGGTGCGAGGGGCACGGTCGCCGACGGCATACTGCTTCCTTCTAACATATTTAGAAGTCCGGCATATCCCGCCTCGCACTGCTCACCATTGCCACCAACCACTCAAGCGTAAGCTTTGGCGCGAGCTCAATCGCTCTCGGATTACCTCCAACGGTAGACAAGGTCGACGAAAGTGAGGGCCACCATCCGTAGTCTCATCGCTTTGCTAACGGGCGACGCTCCGCGCAACTCAGCACATACGCTGCCGCTGCAAGACGACAAGGCACGAGCCGGTGGCGATGAGACCTGTGGGGTGCAACCATCATGCACTCTCCATCCCGGCGGTTAAGATCGCCGACTCGCCGGATCCACCTCGACAAATGACTCCACCGCTTCATCGGATCCACGAGCTCGCCGTGATCAGCGCCAAGTTCTTCAAGAATGGCAACAAGAAGACGCCAACTCGTGATCGAAGGCCAAGAGAAGCGCGCGCCAATCCGACCAGCTGCATTGGCCCTCTCACATGCATGCGCCTGGGGAACCAGTGACTTGCCATACGCGTAGGTTGCCCTGCTGCTCACTCATGAGCTGCGGTAAGTCCAAAGGGCCCGACAAGAAAATTTCAAGCCGACGCTCCAGAGAAGTATGATGGCAGGATGCATCCATCGGAGTTCTCAAAGATCTACACCATCGCGTGCAAGCTGCAGGGGACGAGACGACAAGATCCTCGCCAACTACTACCCACCGTACTCAAGCCCAATGTCGATCTTGGCTCATGCACTTGCCGACAGCTCCATATCCTCTTGGCAGATTTATGCCATCAGCTTGTCTGCGCTTTCACAGCGCCACAAGCCTCATGGCCAAGAGGGCGACCTTCATCCGCTGCCTGTATGAAGGAGAGTCCTCGCAAGTTCATTCAGAGATTCAGCTGCAGTGCACTACAACATCCTGTATGTCCACCCCTACCAAGGTGATCGCAGTGTTTCATCAAAACGCAAAACCGCAGGATGAGGGAAGAGATGGCGATGTGCAAAGTCAAGGACGCCAAGAGCCGATGCCCCGGCCGACAAGTGTGCACGTGCCGAGGAAGGGAGGAGACTCTGTGAGAGAATGCGTACAGGATCTGATAGTGAGGAGACCGCCTGCAAGGAAGAGTCGGGCGCATGGAACAACCAAGGAAGAAGAGCAAAGAGGTACTAGTTGTCGAGTAGTCCGCAACGGTGGTGCCGCCAAGAAAGCCAAAGTTGGTGGCTCCGCAATGAGGTTGATGCCGGCGCCGATCGCAAGCCCGTGGCGCCGCCCACAAGGTGACAACTCCAACAAACAAGATCGCAAGATTCACCGCACTAAGGGCCACGACCTCCGTAGTTGCAAGAAGGTCGAGCAGCTTGTTGAACAGCGTAAAGCTGAGTACGAGCGCGCGACAAGGAGAAGGCCCAGAAGGTGCCGGGGAGCTAGCAAGAAGCTTACCCGCCGGGAGGACGCCATGCAAGGTTAAGCAGCGGCAGGGAGACAGACCTCCCCGCGCCGAGACAAGGATGAATACGACGATGACGATGAAGATATGGAAGACGATGAGGTCGACGAGCAGGAGTTTCGTAAAGCCACGGAGGTCCTTCATTGACGGCGGTGCTTCTCGCATACCTCACACCGCCAACTCAAGCAATGGATGCGGAGGTTAATGCAGAGAACCATCCGTAGAGTCACGCAAGCCTTTGAAATGGTCCAGACGCCTATCATCTTTGATATCGAGGACCACCCCGATCGTGATAATCAAGGGTCGGGTGCTTGCCGATGTTGGTCTCACCAACTATCCGCAACCTCAAGGTCACCAAGATGTTAGTTGACGGCGGGCCGGCTTAAACCTGATCTCATCCGCAGTGCTCCGTAAGCTTCGATCCCCGACAATGAAGCTCAAGAGATCGCACATTCCAAGGAATCAACCCAGAAGGAGCAAGCCAAAGGGGAAGATCACGCTGCCTCGTAATATTTGGCAGAACTAAACTTCAGGATCGAGAGGGTCACGCTTGACGTTGCTGATTTTCCATTGCCTTACAATGGAATACTTGGTCGCCCAAAGACTCGCCAAATTCATGGCAGCCTCTCATTATGCATACAACTTGCTCAAGATGCCAGGCCCGATAAGTGTCATTTCTGTCCATGGCGACAAGAAGGATGCTCTTATCTCGCGCCGAGAAGA
Source organism: Aegilops longissima (assembly GCA_021605205.1). Taxonomy (NCBI): domain Eukaryota; kingdom Viridiplantae; phylum Streptophyta; class Magnoliopsida; order Poales; family Poaceae; genus Aegilops; species Aegilops longissima. Next base: position 209,930,058 of record CM038682.1, on the reverse strand, counting down.
TTTACCGGGAGGCAGCAGCCATGCACAGATAGCAAATCACTTGTCACTGAAGCTCCCTGGAGGAAGAAGAAGACCAAGTCCGCAAGAGCTCGATGCCCACTCCGCAAGCTCACTCTTCGAGTGCTGCGCCACTGCCGAGGACGCACCGCCGAGCTCCACCGCAAGTGCAAGAAGACGATGGCAGCTCCACCAAGACCAAGAAGGTGCCCGCCAGGAGGACGGCACCGGTGGTACCTTCACCATCGCCACTCTCGACCCTAAATAGGAAGGCGCGCCGTTGCTTTTCCTCATGCGAACGCCGACGTGTTTGCATGGCAACCGCCCGACATCCCCGTGTTCCTGTGAAGGTAATTGAGCACCACCTAGCTGTCTGTCCTCGCGCGCGCCCGCCAAGCGTAAAGTCAGAAGGTGCAAAGGAGCGCCAAGAATTTATTGCGTAAAAGATCAAGAAATTGGAAGCAGCAGTCCTTGTCGAGGAGTACTCCATCCCACGTGGTTGGCCAATCCTCGTAGTTGTACGCAAGGCAAATGGGAAATGGAGACTCAGATCGACTTCACAAATGTTAATAAAGCTTGTCCAAAGACCCATTTCCTTTGCCGCAAGATCGACCAGATTGTTGACTCCACGGCCGGATGTGATTTGCTTTCATTTCTTGATGCATATTCAGGATATCATCAGATCTTCATGGCGAAGAGGATGAGGAGAAACCGCATTCATCACCCCATGTGGCACATACCGCTTTGTACGGATGCCTTTTGGGCTAAAGAATGCTGGTTCAACGCTTGCAAGAGTAGTCCATGAGCTTTTGAGCCGCAAATGCACGTAAATGTAGAAGCTACATGGATGACATAGTGGTCAAGAGCAAGGACAAAGCAACTCGTTCAAGATTTAGATGAGACCTTGCAAATCTGCGCAAGATCAACCTCAAGCTCAACCCCGAGACGCGTGTTCGGAGTCCTTCCGCAAGATTCTCGGTTCTTTGTGTCTCAGCTGGGAATTGAAGCCAATCCCGACAAGATCAAGGCCATTGAGCAGATTGAAGCACCAAAGCGCCAAGGATGTACGAAGACTTGTCGGTTGCGTGGCTGCTCTCAAAGGTTTATCTCTAGGTTCGATGAGCGCTACCGCCATTTTTCAAGATTTTGAAAAGGCAGGTCCAATGAAATGGACTCCTGAGCGGAGGCTGCTGCAGACTTAAAGAGGTACTGCCTCCACTCAATACTTGTCGCACCTAGGCTACAAGAGAAGTTGCTGCTGTATATAGCGGCAACCAATCAAGTGGTTAGTGCTGCTTAGTAGCGGAAAGGGAGGCGATGATGAGCCAAGAACCAAGGCAGATGCATCCAGCGACAAGCAGGGGCTTCACCGACAAGCTCGTCCCGATAAGGACGGATCTCAAGCAGGATTGCGAGAAGATGCAGTAAAAGGATGGTGCAATACCTAGTCTACTTTGTCGGGCCTCTTCGCAGGGGCTAGGTCAAGGTAGTCCTGTGCGAAATTGCTTTTGGCCTCCTCATGGCTCTCGAGAAAGCTGCGCCATTACTTCCAAGCACATGAGATAACAATGCCACCGCTTCCCTCAAGAGAATATTGCAAAATCCAAGCAACAAAGCAGGATTGTCGAGTGGGCATCGAACTGCCAAGCTTTGGCCTCAAGTTTGAAAGCACTTCAACTATCCAAAGCGTAGCAATCGGCAGAGTTCATAGCAGTAATGGACGCCAAAGCAAGATGAAGAAATTCCAGAGACGAGCATCCCCGCCAAGGAGGCAAGTAAAGAGTGGTTGATGTACTTTGATGGTGCCTTTCGCTGCAAGGCGCGGCAAGGGCGTACTACTTGTTGCGCCCACCGGAGAGCACCTCAAGTACATAGTCCAAATGCACTTTCCCAAGGAGCAAGCAACAAATAATACTGCAGAGTATGAAGGTTTGCTTGCCGGTCTCAGGATTGCGGTAGACCTTGGGATTAAGAAGCTCGTTGTCAGGGGTGACTCGCAGCTTGTCGTCCGCCAAGTAAACAAAGATTATCAGAGTCCGTTGATGGAAGCCTACGTTGATGAAGTGAGAAAGCTAGAAGAACACTTTGACGGCCTTCAGATGGAACATGTTCCAAGAGCTCGTAATGATATTGCCGATGGCTCGTCAAAGTGCGCCAGACTCAAGTTACTGTGGAACTAGGAATCTTCGTGCTCAAGCTGACTCAACCAACCGTAACACCATCAACTCGGACGAAACAAGAAGAGGAAGTTGATTTCGCGACTATTTTCCGCGTAACTTCCCAAGCCGCCACCAAAAAGGTCCCCGTGATCAACGCCAAGAATGATGAGGAGCAGTCCGCCCGACAAGCCCTAGGGTTTGTTTCGCTGAAGCGCACTCTCCCGACAAGTTTTGCTCGAAAGCTTGTCGGGGAACATCAAGCTCTCGCTGAGCCGCAGGTTCTGCCGAGAAGCGGATGTTCCCGCAAAGAGCAGATGTGCCTTTAGTCCTTGTTGTCGAGCCACAAGCTCCAAAGATGGGCACAAAGAGATTGTCCATTTCCTTCAGATAGGAAAACTTCCAAGAGCAAGAAGAAGCGGAGAGAGTAGCCCGCAGTCAAGTATGTATCAGTTTGTCGACAACACGCATGTAAGAAGACTCAACGTGAAATTGAAGTGTATTCACCGAAGATGGATGTGTCATGGCGAGATACATGGAGGCATATGTGGTCACCACATTGCGAAGAGCACTTGCCGCAAAGCTTCCGCAAGGTTTCTTCCGCCGACAGCCCTCCGTGATGCAATCGCACAAGTAACCAAGTGTGAAGCGTGCTGGCCCATTCCAAGCAGATACACCAGCCACCAAGCTCTCCGCACGATCCCTTTATCCTCCGCCATTTTCGTCCGGGGTTCGACATCTCGCCCCTTTCCCCGAAGTTGTCGGGCTTTGAGTACTTGTACGCTGTAATCGATAAGTTCACAAAGTGGCCGGAAGTGGAAGCAAAGGAGGAAGGTGACAAGATACAAGCAGTTTCTTCAGTCGATTGTTTGCCGCTTTGGGATTCCAACAGATCATCACCGACAATGGCACACAATTCACGAGCCGCACCTTCATGCAATACGCCCAAGATCTTGGCGCCAAGGTCTGCTTCGCTTCGCTGCTCATCCGAGAAGCAACGGTCAAGCGGAGAGGGCGTAATGTCAAGTGCTGCGAGGGCTCAAGACCGAACTTTCGACAGCCGCACAAGTGCGGAAGAAACTGGATTGAGGAGCTGCCGTGGTTCTTTGGTCGATCAGATGACGCCAAATCGAGCCACCGGTCGACACCTTCGCCTAGTCTATGGAGCAGAGGCAGTTCTCCCATGGAACTCATATACGGATCAACTCGAGTACTCGCTATGATGAGTTTGAGCAAGAGCAGGCGACAAGATGACGCGCTGCTCCTTGAGGAGGACCGCCTTCAGTCGCTGTATGAGTCGCCGTTATCAGCAAGCTTTGCGCCGCTACCATAGCCGCAGTTAGTGCCGAAGTTTCGAGGAAGGCGACTTTTGTTCTTCGGCGCTTTCAATCCGCCAAGAATTCCAACAAGTTGACGCCGGCGGGAAGGCCTTATCGGGTGAAACGAAATACTAGGCCTCGGTGTTGTCCGCTTTGAGACCAAGATGGCATTCCGTGAGCAACTCCTAGAACATTGAGCATCTTCGTAAGTTTTACCTGATAGGGCGCTGTTGCCGAACCTGTTCCGCAAGAACCACCTTTTGTACAAGTCTTGCCGATGTTGCATGTAATCCTTTGTACAAAGCCGGGCGCAGACCCTGCAGCATAAGTAAAGTCAGTGTTGTGCACAAATTGTCAACTTCATGCTTTCATCATCATTTTGCATGTGTTATCTCGACATTTTGTGCAGCATCCACACCCGTAGCAATAACGAGCCACAAGGCTCCATAACTTTATTTTCTTCTTTCTTCTCAAAAGAAAGGAAGGTTCCTTCGCCCACAAGTTAGCCGGGGAGGAGAAGATAATGGCGTGGCCACCAAGCGCCGCCGAGGAAGTATCGCTTGCCGGGAAGCAAACGATGTAAAAGCTAAGTTGCCAAAGTTTGAGCAATCAATTTTTAAATTTTTAAGTTATCTTCCTCGAACGATAGTACTTTGTATGGAAAACCTGTGCGGAGGAACCAACTCGTAGCTAGTTTGGCGCTTACTTTGTTTCGAGTCCGCCAACAACTTAAGTGAGCTGCAACTAGTTGCGATAAGGTTGTTTGTCGGAAGCGGCACCGCCAGCAAGTTGCCGACGTTCCGACTCAGCAATAAGCAAAGGTGCCCGCTACCGACAAGTTCCCTAAAAGCGAGGGCACAAACATACAAAGGAAGGAATCAAGTAAAGGAAATAACGTTGCAATCGCTGCCTCAAGATAGAGTATATTACAAAATAACTTGTCGCAGATCTAATAAATTGTTCTCCTAAACATGATCAGCAAAGGACAAGGAAAGATAAAATTGGTGGCCTAGTCACGCGGTCGCCATCAACCCGCTTGATTCTTGCCCACCTTGTCCACAATGGTGCGATAAGGGCTTTGAGCGCCCACATTGGCATCCGGGCGGCAAGGATCTGAGGACGCCTGCTGAGGTTGAGGGCTGGATTGCGGAAGGCCACCTTCATCAACACCTTCGAGGGCTCCTCAGCAGCTCGGGCGCGATTCCTCGCCACCTGCTCGGGATCTCTTCCCGAGTCGCCGGAGAGCCGCCACCACGCCTTGAGGAACAGGGCTGAGCTTGGCGCTGGGTTGGAGCGCCTGCCGAGAGTACCCAGATCCACCATCCCCAGCTCCATCAGCCTCCTTGTCGATGGCGGCGGCGATGTTCACAAGACCTTCACCCGAGCTCCACATTCTCCCTCAAGGTGCTCGGCGGCAGAGATTCGCCAAATAGCCTCGTTGGCCTTGATCTTTTCCAGCAGACCCATCTCGCCTCCTTAGCGCCTGGCCCATAGCCTCCATCGGTGGTCACTTCAGCTCAAGATCCGCTTTTGAGTCCTTGGCGCATCGAGCTCTTTTGATCCTTTCAAATGAGACGGCCCCTGCAACTCGCCAAGAGTGGAGGCGCCCTTCTTCGGCTTGCAGCTTCAAATACGCAAGCTCTTCGCCGCTTCTTCGCAGACCGCTTCCAGCCGTGCATCACTTTTGTCTCCAACTCCTTCTTGGCGGCCTCGGCAATGCCGCAGCTCATTTTTGCTTCTCGAGAGCTCCGCCAAGTGATCGCTGCGCATGCAAGCTCTTCCTCATAGCTGTCAAGGTTGATCTTCTCGCTGCGCCACCACCTTCTGCGAGATAGCTTTTCACGGCAAGCCGTTGTTGCCTCACCTCAGCCTTCTCAAGGATGAAGGCAGGCGCTTTCAACGAGTCGCCTCGCTTCTTCGGCTGGGCCCCAGAGAGCTTTTGGTTGGCGACCGAGCTCTTCAGGCGCTTTCCATGTCTGCTCCCACCGCGACAAGTGCTTCCCGACTCCAGCTTTGGCTTGTTTCGGGCGCTGTAGAGCGACGACAGCTTTCTTCAAAGAGTGCTTCCTCCTCGATCACGCCGCTGCTGCTTGTCACGCCAACCAGCGACAGCCCAGCGGAGGCGAAGCAGCTCTTCAAAGGTCTCCTTCGACCGGGCGCCTGAGCTCGACGCCTGTGGAGCTTGATGAAGACGCCGCCACTGGCCCTTCGATAGGCGCCTGGCTGGGGCTCTTCGAGCCTCGACGCCAGATCGGTGGCGGAGGGATCGGCGGTCGGCGAAGCGCCTGGCGCCCCAAGCGCCTCAGGTCGCTGACGATCGCCAGATTCTCGCCACTTTTTGGCGGGCGGCAGCCTTGGCGGGCCTCTTCACAAGGGACCCATAGGCGCCAACTTTCTTCCTCCATGGTGGCGACGCTGCAAGCTGTTGCCAAGGCCCTCCTCGGGCGACCTGGCCCCATCTCCTCCCAGCAGATGGGTCCGACGATCGAAAAAAAAAGAATACCAAGCAAATGTTCAAAAGAAGAACAGGAAAAAAGAATCCAAGGGAAATTGTCACGCAAAAGGGTTACCTGTGATGGGATCTGTGGTCATGGTCTCCACCACCGAGGATCGCCGGGCGCTGCCCTTGCTCTGGAGAAGCCTCCCTGCCGGAGAGCGCCCTTGCCGAGAGAATTCTCCCTTGGCGGTAGTTGAAGCAGCATGAATTTCAGGAGCGACTGGGCCCTCCCGATGAGGCTGCTCTGCTCCTACACAAATCAACAAGTCAGATATCAAGAAGAAGGAGCGCCTGGCACACCTAACCGTAAGAAATAAACCCTATACTTACGCTGGGCTGTGCTGGGCTGCTCGAGAAGGGTTGCTGGTCCGCAAGGGGTCTCAGACGCCTCCTGTCGCCACGGGGATCGCTCGATGACAACCACTGGGTCTTGGCTCTTCGACGCCTCCGATCCAAATATTCCTGAAAAGGAAAGAGTTCGAATGAAGCAAATCAGATACAAGACAAAGCAACCAAATTGAAGAAATACAAGCACAGCATAGAGATTTCACTTCTTCTTCTTCCTCGCCGGAGCTGAGCGCGAGAGATCAAATTGCCTCGCCCGTGCGAAGAGGCGAGGACTGGCTCTCTTGACCGCTTGGCTGGGGTGGCAGCGGGTCTGAGAGGATTCCGCCTCGCTTGTTGCGGGCAGTGGGCGCCTCACAGCAACAAAGGTTGCCAAGGTGGAGCGCTACGGGCGCAAGGCTGCGGTTGTTGGGTCTGCCCGCCGCCTCACTTCCCCTGCCTTATGGAGACGCTTTTCTGGGGGCTATGGCTCTCACCATGGCAAGCTACTTGAAGGTGTGGAGGAGGCGCCTCTGCGGACTTGCTCGCTCAACTGGCTCGCCTGCTCCTCCTCGCCGCAAGCTCCTCTCGATCGGCAAGGCTTGCCGCCCGCTGCCTCTCGCCTCTCCACGGTGAACCTGACCGCCAATGGGCAGCAGCAGCTGCCGCCCTCCAACCTGGTGGCACGCGCTGCATCTCAAGGCCGGTGGTGTCGCTGGTGAGCCACTTCACTCGTCGGGCAGATCGACACTTCTTCCAAGCTATCGAAGAACTGCTGCACGACGTCGTCCGCAGTTTTGCCAGTTGGAACGATCCCATGTGAATCGCACAAGGGCATCATGGCGCGGATGCGTCGAGCGACTAAGAATTGTTGCACAAAGGAACGACTTCTTGGCAACATGAACCATTCAGGTGATCGTGGTCATGCTTGAACAACCTGTAAGCATTGCATCCAACTCCAAGACGGTGAAATTCCAGTTGAGGCCCGGCGCAACCTCATGATATCCGCCGGTTTTGGAACTCCTGCAGGTCTCCTCCTTCGCAAGGGAGATGGCGCGGCGGCGATGGCGAAATCGCGCCAACTCGCTTTACAAAGTGAGTCCGCAAACCCGAGGCGCAGGATCCGGTCACGGCAATCTTCAACCTAGCATCTTCCGCGCCAAGTTGTTCCAATCGCTGTCACAAGACTATTGGAGTTTACGCGCCAAGTGAAGGGCTGCGGGTTTCCTCAATGATCCAACACCAATCGCTCTCCACTCCTCCCACTTGTGTCATGGAGCTCTCCTTCCAGATAGGATTCTTTCTTGCCGATCCCGAAATCCAAGCAATCCTCCGCAAGTGGCTCTCTCTCGACGGGCATGAAGAAGTGGCGAAAAGGGCTACGCTTGGTGGATTCCAACAAAGTTTTCGCAGAGGGTGCGAAACCGCCATGGTCGACAGCGCTGGGTGAAATCAAGGAGGCTAAACCCGAGGGTGTTCATGATATCGCAGAAGAACTCAGAGAAGGGCGGGCAGAGCCCTGCATAGAAGAAAAGCGCCAAGAAGGGGTACCGGTTGACTGATTCGATGCGGCGGAGAGTACCTCGCGTGGATGTGCCCGCTCCGCCGACCGAGAGTAGTAGCCTCCCTCAGCCTTTAAGGCCGAGCTGGGGAGGGGGGAAGAGGCCTGGCCTCCTGCGCAGCTGAGCCTCTCAACTGCCGACTTCACGCCTCTTCCCTTGTTGGCTTTGAGCCATGGCGGAGGCGAAGGAGATCGACGGCTGATGGCGCTGTGGTGATGGGGCGCGAGCGCTGTTTCTTCTGACCGTAGAAGAAGGGGGGAGCGACGGTGGTTTTTAGATGGGACAAGAATGGCGAGGTGGGCGACTTGCCCCTGTTTCCCCTGCTTTATAAGGAGGGAGAGGGGCGGACGCCCGCTGTTCCACTTAGAAGAAACCCCACGATCTCTCCCACGACGCCACGCTCGGCAAGTGCTGCTCGTGGGGACGTGGTGGGTCCCGGAGCCGCCACGGCGTGATCTAGGCTGCCACAGGTGCCTGCAGACTGTTTTGGGCCTGGCCCAACAGGTTTCAAGACTGCAGTGGCCCAGTCCCGGGGCTCTGCCGGTGTACTAGAGTAGGGTACCCTAGTATCCCGAACTCTGCACGGGCAACAGCAGCTACCGCTGCAAGGCTTGCTCAGTGACCGCCAAGGTCCTCCGTGGTTCCTTTGGAGCCATTCGAACAAAGTATTTAAGCCAAGAATACAAGGCCCCTGCAAGAGGAGCTTGCCGGAAGGCCACTCAAGGCATACAGAAGACAAGACCCCGCAAGAGGAACTTGCCGAAGGCTTGGTGAGCGACAAGCTTCCGCGCCGACAGGATTCAGCTGCAAGGCAAGGTGCTTGCAGAGCAGTAACCTCTTCATCTCCGCCCAGCTCATCCACCAACGTGTCGCCATGGGGCCATTCCTGCATGCGTGTCAAGAGGTCGTGTAGCCAGCGGAGAGCAGCAGGTAAGCAACGACAGGCTGCCATCGTGGTAAGCGGTGGCGCTTCGACGGTCCTTTCGCACTCAAGTTTAGGTGACATGGACATGCATTTAATGCTTTTGTCCCTTGCTGCCGAGTTAGGTAGAATACACTGCACAAAGTAGGTGTACCAACTCGCAACTCATTTTCCCATTTTGCCCTTTGTCTACGCTACACCTGCAGGACCCCTTGAGCCTATAAAAGGAGGCCCATGCTAACGAGAGGAGGTTCACTCATTCGATACTAGAGACACTCTGCTAGGTTTTGTAGCCTCATTGCTCCCTAGCAAAACACAAGATAATCGACAAGCAGAGAGAGTATTATCTCCCGGAGAGCTCCGGTTGTAACTGCTCGTGTGCATCGCTGACCGCTTCTTCGCAATCTCCTCCCCCACCGAACTAAAAGGACTCGGTCCGCCGGTCCCATAGGTGTTCGGGGTCACGATCAGCTTCCCCGACACCCTACGGCGACGGCAGCCTCACACCGCAGCCGAACCAAAGGAACTCCTGTACTTCGCCCCGCTGGCTTCCGCCACACGCCTTCCCGGCCCCCGCCGCTCCCTTCCTAGGCCTCGCCGCCCACCGCCTGGTGCTCTCGGCGCGCGTGGTCAACGTGGTCAAGGAACGACTTCCATCGGACGTGGAATGTACGCAGAGGCTGACAGCCGGGTCCACGATCGCAGCAAGGAAGTGCCTCCTTATTACTTCGGAAAATAATGATTCCTCCACCGACAGCGGGACCCACCGACGGGCTATCGATTTTGCAAAAACATTTTCCCCGATCGCTGACCCATCAGCTATATCTTCGCACGCAAGGAAATGCGCCCCGCAAAAACAAAACGATTCGGCTTCTCGACCACTGGACCCACCACGACATACATTCGCACGCAAGGAAGTGCGCTCAGTAAAAACACGATTCGCTTCGCCGATCGCCGGGACCCACCAGCTACATCTTCGCACGCAAGGAAGTGCGTCCCGCAAAAAATGATTCGCCTCGACCGCCGGGACCCACCAGCCTACATCTTCGCACGCAAGGAAGTGCCCGGACCCACTGGTCGGGCGCACGAAGTTGTCATTCTGGTCGTGAACGGTACGCATATACACCGTGGATGTAGAGGCGCGACGTAGCATGTACACGCACGCATAACGGCGAGGTGCAAGAAAGAAAATACGACCACATACGCATATACGGGCAGGGTCTTGAACGCCTACACTGCGATTCATACGCACCAGGCTCGTACATGGCTGGGTCGGAACGGAGAAACAGCGCAGCCGCCGTGTTCATGGGGAGGCAACGGAATGCGCCGTGGTTCATCGGGAGGCAACGGAATGCGCCGGTTCACGGGAGGCAACGGAATGCGCCGTGTTCATCGGGAGGCAAAGAATGCGCCGTGGTTCATCGGGAGGCAACAGATCGTGGGAGCCGACTCGGCTTGGACGGAACAAAGCGATGGAAAGGAGGCTTACGTATCAAGACACCGGAGGAACGGACCTCCCACGCTTGGAACGGGGTCCTGTTGATCGGGAGGGGTGTGGCGTACCGCAAAACGGAGGAAACGGACCTCCTACGGTTGAAACGGGGGTCTTGTTGATCGGGAGGGGTTTGGTGTACCGCAAAATGGAGGAAACGGACCTCCTACGGTCGAAACGGGGGTGGAGAAGTGCGGCGCATCGCAAAATGCATTTAAACGGATCGTAACGCCTTGGATTCGGCGCGCCTGTGTGTTTGCCGCTTATTCGCCGTCGCTGCCATGTCATGTGCTTGCGGTTGCACTTTGCCATGTCATCATCTCGCATTTCATATCATGTCATCATGTGCATCTCATTTCGCATTCGTGTTCGCCCTCATGGATCCGAGCATTTTCCCGCTGTCCGCTTTTCCAATCCGCACTCCTATGTCTCCCCGGCGCCCATTTTGCCTCTTTTTCATGAGCGGTGAAACATTCTCGAATGGACCGAGGTTTGCCAAGAGGCCTTGGTATAGCACCGTAGACCGTCTGTCAAGTTTCGTGCCATTTGGAGGTCGTTTGATACTTCAACGGTTAACCGGGTAACCGTAAAAGCCCCCTTCTCTTTGCAGCCCAACACCCGTTCATAGTGGCCCAAAACCCATCCAAACCCCCTCCATCCTCTCGGTCGTTTGATCACGATCGTGTGGCCGAAAACCGCTCCTCATTTGGACTCTCCTAGCTCCTGCATCTATAAATAGGTCCTCCCCGAAATTCCCGCAAGTCCAAACCCTAGCCAAATTTCTCCTCTCACACCGCCGACTTGTCACGCTCACAACAGACATGTATGCTCCACTGCCACCACCACAGAGCGAATCCCAGCGCCAGACCACGTGGCGATCCCCGCCGCCAGCCGCCGCCGTTCAGCATGAGCCCACTTGGCTGGCCCATGAGTCCCGACGCCGCTTCACGCCGCTCACAAGGCCCTCCGCCGCCTCAAGGCCACTGTGGTCCGGTCACTGGACCTGCCGGGCGCCTGGATCTGGCCGCCGCCACCCCCCGGCCCTTCTCCGCCCATCTCGCACTTCGCACCGCCTCAAGGCTGACTTTCCCGAGGTCCATTATTCGCTAAGTCGCCGTAATATTTTGCATTATCACGCCATTTTCATCGTGATCATAACTCTCTCGCGATACCGCTCCGCTTTTGTGCGTAATATGTCAAATTGTTCGCTTTGACGAGTACTTCATTTCATTCCATTACATCATGTTCATTTGAGTTCATATTGATGCCTGAAGCTTCGCTGCAAGAGAGCTATATGATGTTAATCATCAAATCTGTTATAACTTGATGATTTGTCATTTTTGTTGAATTTGATGTGTGCATCCTATGAACTTGAGCCCTATATGTGTTTTGAAGTATGCCATGCCATCTTTCCAGAGGTGCCATCCATGTATTTTTGTGATTCTTGTACTGAGTGCATCAAGCTTGTTAAGTAGGGTACTTGCTGTTGCTGTTCTCCTGACTGATTCTGTTATATTTTGATGCTATGTTAACCTGCTCCTACAAGTCATTCTATGCATAATCTAGAGATGTTTACTAAGGATGTTTTGTTATAAACGTCTTGCTCTATCCATCCATGCCCTTTGTTGCAATTGTAGTATGCTTTAACTTGTTCTAATCTTGCTCTCAAATTGCTAAATAATGTTGCTGCCAGCCTGTTAACATTAAGTTCAATGTTGCCATGATTGTTGTTAGTGATCCATGCACTCTATGAACTTGATCTTGCCATTCTTGGCTTCATAAACATGTCTTCTCACTGTGAGTAGCCTTTCCATGCCATGTATTGCTCTGTGGTGAGTGGTTCAAGCTCATCAACATGTCTACTTATTGTTGTTCCTGCCATGTATGAATCTGTCATATCATTTGCCATGTTTACATGGGTGCCATCATATTTTCTGTGCCTTTTTGGCTCATGGTCAGTAAAGGACTTTTATTCTATTAAATTAGTAGGTTCATTCCATGCTCTAGTTTGACATGATAGCTTGCTGTAACATGTTGTTTGATAGCTCTAAACATTGCAGCATGATGTTATTTCTGCTAAGCCTGTAAACTGTTAGTATTTGCAATCTTGCCATGTCATTTTGAGCATGTTCTAGTGATTTCTGGAGATAGCTCAGTGATCATGTTTTGTCATGTTTTACCTTTACTTCATGCCCATGCCTTTTGTTTTTAGTTTGGGGTGCTGTAGCCTATTGTTTTGCTGCTCGTGATATGCCTAGTTGCTGTTTTGGACAGGTTGTCCTTAAACTTGTATAGAGTGTATGTTGAACCGCTGTCTGCTTTTGAGTGTGCTCTATATGAAACTTGCTTGATTTTGCATTAAGTTTCATATTATCATGTTGCATCCTTGTTTTGAGGTGTTTATGTGATGTTTGATGCATTTTGCATCAATGCCATGTTTCACTTGTTTTGCTCATATCTTCTAGGTCGAGTCTCAATCTAATGAACTTTATATGTAACTTGACTAGAATTTCGTGTAGATCATCTTGGTGCATCTTAACTTGCTGTTTAACAACCTGAACTTAAGGTTTATTCAGATCTGGACCAGTTTCGAAATTTGCATATGAGGACTTCCGGAATTGTTATATGTTGCTTCCGCCTCATTTAAACTTGCTTTGATGTGTTGGTCTTGTATGCATCATCTTTTGCTTCATGTAGCCTTGTCATGCATCATGCTTGGTTGTGCATCATGCCTTGCTCATGTGTGGTGTGTTTACCATGTTGTGTGCTTCTTCTTGTTAGTTCCTGCTTGCTATGATCGTGAGGATTCGCTCGCTCACGCTTGGTTCGCTTCTCCCGCTCGCCTTCTTCATGGACTCGCTTCTTCTTCCTAGCGGGATTTCAGGCAAGATGACCGTTACCTTGGATCTCATTACTATCATTGCTATGCTAGTTGCTTCGCTTCTTTCGCTATGTTGTGCTACCTATCACTTGCTGCTCAAGCTTCCCAAATCGCCATGAACCTCTAACCTTTGTCACCCTTCCTAGCAAACCGTTGTTTGGCTATGTTACCGCTTTGCTCAGCTCCTCTTATAGCGCTGTTAGTTGCAGTGAAGATGAAGATTGCTCCATGTTGGATTATGTTTATGTTGGGATATCACAATATCTCTTATATTATTAATGCATCTATATACTTGGTAAAGGGTGGAAGGCTCGGCCTTATGCCCGGTGTTTTGTTCCACTCTTGCCGCTCTAGTTTCCGCTATATCGGTATTATGTTCCGGATTTTGCGCCCTTAACGCGGTTGGGTGATTTATGGACCCCTTGACAGTTCGCTTTGAATAAAACTCCTCCAAAGAAGGCCCAACATTGGTTTTACCATTTGCCTCACCACCACCTACTTTTCCTTGGGAGTAATTAACCCAAGGGTCATCTTTATTTTAGCCCCCCGGCCAATGCTTGTCTAAGTGTTGGTCCGAACTAGAGCTCTTTGCGGGCCCTCGGGAAACTCGAGGCCTGGTTTTAGTTGTAATGGACTGCTCATCCGGTCGTGGCTCGAGACGAGATATGCTGGCTACTATCGTGGTGTCGGCACGCCGGAGGTCTTGCTGGTCTTGTTTTATTACTGTCGAATGTCTTGTAGCCGGATTCCAGACTGATCGGGTCTTCCCGGGAGAAGGAATATCCTTCGTTGTTCGCGAGAGCTTATCATGGGCTTAGTTGGGACACCCCTCAGGTTTGAACTTTGAAAGCCGTGCTCATGGGTTATGTGGCAAATGGGAATTTGTTAATATCCGTTGTAGTAAACTTGAAGTAAACTCTTCTAAAATACACCAACCGTAGCGTGAACTCGGATGGTCTCTTTTCGGGTTGATCGAGAGGAGAAAACGGTTTCGGGTTATGTCTCGACGTAAGTAGGAGTTCAGATCACTTCTTGATCATTACTAGTTGACGACTGCCTTTGTTTCTCTTCTCGCCTCATTTGCCTATGTTAGCCACCATATAAGCTTAGTCGCTGCTGCAACCTCACCACCTTACCCCTTCCTTTCCCATTAAGCTTTGCTAGTCTTGATACCCATGGTAATGGGATTGTCTGAGTTCTCGTGGCTCACGCCATTACACCAACAGCCAGGTGTACAGGTTTCATGATGATCATGACGCGAGAGCGATGTTTGCTTGTTTTGGAGTTCTTCGCTTCTTCTTTGATCGTGGGATAGGTTCCAGTGTCGGCAGCCCGGCTAGCAGTGGTGGATGTCGCTTGAGTTTTGCTTATGTTTCATCCGTAGTCGGATGTTGATCTTGTATGTTGTATTGTTGTATTCATGTGACATTGTATGTCTTGGTTGTATCCCTATGTATTACGTAATGTTGATGTAATGATATCCACCTTGCAAAAGCGCTTTCAATATGCGGTCTATCCTTGGTGGACCTTCGAGTTCCTTTTGGATAGGGTCGCATATTGGGCGTGATAAGTTGGTATCGAGCCTCGACCGACCCTAGGAGCCCCTTGATTGATCGTGGTAGTTTGGCCGTTGTTGAGTCTAGAAGAAAACTGATTTCTGAGTCTAGTTATATCGAGAGTAGGAATTCTTGTTACTCCTCCGCCCTTCGTTGTTCGTAAGGAATCTTGACGAGGTGTTCGAACTACTCCTCTTCCCTTCAAATTTTTCTTTAGGATCACGTGTTAGTTTTTCGCTCGCTCGTCTCAGCTCTTTTGATCCGTGCATTTATCGCTGTTGACTCGAGCCTCTTCATCTTTGTGTTCAATCCTCGCTTGTTTTCTTTTCCCACCCGCCCACCCCTTTTCTTCCCGAGTCGGAGTCTGTTTCGAGCATCAATGTCATTCGTGTGGAGCCTCTTCAGTTTTCCTCAATTATTTCAACCGTGAATTCTCGCCTGCTTTGTCATTCTTCATCTCTTTCTTTTCTCGTGGATTCAATTCAAGTTTTTCGAGTTGATCACATTCTTTTCCTTGGTTAAAATGTTTTCCCCTTGCTCATTCGCCTCTTGCCAGTTTATCCTTCCGGAGTGTTCAAGACATCTCAGAAGATTCGTGCTTGCATCCAATTATTGCGAGGTTGTCACCTCATTCAAGTCTTTCAATCGTTCCGGTGTATCATCTCTTCGATAATCCTTTCCAACGGTGTTTTTCTCTTCAGTGGGCCCTAACCCACAGGTCTTTTTCCAGGATCTTACCTGACTCTTCTAATTATTCCGGAGCTCTTGAGTTCTTGTTTCACCTCATCCTTTTTTCCCTTCCGTCTCGGTCCTAAAATCTCGGGACGAGATCTCTTGTTAGTGGAGGAGTGTTGTAACGCCCCGGATTCGATGCGCCAGGTGTTTGCCAGTTATTCACCGTCGTTGCCATGTCATGTGCTTGCGTGTTTCACTTTGCCATGTCAACATCTGCATTTTATATCATGTCATCATGTGCATCTCATTTCGCATTCGTGTTCGTCTCATGCATCCGAGCATTTTCCCCGTTGTCCGCTTTTCCAATCCGCACTCCTATGTCTCCCTGGCCTTTTTGCCTCTTTTCGTGAGCGGGTGTTAAACATTCTCGAATGGACCGAGGTTTGCTGCTGCCTTGGTATACCACCGTAGACCGCCACAAGTTTCGTGCCATTTGAGGTCGTTGATACTTCAACGGTTAACTGGTAACCGTAAAAGCCCCTTCTTTGCAGCCCAACACCCTTCATAGTGGCCCAAAACCCATCCAAACCCCTCCATCCTCTTGGTCGCTCGATCACGATCGTGGCCAAAACCGCCCTCATTTGACTCTCCTAGCTCCTGTAATCTATAAATAGGTCCTCCCCGAAATTCCCCTGCAGTTCAAACCCTAGCTAAATTCCTCCTCACACCGGACTTGTCCACACACGCCGGACATGTCCGCTTCCACCACCACCACAAGAGCAGAATCCCAGCCACACGGGCATCCTCACGCCACACCGCCACCATGAGCCCACTTGCTGGGCTCATGAGCCCGACCACTACTTGCCGCTACCAAGGCCATTGCTCTCCCATCACCGACCCCATCGGCGCTTCTCAGATCCGCTGCCGCGCCTGGCCCCCGCCCTTTCTCCGTCCATCCTCGCACTTCGCACCGCCTGCTGCTGATTTTCCCCGAGGTCCATTATTCTCGCCAAGTCCTCGTAATATTGTGCATTATCATGCCATTTTCATCGCATTGTAACTCTTTGCATACTGCCCCGTTTTGTGCGTGTAATATGTCAAATTGTTCGCCTCGACGAGTACTTCATTTCATTCCATTGCATCATGTTCATTTGAGTTCATCTTGATGCCTGAATCATCGTTGCAAGAGTGCTATATGATGTTAATCACTGAAACTCGTTATAACTTGATGATTTGTCATTTTTGTTGAATTTGATGTGCATCCTATGAACTTGAGCCCTATATGTGTTTTCAGGTATGCCATGCCATCTTTCCAGAGGTGCCATCCATGTATTTTTTGAGTCTTGTAATGAAAAGGCCAAGCTTGTTAAGTAGGGTACTTGTCGCTGTCGTTTCTCCGATCGATTCTCATTATATTTTGATGCTATGTTAACCTCGCCCTAAAAGTCATTCTATGCATAATCTGGAGATGTTCACTAAGGATGTTTTGTTATACCTGTCTTCCTCTATCCATCCATGCCCCTTTTTGCAATTATATCCTTCTGTAACTTGTTGTAATCTTGCTCTCAAATTGCTAAATAATGTTGCTGTCAGCCTGTTAACATTAAGTTCAATGTTGCCATGATTGTTGTTAGTGATCCATGCACTCTATGAACTTGATCTTGCCATGCTTAGCTTCATAAACATGTCTTCTTACTGTGAGTTGCCTTTCCATGCCATGTATTGCTCTGTGGTGATTGGTTCAAGCTCATCAACATGTCTACTTATTGTTGTTCCTGCCATGTATGAATCTGTCATATTATTTGCCATGTTTACATGGGTGCCATCATATTTTCTGTGCCTTTTTGGCTCATGGTCAGTAAAGGACTTTTGTTCTATGAAATTAGTAGGTTCATTCCATGCTGTAGTTTGACATGATAGCTTGCTGTAACATGTTGTTTGATAGCTCTAAACATTGCAACCTGATGTTATTTCTGCTAAGCCTGTAAACTGTTAGTATTTGCGATCTTGCCATGTCATTTTGAGCATGTTCTAGTGATTTCAGGAGATAGCTCAGTGTTCATGTTTTGTCATGTTTTACCTATACTTCATGCCCATGCCTTTTGTTTTATGTTGGGTTGTTGTAGCCTATTGTTTTGCTGCTCGTGATATGCCTAGTTGCTGTTTTGGACAGCTTGTCCTTTAAACTTGTATAGTGTATGTGTTGAACTGCTGTTCGCTTTTGAGTGTGCTCTATATGAAAATTGCTTGATTTTGCATTAAGTTTCATATTATCATGTTGCATCCTTGTTTTGAGGTGTTTATGTGATGTTTGGATGCATTTTGCATCAATGTCATGTTTCACTTGTTTTGCTCATATCTTCTAGGCCGTAGTCTCAATCTAATGAACTTTATATGTAACTTGAAAAGAATTTCGTGTAGATCATCTTGGTGCATCTTAACTTGCTGTTTAACAACTTGAACTTAAGTTTTATTCAGATCTGGACCAATTTCTGAAATTTGCATATGAGGACTTACCGAATTGTTATATGTCCTTTAAACTTGCTTTGATGTGTTGGTCTTGTATGCATCATATTTTGCCATGAGTAGCTTCATGTAGCCTTGTCATGCATCATGCTTGTTGTGCATCATGCCTTGCTCATGTGTGGTGTGTTTACCATGTTGTGTGCTTCTTCTTGTTAGTTCCTGCTTGCTAGGATCGTGAAGATTCGCTCGCTCACGCTTGGTTCGGCTTCTCCTGCTCGCCTTCTTCACGGACTCGCTCTTCTTCCTAGCGGGATTTCGTGCAAGATGACCGCCACCTTGGATCTCATTACTATCATTGCTATGCTAGTTGCTTCGCTCTTTCGCTATGCTGTGCTACCTATCACTTGCTGCTCAAGCCTCCCAAATCGCCATGAACTTCTAACCTTTGTCACCCTTCCTAGCAAACCGTTGTTTGGCTATGTTACCGCTTTGCTCAGCCCTCTTATAGCGCTGCTAGTTGCAGAAGATGAAGATTGCTCCATGTTGGATTATGTTTATGTTGGGATATCACAATATCTCTTATATTATTAATGCATCTATATACTTGGTAAAGGGTGGAAGGCTCGGCCTTATGCCTAGTGTTTTGTTCCACTCTTGCCGCCTCTAGTTTCCGCCATATCGGTATTATGTTCCCGAATTTGCGCCCCTAACGCGTTGGGTGATTTATGGGACCCCTTGACAGTTCGCTTTGAATAAAACTCCTCCAAGAAGGCCCAACATTGGTTTTACCATTTGCCTCACCACCACCTACTTTTCCCTTTGGGAGTAATTAACCCAAGGGTCATCTTTATTTTAGCTCCCGGCCAATGCTTGTCTAAGTGTTGGTCCTAACTAGAGCCTTTTTGCAGCTCCTCGGGAAACTCGAGGCCTGGTTTGTTGTACGGACTGCTCATCCGGTCGTGGGCCTCGAGACGAGATACGCATGGCTACTATCGTGGTGTCGCACGCCGGAGGTCTTGCTGGTCTTGTTTTATTATCACGAAATGTCTTGTAGCCGGATTCGAGACTGATCGGGTCCTCCCGGGAGAAGGAATATCCTTCGTTGATCGCGAGAGCTTATCATGGGCTGTTGGGACACCCTCGTAGGGTTTGAACTTTTGAAAGCCGTGCTCATGGGTTATGTGGCAGATAGGAATTTGTTAATATCCGTTGTAGTAAACTTGAAGTAAACTCTTCTAAAAACACCAACCGTAGCGTGAATCGTGATGGTCTCTTTTCGGGTTGATCGAGGAGAACACGGTTTCGGGTTATGTCCGACGAAGTAGGAGTTCAGGATCACTTATTGATCATTACTAGTTGACGATCGCTCCTTTGTTTCTCTTCTTGCTCTCATTTCCGTATGTTAGCCACCATATAAGCTTAGCCGCTGCTGCAACCTCACCACCTTACCCCTTCCTTTCCCATTAAGCTCTGCTAGTCTTGATACCCATGGTAATGGGATTGCTGAGTCCTCGTGGCTCACAGTTTACTACACCAACAGTTGCAGGTACAGGTTTCACGATGATCATGACGCGAGAGCGATGTTTGCTTGTTTTGGAGTTCTTCTGCCTCTTCTTCGATCAGGGGATAGGTTCCAGGTCGGCAGCCTGGGCTAGGAGGGTGGATGTCATTTGAGTTTCTGTTTATGTTTCATTCGTAGTTGGATGTTGATCTTGTATGTTGTATTGTTGTATTCATGTGACATTGTATGTCTTGGTTGTATCCCTATGTATTATGTAATGTTAATGTAATGATATCCACCTTGCAAAAGCGTTTCAATATGCGGGTCTATCCTTGGTGGGACCTTCGAGTTCCTTTTGGATAGGGTCGCATATTGGGCGTGACACGGACTTGTGTTGGAGCGCTACGGTCGAAACAGGGGTCCTGTTCATCGGGAGGGGTGTGGCGTACCGCAAAACGGGACTCCACGGGATACTGTTCATCTCCACCATCGACCTCCTCCAGCCTCCACGGGCTACCGTCGACCTCCTCCAGCCTCCACGGCTCCTCTTCATCCAGCCTCCACCGGCGCTTACTCCACCGGCCATCGCTCAACCACCCTCCACGTGCACCCTCCACCGCTCCATCGGTCCATCCAGCCTCTCCACACCACGGGTCCTGTTCAACCACCCTCCACGGCCACCCCACCATCTACTGCTCATCCAGCCCTCCACACCACGGGTCCTATTCATCCACCCTCCACGGTCACCCCACCGCTCATCTGCTCATCCAACCCTCCACACCACGGGTCCTGTTCATCCAGAGGCAACGCCACCGCCATTGTTCATCCAACCCCCCACCGCCAGCAGAGCTCATCGTTAGTCCAATCGATCGGCTTCAGCTAGCAGCAGAGCGGCGAATCGCCGATCGGGTTCATGAGTACACCATCGAGCGATCGCCGGGTTCAAGAACGCGTAGTTCGCAGCGGCAATCGCCGGGTTCAATTAGAGCCCAACGCCTGGGTTTAGTTAGAGCCAACGCCGCACATGTACGAGATAAACGCGCATCGCCGCCCCCGACCTCCCACCGTGAACTGGAACTCCTGAAATTTTCCTTCCTCGCTTCTACCACGGTTTTTTCACATGGACAGCCCAAAGAATGTCATGCAGCTGCCTCCGCCCGCCTGTGACTAAAAGCCCATTTTCTCGTCATGATTTTTGTCATAGAAGTAGGAGCCCACCACATCTATGATGATACCGGTTTTGTCACAATTATCGCCATAGAAGTGTCCTATGTATGATGTAAAAATTGCTCGCCCAAAATGTCACGGATGTGTCTTTTTTTGTAGTGTAATAAAGCAATCATGTCTTTTCAAAATAACATGGCTAAAGAAAGTTATTCCTACAAAATCATATAGTCTGGCTATGCTCCATCTTCACCCCACAAAATATTCAAATCATGCACAACCCCGATGACAAGCCAAGC
Source organism: Aegilops longissima (assembly GCA_021605205.1). NCBI lineage: Eukaryota > Viridiplantae > Streptophyta > Magnoliopsida > Poales > Poaceae > Aegilops > Aegilops longissima. The sequence goes on along the minus strand of CM038682.1, from coordinate 209,909,247 downwards.
AATTGTTTCATACTTTTGACGTTCTCAAACCTTTTCAACTTTCACGCAATACATGAGTGTGAGCCATGGACATAGCACTATAGGTGAAATAGAATGGTGGTTGTGGAGAAGACAAAAAGGAGAAGATAGTCTCACATCAACTAGGCGTATCAATGGGCTATGGAGATGCCCATCAATAGATATCAATGTGAGTGAGTAGGGATTGCCATGCAACGGATGCACTAAGAGCTATAAGTGTATGAAACCTCAGACTAAAACTAAGTGGGTGTGCATCCAACTTTCTTGCTCATGAAGACCTTGGACGCTTGAGGAAGCCCATCATCGAATATACAAGCCAAGTTCTATAATGAAAATTCTACTAGTATATGAAAGTGATAACTCAAGATACTCTATATGAAGAGCATGGTGCTACTCAAGCACAAGTGTGGTAAAAGGATAGTAGCATTGCCCTCTCTTTTTTTCTCTCATTTTTATTTTTTTGATTTTTTGGCCTTCTTTTTTTGTCCTTTCTCTTAAAAAATTCGTCCGAGTCTCATCCCGACTTGTGGGGAATCATAGTCTCCATCATCCTGTCCTCACTAGGGCAATGCTCTAATAATGATGATCATCACACTTTTATTTACTTACAACTCAATTTTACAACTCGATATCTAGAACAAAGATATGACTCTATATGAATGTTCTCATGTGTACCGGATGTTCAATGATTTAGCGAGCAATGACATCAAAAACGGACAAGGCATGAAAACATCAAGCTAACTATCTTATGATCATGCAAAGCAATATGAAAATAAATGCTCAAATCATGTATATGATGATGATGGAAGTTGCATGGAAATATATCTTAGAATGGCTATGGAAATGCCATACACTACAAAAAAAATACACTTCCGTGATGATACGTGTTTATCACAGTAGCTCGCGTTTTTTGTCATGCATGTACATCCATGACAAATTTATGATGTAATCAAGATAGTCATACCGTGTCGTCAGAGAAGTGTTCCATGACATTACGAAAATTATCATCACGGAAGTGTCCACTTCCATGACGATAAATCGCGCGTCACGTAAGTGCTTTTCGTCAAGGGTGACCGCACGTGGCATCCACCATATCGGAACGCCGTTAAGCTATCAGTCGGGTTTTGATCCGATAACTGTTATCAGCCCCGACCAATGGGGATTTTCCATGTAAAATCATCATTGGTCGGAGGAAACACGGTCGGCTCATCGCTGGGACAGATGTCATCCACTCATTGGACGTATAGGCCTATGATACGTTCGACACGCGGCACGCACCCATCAAGTTTAAATGGGCCGCCCAACTAAAGGCCCACAAGATTTTATGGACTATAATGGGCCGCCCAGCTAAAGTCCCACGAGATTTTATGGACCATAATGGGTGGCCCAGCTAAAGACCCACAAGATTTCAAGGCCATAATAGGTCGCCTAGTAAAGGCCCACAAGTTTTTGTGTGCCATAATGGGCCGCCTGTAAAGGCCCACAAAATTTTATGGATCATAATGGGCCGCCCACTAAAGGCCCACGAGATTTCGCCGACATTAATGGGCCGCCCAATTGTAGGCCCACAAGATTTTGACGACCCTAGTAGGCCGCCCATTAACTGGCTGCCATGTTTTGGGCCAAATGTCGCCCATATTTGATGCGGTCCATTAATGGCTCGCCACGTTCGGCCTAATAATGGCCCATATAAGATCCGCCCGTTAAAAACCTCCCACTTTCGGCCAAATCACGGCCCGATCAGTCCGCCCTTTAAGAGGCTTTGGCTCAATTATGGCCCATATCGATTCGCCCGTTAATCGGACGCTATGCTTTTGGGCCCACTTGCTAAAGGCCCATTTAGTAATTCGCCCGATATTAGTTTCGCCTGTTAAGGGCCCATTTAACATTTTGGCCCTATATTAATTTCGCCTCGTTAAAAGCCCGCCATATAGTTGGCCTAACTACGCCCGTTTGCATCCGCCCGCCATAGCTGATATCCGATTGGGCCAAACAAGGACCGAGACAACTTTGGCTCGTTAAAGCCCGTGAATTGATTCACACAATCATGGGCCGTCCATTTCGGGTGCTGCCCCGTGAGCTATTCGCACGCTTTCGTGCCCAACCTACTTTCAGCCTCCTAAAGCCCATTGAGTTTTCTTTTAAAAGAGGGTCGGGGTTACTCGCCTATTAAAAGTCCGAATCTACTAGTGGGCCATTTGACGGGCCCATGATGCGGATCATACATCATGATTGCATGACGGCCCAATTATGTACCGTAATTTTACGGTTTGGCCGGTTTATCGCGAAGACAGATATATATACAAAGAAAATAACAGAGCATCGTGAATAAGAAAAACCTAGACTATACAATAAAGAAATTACGCATATTACATCCATCGGGCATCATAGTTCGCCACTATGATAATAAAGCACAAGCAGACAAAGCAGATTACATACACTAGGCATCAAAGATCGCCACTAGTGCAAATAAACACGACAAAATAATATACAAAACCGACAAGACTTCAATAGAGTTCAAGAAAGGTTAGTTCTGCTGGGAGCTGCAGCGCAAGCAGCCGAGCAAGATGATGAGACTACGCTTGTTCAACACTTATATCTTCCTCACTGAAAGATAAACAAGCGCATGATGATGTGTTTTGGACATAAAAGTATCGTTGTTTACAATTAATCACATTTCTTACCGATTTAATAAAGTGACACAGCTTTAAAATTGCATTAACACAATATGGTATTGTTCAGTCAAGACATGGCAGGAAATTACATTGTTAAGGAGTTGGCAGCTTCACGACACCAATCGGATTACGATCAAGAATACATAAGTATCAATGGTTAGTGTGTGTCAATTTATCCCATTTCAGATTGGCAAATAAAGAGACGGTTTAAATAATAGTAGAATGATATGACATTGTTCATAGTTAAGACATTGCAGAATATGATATTGTGTTGTAGTGGGTAGGTTCACCACACCACCGGATTACGGATGAAGAATGAAGCATACATACAAGGCAAAAGAAGATCACTTGCTCAGATAGTTTAATTTACATGGTATGTAGAAGGAACTTGGTTGTACAACTGAAAACTTAAATTGAGAAGGACAAACTTTTGTTTATGTACATAATAAACTTTAAACATGCAATTTGATGCAACCACAAAAATAAATAGCTGTTGCACCATGCCTAACCAAATATACACAACATAGTTTGAAGGCTTGAGAAGGACAAACTTACATTATCGGTGAAGACAGGCTCTATAAAGCCCTTGCCCATGCCGATGGGGGGCAATTCAAGAAGTTTAGCACAGAATCTTCTTCATAAGCATTGCCTTTATTCTACATTTTGTTAAGAGTAAATATACATGTGATAATATACGAAAAAATGGAGAATATTTAAGATAAGATGAAGAGTGATGCTACATAACCAAGTAGCTATAAATGTATGTGCAGCGATACAGGCAAAAGGCACAGCCAAGAGCAATGCTGTCGGATTTCGGGTTCCGGCAGACCCTTGAGGTTCGAACACTAGGGTGCGCACGGAGATCTTTCCCCTACCAGCTCACGCGTGAATGGTTTGCGAGGGATCTAAACTAGGAAGAAGAACACACAAGGGACGCAAGGTTTATACTGGTTCGGGCCATCATTGTGGTTTAATACCCTACTCAAGTGTGTGGTGTGGTGGATTGCCTCAGGGGCTGATGATGAACAGTACAAAGGAAGAATAGCCTCGCGAGGGGCTGTTCTTGAGCTGGTGCGATGGACTGCTTGGGTGAGTCCAGTCGCTTCTCTCTCTCTCTCTCTCTCTCTCTCTCTCTCTCTCTCTCTCTAGTAGGGCTCTATCAGATGCCTCTACTCTGTGGTGGCTAGACCTATTTATAGAGGGAGGCCCTGGGCCTCTTCCCAAATAATGAGCGGGAAGGGCGCCAACAATTGGCCATTTTGAAGGGGAACATCTAGTACACTTATCCTGACTAAAGTTGGTCTTCGGCTGCCAAAGGCTCGATGGTGACGCCTGCCCTGGCTCCACGATGACCTCCGGCCCCGCCGCCACCGGGTCTTGGTCTTGTTGCACCGGCGGTAACCTTTGCCCGATGCCTTGGTCTCAGCTTGCCTCCTTTGCACTAAAGGGGAAACGAGGACACTGCGCGGGCAAGCGCCCGCCTCGGTCTCGCTTGTCATGGCTTATGCCACAGGCACCTCGTGAGGTACCCCGCCTTGATCTCTCCGCCTCGTGAGCCTGCCTTAACGAGGCTGCCCCCGAGGAGGGTTCCTGCTGCCCACCCTGTGAGGCTTGGCCTCGCGAGGGTCTTGAGCTTGAGCCGATGAAGCCGGGCCACGCTGGGCCCCCACTTGAGCCACGCCTGTAGGCCGCAGTGTGCAAGTCTGGGACCCCTGCTCCTAGAACGCCGACGTAGCCCCTGGCCCAAGGCGCACCCGGACTTGGCTTAGCGGAGAAGCCGAAGGGCAGGCGAGCGCCATGGGCCCCAACAACATGCCCTTGGGCGCCATGTGGAAATCGATTGGTAGTGGGCGCCCACTTCCCCATGATGCCTCATTACACGCCCAGCCACGCGACTGGGGTTGCACACAGCCATTCCCTTTCACCATCCGCAGCACTCCCGGTCCTTCCTTCTTCCTCCGCTCCAACTTCCGCCCTTAATCCAACTTCAGACTCATCCTTCCTGCCGCCATGGCGCCAACGAAGGAGAAGGTGAAGAAGCCCGCGCCTTTGTCCCGCTCGCCTCCGGCGGTGGCGCCCGCCGTCGATCGATCTATCATACTCAACCCCGAGGCCTTGGGCAAGGTCCGCTCTGCTCTCGCCACCATCTTCAACGAAAGGGCAGGACCACGGATGGCTCAGATCCCATGCCTCCTTCGGCTGTGATTGTCACGGAGGTCCGATTCTTCGCTAATGCTCTGTGGGCGGGTCTAGTTCCCCCTTTTTCTTCTTTCTTCAATGCGGTGCTCTCCCACTATCAGATCCACATGATGCATCTCGGGCCTGAGTCCATTACCCTCCTGGCTGTTTTTGCCTTTTTCTATGAGGCAATGGTGGGCATCCCTCCTTCCGTTGCTCTGCTACGTCACTACTTCTCTTTGCGCCCGAGCGATCCTACTCAATGCTCGGGTGCGTGATAAGCTTCCTTGCGGTGCTAGTGACGGCTGCTTCGAGATCGATTTCAGACTCTCCCCGAGGCCAAGTTCGAGAGTGGTGGTTGTATGGACGCTAGTGCCCAGCCCCTACTCTCGCATCCTACTCGCTCTGCTGTTCCTAACTCACGCTGGGTCAAGAGACGCCATGACACCCGGCTTGCATTCGCCCGGCGCCGCTTCGAGAGCTTGAGGGCGCTCAACGTGACGGCGCCCAAGGTGGTGAAGGAGTTCCTCCAGTGTCGCATTGCACCTCTCCAGCGCCATTCTCACCGGATGTGGGACTTTGCGAGGCGCAAGACCGCATGCGACTTCAGGAAGGGGACCTGGCGCCTGAGGTGCTGAGGACGGTGCTCAGGGTCCTGGTTGGCGACCCCTCCCCAGGCAGCCTTCGACATGATGGTGCCCTCTTGTATCTCTGTTCGGGTAGGGCCGATTTCGTGAAGCAGATGCCCAGCTTTGACGAGTGGGGGCTGCGCCCGGCTGATCTTAGGGGGCCTCGGGATAACCCAGTTGCCGTGGTAGCTCTTCCGGTCGCCTAAAGTGGCTCTGTCTCGGGTGATGGAGCAGCGAGACGAGAACCGTCAGGAGTGGAAGGGGATGACGTTGAGGTGGTGACGCCGCGCGGAGCCCCGAGGGTGGCATCTCCCGGAGCTCGTTTTGGAATGGCGACAGGTGTGGAGTTGTGGCCTCCGGCTCCCGAGGTTGGAGCTCCCGAGGCCCCGATCATCCCTCGGGAGGCGGCGCCTGGTGGCGTCCCCTAGGCTGGTCCCATTGGCGCTGATCATCTTACTGCCTCCTCCCTGCCACAAACCAACCCCTGCGCCGAGCGCTTAGGCCGGTTTCGCGTAGACTTCGCGGCCCTCCGCAAGAGGAAGGAGGCCCTGGCGGATGACGACGCTTGCCGCTTGTCAAGTGCAGGAGGTACTTCACCACTGCACGAGCAAGTCCTCCTCTTTCTTCTCGCCTCTCGCTTCTCGTTCTTGCAGCTGATCAGAACCTTTTAGGGCCCTTCCCGCCAATTCGCATGGAGATTACCAAGGAGCCATCTCCCCAAGCTCCGTCCTAACTGCTGGTCCTTGGTGCGTCGGGCTCAAGCAACACCCTCATCACTCAGCCGGTCGGAGAGGTGGCCCGATCAGCTGAGCGTCCCGAGCCTATGCGCTTGCTGTCTCCCCTTCACGAGTTCTCCTGGGGCATAGCCAGCTTGCTCGTGCTCCTCCCTTGATCGGGATGGTGATTGGTTGAAGTGAATCTTGAGTTTTTCCCGGGACGGGCCGGGCGCCAGTTCGGCTCTCGGCGAGGCCCGTCTGGTGATTGTTGGGGCGCCAGCCTGCCCTGATTGGGAGGAGACGCGCCATTCCGGCCCTCCGTGATACACCAGAGCGGAGGGGACGCGAAGACGCGTTTCAGCGCAGTTTAAACGCTGCGCCTTCGTCAAGGTTTTTCTTCATGGGCGACGGACGCGTGTACTGCTCGGGCGGAGCTTGCCGGGCGAAGATGCGCTCTCGTTGGTCAAGGTTTGCGCCTTTGGTGAAGAGAGGCGCAGTTGAAGGTAGCTGCTGTTCTCGCTGCCACCAGCGTGACCTTTGACAACGCCAAGGCGAGGAGTCACCGCGGCCTCACGAGAGGCTTGCTCCCGAGTCGCCGAGGAGGCCCCTGAAGCAGATCGGCGGCGCAGGACGTGGAGGAGCGTATGGGAGTTCCAAGCCTCGAGCAACTCTCTCGAGCAGCAGTGGAGTTGCACCAGCTGCACTTGTGTCAGGGGAGAGACTTCCGCCGACCAAAGCGGAGCCCTGCCGCCGAGGAAGCGCTGTTGCTGGAGGCCGCCAAGCGCAACCTCGACCTTGAACGGTTGGAGATTTAGGAGCGCTCGTGGCTCAGCGTGAGGATGATGTCGCCACATGCCAGGCCCGAGCCCAAGAAGAGGTCGACCAGCAGCGGGCGGAAGCCGCCAGCCTCGAGCACCAGATGAGTTGAGGTTGGAGCTGGTCAGGCCGGCCGAGGGCAGGACCGCGCCCTCAAGGCTAAGCTGGACGGGTGGACGCGAGGTGCGGACTCCTCTCAGCCGCCACTTCACGCAGCGCAGAGGAGCTGACCTCCTCCCGCTACCGAATCGCTTTTTCTCCGACTGAGGGTTGATGGCGCCGAGGCCATTGCACGGCAGAACGAGGACGAGATCCGTCAGCGGTGGGTTCTGGAGCACGATCATGCCCCCATGCTCCGTTCGCTCTAGGAATGGGCAAACGTGGCCTTGGGCAACATTTGTGAGGCCGCTGCGGAGGAGCCGCACGAGACCAACTATGCAGGCAACCTCTAGTATTTTGTCGACGCAGGACGCCTCCGAGAACCGCCCGAGAGGTCTCGCTGGCTGCCGAGGGGAGGAGCCGAAAGCATTGCTCGGCGCCGCTTTCTCCCGTGTCTTCGCTATCCTGTGGTCAGTGATCCCCACTTCGACTTTTGATGCCGCTTATCGCACCGGTGCCCATAGTCGCCCCGGGCGACCGGTAATGGGTGGAGGATCACGTGACGACCTTGTCAGGCCTTCACGCCTGATGATGATGGCGTGATCGGGTCAGGGCTGATGCAAAGCGGCGTGGTGGACGGTCCCGCGCCGGTGGAGGTGTTGGTGGCGGCGATGACGCTGGCCGACGCCAGCCGACGCCGGAGGTGACCTGTATAGGCGCGAGTGATATGTCCGATCGATTGTCTGTCACCGCTGTTTACCCCTGCATCAAAGAGGTTCGGCTTGGCCTCAAGACTGTGAGAGCATTTTGGGAGGGAAGCCCTCATGTAAAGATTTGGCGGTAAATGCCCGGGTGATCTTAACGCTATGTGTGAGCTTAACGGCTGCCCTGGTGGTCGGCTGGCTCGCTTACCTTGACCTGGTCAGCCCCCTGAGCGAGGCTGCGGGGGCCATAGCGCCACATGTGTCTTCCGGTGAACCCATGATCCTATGATAGAACCTCCGGAGAGGGTGTGGCGATGCACCGTCCCGAGCTGTGGACGCGGGTTGGTTCGGCCTGCTCATGAGGGGCTCGCGAGGGGAGGCAGCCGACGTTAGCTTTGGACGCAAAGTCAAACCGAACACAGAGATTGCTCGAATGAGACTAAACACCCCTTCCCCAAACGCACGCAAGGCTCGAACTCAAATCCAACTCAAATTCAAATCAAGAAACTCGGCCAACAGAGGAAAAGGCAAAGCAAAAGGTCCGTCCTGCACCTAGTCTAGTCTTCACGCCTTGTCACCAGCGCTGGAGCTAAGTGCTGCCATTACGGGAGGGAGCCCTGTGGCTCGAGGACGGCGCCTCGAGACTCCGGGCGGTACAGCCCCACTCATTATTACGTGAGAGTGTCACGGGCGGCGAAGCCACAGAATCTGGCCTTCTTCATGTGTACCGCCTTGCTTCATATCGCCAGATGAGGGCCCCGCTTTGCGCCACACTTCACCGCCATCGACGGGCGGTCGGAGACAAAGGATTTACACCAATGGGTAGAGCGGTCGCCAGGTTCCTCGACGACCACGGGTCTCTTCCGCTGGGCAAGCCCCGAGGCACCTCCCGGCAGAGGGCCTACCTCCCGAGAACGCTCTTGCCAAGCGCCATGGGATGAATCCGGATCTCGCCCTCTCTCCCGCAGCCCCCAAAGGCCCTCCCTCCTAAGGGGTAAGAGGTTGCAGCTGTTGGGGCCGCCACTGCTATGTGCAACCTGTACCTCCTCAAGCGCACATGGTTAGCATAAGCTTGTTCTCCGAGGAATTAACGGTACCAGATAGTTGCTGCCACCGGTGCGGTCGTCGAGCCCTCTTGGGGTTCCTAAAAGAGCTCTGCTTGCGGTGTCTCCTCACCCCAGTTTGGTCCAAGGAACGAGCCATGGTATTCTTCCCGTGCGCACTCTTGATCCATCATGCGGGGCACATAAGCTTCTGGGGACACTGCCCCGTAGGTCTCGCCGTAGTGCCCCACATGCCACACAGTCTGGCCCGGGGCGTTGTCTTGAGAGAGGTGGCGCGGCGGTCCACCGAGGCCAAAGGTCACGGCGTGCGCTCCTTCACCGGCTGGAGATGGGGTCCGCGCGGCTTGCCGCCTGGAGCTGCTGGCCAGGTTGGCATTGAGTAGGCCCTGGAGCCCGCTTGAGGTTGCATGGGCGCACATGGGGCCGCCATACGGCATGCTCTAGGCCAGAGGTGGCGCTCGGACGCAGAAAGGAGGTGCTCCCAGGCGGCGCGCCCAGGAGCTCGCCACCCGCCCCAACAAAGACGTCATGGCCGCCTCTAGAAGCCGGCACCGTGAGCAGCTCAAAGCACCGTGAGCGCAGCCTGAGTTTTCCTGCCTCACGGGGTGTGCGTGCACCGTGGCCGCGCGTGGCTTGAGGCTCGTCACGACCGCACTCAGCCAGGTGAGAGGCAGGCGCATCCGCCGCATCGCTGTCGGGGAGAATGATCATGCCCCACGAGCACCTACGGGACCCGGGCCCTTGTGGTTCGGAGGGGGCGGAGACTGCACAAAGAGCAGATCGAGGCGATGCACACGAGCGGATTTACCCAGCTTCGAGCCTCCGAGAGATAATACTCACTGCTGCTTTGTGGATTATCTTGTGTTCTTGCTAGGGAGCAATGGGAGCTACAAGACCTAGCCCGAGTGTGGTTTCAGATGAATGTGATGAACTGTCAAGCTGGACCGAACTCCAGCCAACCCTTTTCACGCTGTCCTTGGGCCTCCTTTTATAGGCACAAGGGGTCACCACATGTGGCAAGTAGACAAGGGTATGATAGTAAAAACATAGGTTGGTACACCGCTTTGTACAAAGGTACAAGAATCTATACCTAACTCGATGGCAAGGGACAAGAGTCATCAATGCCCGGTGATCACGCCTTAACAAAGGTAACAGGACCGCTGTAAGCGCCTCCGCTTGCCACGATGGTAGCTTGTCAGCCGCTGTCGCTACTCCTCACTGGGCTGCACAGCCCGTCGACACGCTGCATTTGGGAGAGCCCTGGTGACCTGCTATGGGTGAGCTGGAGCGAGATGAAGAGAGGTCGCCTGGGCCTGGTCAAGCGCCTTGTCCGCTGCAGAACCTTGTCGCTTTGGGGTTCGGGCGCCAAGCCTTCCCGACAAGCTCCTATTGCCGTGGCCTTGTTTCCTTCGCACTCGAGAGCTCTTCCCGGCAAGCTCCTCTTGCCGGGTCTTGACTACTTTGTTTTGAATGGCTCCAAAGGAGCCCGAGGACCTTGGCGGTCATCGTGCCAGCCCCGCTGGGCGCCAGAATCGTCTGCAGACGAAGTTCGGGGTACTAGGGTACCCTTTACCTAGTACAATCGGCAGAGCCCCCGGCTCGGCCACACACGGCGCTAAGTTCTGGGGCAGGCCCAAAACAGGTGCACGGCACGCTGCGGGTCTTGATTACGCCAAGCTATTTGCTCTTGGACCCACCACGCCTCCCACTTAATGGCACGCACCGGACGTGGCGCCGTGGGGAGATCGGGGCTTTTAATGGGAAAATCGAACGCCTGCGTTCCTCTCCCCTTTATAAGCGGGGAACCGGGCAAGACGCCCACTTGCCCTTGTTGTCACATCGAAACCCCCGCCGCTTCTTCTACCGAGCCCAAAGAGAGCGACGCCCGCCTCCATTGCCACCGGTGCCACTAACGCCGCGGCTTCTCCACCATGATTCCCTATGGTCAAGGCCGATAAGGGAAAAGGCGGAAATTGCCGAGGCGCAGCGCTCGCCAGGCGCTATGGAAGGAGCGGCTCTTCGATCCCCCTCCTCAACAGGAAGGAGCTGCTGAGCAGTACTACCTCTTCCTCGGTCGACGGTGGACCCGGCAAGATCCGCAAGCACGAAGGTCATCTCCGCCGCCACATCTGCTAAGGTCTCCATCGGGTACCCCTTCTTCGCGATTTTATTCTGGTAGGGCTCGCCCCGCCTTTGCTGAATTCTTCATGATGTCATGAACACTTATGGCCTCCGCCTCTGACTTCACCCCCAACGCCATCCTTACCATGGCTGCTGCACATCTCTGCGAGAACTTTGTTGGGTCCACCCAAACGTCCGACTCTTCCGCCACTACTTCACCCCGCTGAGAGAGAGGAGAGCCGCTTGTCGGAGGAATTGTATGGACCTCTAGGATCGGCAAGAAGGAAGCGATCTTGACGGAGAGTTGCGCAGCAAGTGGGAGGAGTGGAGGGCTGATCGGTGCTGGATCTTAGAGGAGGAGCCACAGCCTTTACTGCCTTCAGAAGACTTCTATAGTTCAAGGGTAACGATTGGAGCAACTTGGCCGAGGACGACAAGTTGAAGATTGCCACGACTAGGATTTTAAGCTCTCCAAGAAGTGGCTTACCGTGAGGAGCATTGGCGCGACTTCCTTCGCCGCCGATTGGCGCCTTTGCAGGAGAAAGGGAGGCCTGCTTGGGAATTCTGAACGCCGGGCGGATATCATGAGGCTGCGCCCAGGTCTGAATTGAAGTTCACCACCCGAGCTTGACGGCATGTTGCGGGAGCTGTTCAAGCCTCAAGCGGATAACCCCGATGGTGCATGTTGCCGAGGGGAGTTGTGCCCTTGTGCAACAACTCGTCGCTTGATAGCATCCGCGCTGATAATGCTGCCAGCGATTCCCATGGATCGCTCCAACTTAAGTGTGAGCCCGCCAATGACATAGTGCAGCAGTTCTTCGACAACTTGGTTGAAGTGCCGATCCGCTACCGACGAGAAGAGGCGGCTCAATCGCGACACCATCGCCAGAGATGGCGCCAGACGCCACAAGGTTGGAGGAGGCTGCAGAGGCCGCCGCCGCCGCCAAGGCTTGGGTTCACCGCCGAGGAGGCAGAGAGGGCCGAGGCGGCAAGCCTTGCCGACCAAGAAGAGTTCGCTGGTGAGGAGGAGCAGACCGAGCCCGACAACGACCCAAGTGAGCCGCCGGGGCGCCTCCTCCTGGCCAAGTAGCTTGCCGCAGGAGGAGCTCGCGCCCGCCAAGGAGACGCCTCCAGAAGACCGAGAAGTGGCGGGGAGCATACGTCCAACAGCCGCCTCCGCCTCGACGCGCCCACCGCGTGCATCACTGCGCTGGGCGCCCATTCCGCCACGGCGACGGGCGCAGGGCCTTCCGAGTCGCGGCCCTACACCCGCCAAGCGCTAGAGGGAGTCTTCCCCAACCGTCAGCGCCGAGCAGAGTTTGATCTCTCCGCCTCAGCTCCGAGGAAGAAGAGGAAGAGTAAGATCTTGTCGCATGCTATTTGTAATCTCCCAATTTATTGCTTTATCTTATATCCGACTGGTTTCACTCTCAACTTTCTTCTTCAGACGTTGGCTCCTGAGAGCGCCAAGAGGGCCAAGACGCTCGTGGTTGTCGCCTCGATGACTCCCTTTGTAGCAACAGGGGCACGCCCAGACTCCCTTTGCCGGTCCGTAACCTTCAACAGAAAGCAGCCCCAAAGACAGCCCCCAGCCGTAAGTATCCGTATGCTTCTCGTGGTTAGGCGCGCTTGGGTGCTTTTTCCGCTACTCATATCTGGTTTGTTGGGTTTCAGAGGAGCAGAGCAGCCACATCATGGGGCACCGGAGGCTACCCCGAGGTCCAGCCTCATCAGAGGCCCCGGAGGTCACTCCCAAATTCTACTTGCTTCAACTACACCACCAAGGGAGAATTCTCCGCCAAGGAGCGCCTCCCAAGGGAGGCTTCTCGACAAGGGAGCTCCGACAAGGGCTGGTGCCGACGACCTCCGTGGTGGAGACCGCGCCACGCACCCCACTGCAGTAATCTTCTTGTTTGATAATTTCCTTGGGTTCTTTTCTTCCGCTTTCTTTCAATATCTGCTTGATTTGTGCTTTCTTCTTCTCGCCATCAGATCCATCTCGCCGGAGATCCGATGGAAACCGAGGCTGCCGGGCGAGGAAGACGCCATGCGGCGACGGCGTCGACGCCGCCAACATGGAGGAGGAGGAGGTCACGCCGACAGCCCGGCCGAGGAGGCTGCCGAGGCCATTGGCGCAGAGGTCGGGAGGAATCTGGCGATCGACCGATGGGTCCGGAGGCGCAGGAGCTGCCAGCGCCGTGCACCGACCGGCCGATCCCCGCCACCGATGCCGCACTCAGACTCCGAGGAGCTCAGCCCGGCGCCACCCCAAGGCTGGCGAGGGTGTCTCATCAAGCTCCCATGGGCATCAAGCCTGTGGTGCCGGGCCGAGGGGGAGACTGACGCGGAACTGCTTGCCTCCGCGGGCCGCTGCGTTGATGCCTCGAGCAGCAAAGCAGCTGTGAGCCCGAGGGAGCAGCTGCAAGGAAGTTGTTGTCGCCTACCGCTGCCCCGCCAAGCCAAACCGAGTCTGTGGAGGCGCTTGTCGCGAGGGCGGAGCTGACTTGAGAAACGCGCGAAGAGCTCCGCCGCCAACAAATAAACCTCCGGGATATAGCGGAGGCGCGTGAGAAGCTTGCCGAGGAGCGCACAGCCTTCATCTTGGAGAAGGGCGAGGTCAAGAGCAAGAGAGGCTTGCCGGCGAGAAGATCTCCCGCTACGAGAAGGTGAGCTGGGCGAGCGGAAGATCAACCTCGACAGCCACGAGGAGGATCTGCAAAGCGAGCAGACGGTTGGCGGCCACTTCAGAGGCAAAAGATGTCGCTGCTGCGCCGAGGCCGCCAAGAGGGAATTGGAAACGAGGGTGGCTCAGCTGGAGTCCACCTCCGTAAAAGCGCCGAGGAGGTCGCCGGGTTGAAGCGCGAAGCGAGAAGGACGCTACACCCTCGGCGAAAGCTACAAGGTCGCTTTTGCCGAGAAGATCAAAGAGCTCGATGCCGCCAAGGATTCCAAGGCGGATCTCGAGCTAAATTGACCACCTTGACGGAGACGTTGAACGGCGCCAAGGAGCGGAAACGGGCCTGCCGGAAAAGATCAAGGCCACCGAGGAGTTGCTGTCGACGTCGGGATCGCCCGTAATAATCTTCGGACAGCATAATGCATTAGATGAAGGTCTTGTGGACACCGCCGCCGCATCCATAATGAGCTGATGGAGTTTGGGATGATAGATCTTGGATATTCCACCGACGAGAACCTCCAACCCAGCGCCAAGCTCAGCCTATTCTTCAAAGGCGTATGTTATGGGTATCCAGCTGCTCCGGATGAGGTTCAAGCAATCATGGAGGAATCACGCCAAGTCTGTGCCGAGGCTCTCTCGTAAGGTGTTGATGAAGGTGGCCTTCCGAACTCCAGCGCCGACTTCACCAAGGCCTCAAGTCCCTGCCCATCCGGCCGATGTTGAAGCGCCAAGACCTTTGTCGCACTCCATCGTGGACAGGTGAGCGGAGTTAAGAGGCTCGAGGGCCACTGCTGGACTAGGCCGCCAAGTCTATCTTTCTCTTGTCGCAGAGATCATGTTTAGCTTAAAAATCTATTAGATCATGCGTATGTTATTATGTAATATACACTATCTTAGGCAATCGAATGCACTGTTATTTCTTTTACTCGATTTCTTCCCTTGTATGTTTATACCCCACGCTGGGGGAACTTGCCGGTGTAGCACCCTTGCCATGAAAGCGAAAAGTGAACTTCAAACAGCATCGGTCAAGGGGTCGCTACGACAAGCAACCTCGTCATGACTAGCGGCAGCTCACTTAAGTTGTTGAGCGGACTCAAACAAAGTAAGGGCGCCACCAGTCACGCATTTGGTTCCTCCGCCACAGGTTTTCCATACAAAGTACTATCGCTCGAGGAAGATAACTTAAAAATTTAAACTGGTCGCTTAAACTTAACAACTTAGCTTTTCTGTTGTCCATTTTCCGCAAGGCGACAGTTCCTCGAGCGACGCTTGGCGGTCCACACCATTATCTCCTCCTCCCTCCGTTAACTTGTGGGTGGATGAACCTTCTTCTTGTTTGAGAAGAAAGAAGAGAAAAAAAGTTATGGAGCCTAATGGCTCGTTATCGCCACTGCAGCGGTGTCGCACAAGATGTTAGTAAACACATCCATATATGATTATGAAAGCATGTATTGACAAAATGTGCGCAACCATAGGCTTTATCGATGCATCGGGTTCCGCGCCTCGCTTTGTACAAAGGATTACATGCAACAGCAAGAAGACTTGTATTAGGGTGGTTGTTGAACGGGTTCCGCAACTCATACTTCCATGGGTAAAACTTATGAAGATGCTCTATGTTCCAGGAATTTCTCACCGAAGGCCATCTTCGGTCTCTGGCATGACAGCGCCGGCCTAGTGACTCGCTTTCACCCGAGCAAGGGCCTTTGTTGGAATTTCTTGGCGGATTGAACGCACCAAGAACAAGGTCGCTTTCCTTGAAGCTTCGGCATTAACTTTGCGGCTATGGTAGCGACGCAAAGCTTGCTGGTAACGAGCAACTCATACAGAGCCGAAGACGATCTTCCTCGAGGAGCAGCGCGTCATCTTGTCGCAGCTGCTCTTGCTCAAGCTCATCATAAGCGAGCACTCGAGGTGACCCGACAACGAATTCTGGGGGAGAACTGCCTCGCCTCCGTAGACTAGAGCAAAGGGTGTCCGCCGCTGGCTCGATTTGGCGTCGCCCGATCGACCAAAGAACCACCGCAGCTCCTCGATCCAGCTTCCTTCCGCGACTTGCGCAGCCCGCCGAAAGTTCTGTCTTGAGTCCTCGCAGACTTCAGCCGCTTGCTTTCTTCGCTTGACCGCTGCTTCTCGGATGAGCAATGTAAAAGCAGATCTTGGCGCCAAGATCTTGGGCGATCGCATGAAGGTGCGGTTTCGTGAACTGTGGTGCCGTTGTCGGTGATGATCCGTTAGGAATCCCAAAACGGCAAACAATTGACTCAAGAACTTGACGGCCGATCGCGGTTGTCACCTTCCTCACCGGTTCCACTTCCGCCACTTTGTGAACTTGTCGATTGCGACGCATAAGATTCAAAGCCCCGACAGCTCGGGGAAGGGGTCGAGGATGTCGAGCCCCCTGCACCAAAAAGGGCCAGGATAAAGGGATCGCCCGAGAGCTTGAGCTGGTTGGTGTATCTGCTTTGAATGGAACTCGCACGCTTCACACTTGATTACTTGTGCGCTTGCATCCCGAGGGCTTCGGCAAGAAGAAACCTTGCCGAAAGCTTTGCCTAAAGTGTTTGGCGCCAATGTGGTGACCACATATGCCTCGCGTATCTCTCGCCAACAGCTTCGCCCATCTTCCCGCAAATACACTTCAATTTCACACCGCTGAGCCTTCTTCTGCATAGATGTTGTCAACAAACTGGTACATACTTGACCGCCGGGCTACTTTTTCCGCTTCTTCTTGCTCTTCGGAAGTTCTCCGTCTCAAGGAAACGGACGATTTGTCAGTTTCCATGTTGGAGCCTCGTGGCTCGACAACAAGGACTAAAGGCTCATCTATCATTGTGGGAACATCAGCTTCTACGGCAAAGACCTCGTGGGTCCGCCGAGTTTGATGATCCCGCAAGCTTGCCGGAGCTAAACTTGTCGGGAGCGCTTGCTTCAACGATACAAACCGTGATGGTTTGTCGGAGCAGATCGCCTCGCTGATATTTGGCGTTGGTTTTAGGGACCTTCTTGGGCGGCTTCAGAGAGCTCGCCGGAAAGTAGTCGCCGGAAACCAATTTTTTCTTCTTGCTCGTCCCGCTGATGGTGTTACGGTTATTGAGTTAGCTTGAGCACAAAATCCCTGGTTCCACAGTGTAACTTAAGCGCGCACATTTGGAGAGGCCATCAGCTATATCATTTTGTGCTCTTGGAACGTGTTCCATTTGCGTGCCTTCAAAGAGCTCTTCCAGCTTCCTCACTTCATCGACGATGCTTCCATCAACGAACTCGATAATCTTTATTTACTTGGCGGACGACAAGTTGCGTAGTCCCCCCGACAATGAGCTTCTTGATCCCAAGGTCCACCGCAATCTCGAGACCGCAAGCAAGCCTTCATACTGCAGATTATTTGTTGCTTGTTCCTTGGGAAAGTGCATCCGACTATGTACTTGAGGTGCTCTCCGGTGGTGCGATGAGCAGCACGCCGCACCGACGCTTTGCAGCGAGAAGGCACCATCAAGTACATCAGCCACTCTTTATTTGCCTCCTTGACCGGGATGCTTGTCTCTCGAATTTCTTCATCTTATGCTACGCCCACTCCGCTATGAATTCTGCCAATGCCCTGCTCGATAGTTGAAGTGCTTTCGAACTTGAGACCAAAGCTTGATGTACCCAAATACCACTCAACAATCCTGCTCGCTGCTTCGGATTTTGCAAAATCCTCTTCAGCGGAAAGCGAGTGACAACTGTTATCTCATGCTTGAAGTAATGGAGCAGCTTTCGAGGCCATGAGGAGGCCGAAAAGCAGCTTCTCGCGACACCGTAGTACCTCGATCTAGCCCCCGCAGAAGGAACTAACAAAGTATACCGGGCGCTGCACCATCTTCTTCAGATCTTGTCGCAACCTCCTGCGCTGATCCGCCTTTGTCGGGACCAGAGCTTGACGGCGGCCCTTGCTCGTCAGCTGGATGCGCTTATGCTTGCTACGGCTCATCATCCGCCTCCCTCTCCGCTACTAACGCAGCACTAACCACTTGATTGGTCGCCGCTATATACAGCAGCAACTTCTCTTGTGGCTTAGGTGCGATAAGTATTGAGCGGAGGACAGGTATCTCTTCAAGTCCTGCAGCAAGCAGCCTCCGCTTCGAGTCCATTTTCATTGACCCGCTTTTTCAAAATCTTGAAAATGGCGCAGGCTGCTCAGCAGACTTAGAGATGAACTCGCTGAGAGCATCCACGCAACCGGCAAGCCTCCCGACATCCTTGACGCGCTTTGGTGCTTCGATTCGCTCAATGGCCTTGATCTTGTTGGGATTGGCTTCAATTCCCTCACTGAGATACAAAGAACCCGAGAAGCTTGCCGGAAGGGACTCCAAACACGCACTTCTGGGTTGAGCTTGAGGTTGATCTTATGAGGTTTGCAAACGCCTCATCCAAATCCTGAACCAGAGTCGCCTGCTTTTGCTCTTGACCACTATGTCATCCATGTAAGCTTCTACATTTCGTGTATCTCGAGGTCCAAAGGCATCATGGACTACCTTTGCAAAGGTTGAACCAGCATTCTTCAAACCGAAAGGCATCCGTGATAAAGCAAAGACGCGCACATGGTGTAATGAATGCGGTTTTCTTCATCCTCCTCTCGCCATGAAGATCCGATGATATCCTGAATATGCATCAAGAAACGAAGCAGATCGATCCAGCCATGGAGTCAACAACTGGTCGACACGCTGCAAGGGAAATGGGTCCTTGGGACAAGCTTTATTAACATCAGCGAAGTCAATACAAAGTCTCCATTTCCCATTAGCCTTGCGCATAACTACCGGATTGGCCAACCACGGGGTGGAGGACTCTCCGACAAGCCCCGCTGCTTCCAATTTCTTGATTTCTTCTCGCTATGAACTCTTGGCGCCCAACGCTGCTTCCTAACTCTTGCTTGACGGGCCAAGGTGAGGACAGATAGCTAGGTGGTGCTCAATTACTTTCCTCGAACACCGGGATGTCGATGGTTGCCATGCAAACACATCGACATTCGCCTCGCAGGAAAGCAACGAAGCTCGCTTTCCTATTTAGGATCAAGCGTGGCACCGATGGTGAAGGTACCACCAATGCCATCCTCCTTGGCGGCACCTTCTGGTCTTTGGCGGAGCTGCCATCGCCTTTGTTGCACTTGCCGGTGGAGCTCGATGGAAAGGCCTCGACGGTAGCGCAGCACCAAGAGGTGTGCTTGCCGGAGTGGGCAACAGAGTTTTGCCGGACCTGGTGGTCTTTCCCCCGCAGCTTCAGCGTAAGTGGTTTGCTATTTGTCGCCGCTGCTGCATCCCAGAATCTTGTCGGCGCAGATAAGTGCATCTTTTTGTCGCCATGGACAGAAATGACGCTATCGGGCCGGGCATCTTGAGCAGGTTGTAAGCATAATGAGAGGCGGCCATAAACTTGGCTAGTGCTGACGGCCAAGTATGCCATTGTAGGGCAATGGGAAATCGGCGACGCCAAACGTGACCTCTCGGGCTTCTGAAGTTGAGTCGCGCCAATGTTACCGCAACGTGATCTTCCCTTTGGGCTTGCTCCTTCCCGGGTTGATTCCTTGAAAGTACCAGCTTCTTCGAGCTCATTGTCAAGGATTTGAAGTTTCGAGCACCGCAGAGGAGATCAATTCAGGCCGCCTCGCCGTCAACTAACATCTTTGTGACCTTGAGGTTGCGGATGGTTGGTGAGACCAACATCGGCGAACACCGACCGCAGTAATGCGATCGTGGTGGTCCTCAATGTCCAAGATGATGGGCGGTGGGACCACTTCGTAGGTTTGCGGACTCTATGGATGGTTCTGCTGCATTGACTTCACGATCCATTGCTTGAGTTGGCGGTGCGAGGTATGCGAGACGCACCACCGCCGACGCAAAGCGACCTCCGCTGCCTTTTGAAACTCATGCTCATCAGCTTTGTCGCCCTCATCGCCCTCGCCATCTTCATCTTCGCCTTCTTCCTTGTCACGCCGCTGGGAGGTCTGTCTCCTGCCGTTGCTTGGCCTTGCTGCGGCCCTCCCCGACGGGTCTCTTCTTATTTGCTGCACTGCACCTTCTTGGGCCTTCTCCTTGTCTCGCCGTCAGATTCAGCTCTTCAGAGCTCAACAAGCTGCTCGACTTTCTTGCAGCTCGAGATCGTGGCCCTTGGTGCGATGGATTTTACAAGATCGCTTGTTGAGCTGTCAGCTTGTCGGCGTCGCCATAGCTTGGCGGTCGGGCGCCAACGGCAACCTCCTTGCCGAGCCACCGCCTTGGCTTTGTTGGATGTAACCGCCCTTGCCGGACTGCTCAACAACTAGTACTTCTTGATTTTTCTTCCTCCTGCTGTTCGCCACGCCGCTATTTCTTGCCGGGCGATCCCTTCACCGCCGACTGCTTCCCACATTCTCTCCTCGAGTCTTCTTCCTTCTTCAGCTGCAGGCACACTTGTCGGCTAGGGCGTAGAGCTCACGACGCTTTTCACTTTGCACATCGCCATCTCCTCCTCATCCTCGCGATTTTGTACATTCCGATGGAATGCACTAATCACCGCAGCAGGGTGGACGCTCGATGTTGTAGTGCACTCGACCAATCTTCGATGAATTTATGCGAGACTCCTCCTTCGGGCAAGCAGGTGGAGATCACTCTCCTAGCCATGAGGCTTGTGGTCACCGTGAAGGCGCCAACAAACCGTGGCACAAATCTGCCCAAGAAGAGATGGAGCCATCCGGCAAGTGCATGAGCCAAGATCCGACGCTTGGCTTGAGCACCAAGGGAAAGTAGTTGGCGAGGATCTTGTCGCTCGCCCCCGCAGCTTGCACCGCGATGGTGTAGATGCCGAGGAACTCCGATGGATGTGTCATGCCGCCATACTTCTCGCACATCTGGTTTGAAGTTTTTCTTGTCGGGCCACCGGACTTGCCGCAGCTCACGAGTGAACGCAGGGCAACCTATCACAGACGGTAAGTCGCCTCGGTTCTTCGGGCGCATGCATGTCGACAGGCCCGGCGCTGGTCGGATTGACGCGCGCTTTCTTCGCGCCAATACGGGTTCGAAGGCTTCTTCTTGCCGTTTTGAGAACTTGCTGGTCGCGACGAGCTCGCGATCCGACGACGCCGTGGAGTCGCTGCCGAGGTGGATCCGCGAGTTGGCGATCTTGGCCTTCGAAGGGGGAGGTACGGTGGCTGCACCTCAGAAGTCTTGCCGCCATCGGCTCGGCTCTTGTTGCCTTGTCGCGCTGCGAGGCGCTTGGTTGCCGCTGGACGCCGCCGCTGGCAAAGCCGGCGAGGCTCGATGGTGGCCTCCATTCGCCGACCCCGGCCGCCGCTGGAGGGTAGTCTAGAAGTAGCTGAGCCTCGCCAAGGCTTCAAGGAGTAGGGTGGCAATGGCGACGAAGCGAGGAACGGATGTGCTCGACTCCTAACCAAGTTAGGAGGAGCAGATCCCGCCCAAGCGAATGTACTCCACTGCACTGCATGTCGAGGTGCATGCGGGTCTCGAGGGCCTCGGATCCTCCAGCTTGGCCTTGATCCAATGAGCACCACGAGCACCTATGGGACCTGGGCCCCTTGTGGTTCGAAGGGGGGCGGAGACTGCACAAAGAGCAGATCGAGGCGATGCACACGAAGCGGATTTTACCCAGCTCGAGCTCTCCGGAGAGATAATACTCCTACTGCTGCTTTGTGGATTATCTTGTGTTCTTGCTAGGGAGCAATGGGAGCTACAAGACCTAGCCCGAGTGTGGTTTCGATGAATGTGATGAACTAAGTCAAGCTGGACCGAATCCAAATTAACCCTTTTACGCTGCCCTTGGGCCTCCTTTATAGGCACAAGGGTCACCACATGTGGCAAGTAGACAAGGGTATGATAGTAAAACATAGGTTGGTACACCGCTTTGTACAAAGGTACAAGAATCTATACCTAACTCGACGGCAAGGGACAAGAGTCATCAATGCCCGCCTCTGGCCGCCTCAACAAAGGTAACAGGGACCACAAAAGGCTCCGCTTGCCACGATGGTAGCTTGTCGGGCCATTGTCGCTACTCCCCGCTGGCTGCACAGCCCGTCGACACGCCAGATTGGGAGAGCCCTGCAGTGACACGCTAGCGGTGAGCTGAGCGGAGATGAAGAGAGGTCGCTCACCGGCAAGCGCCTTTGCCGCGCAGAACCTTGTCGTGTTTGGGGTTCGGCGCACGCCAGCCTTCCCGCAAGCTCCTCTGTCGGGCCTTGTTTCCTTCGCTACGAGGGCCATCCCGCAAGCTCCTCTTGCCGGGTCTTGACTACTTTGTTTTTGAATGGCTCCAAAGGAGCCGCTATGACCTTGGCGGTCATCAGCCAGCCCGCCAGATCGCCAGAATCGTCTGGTAGACGAAGTTCGGGTACTAGGGTACCTTTACCCAAAGACACCGACAATCGCCCGCTTCGTAGTGCCTCAAGTGAGCGCTGGCTGCCCGAGGTACGAGGTTGAGGTCACCTGGCCTGGGCGGCACGGCATGGGCGGCCACGCCGCCAGCGGTTGGCAAGTATGCCGGGTCGCTTGACATCGAACAACGAGGCGACGAGACGCGAGGCGGCGGAGGAAGGATTCCGTGCACCCTTACCGGGCGCGCCAAATGTCGGATTTCGGTTCCGCAGACTTTGAGGTTCAACACCTGGTGCGCGGCAGAGATCTTTCCCCTACCAGCTCACGCGTGAATGGTTTGAGAGGGATCGAAACTAGGAAGAAGAACACACAAGGGACGCAAGGTTTATACTGGTTCGGGCCACCATTGTGGTGTAATACCCTACTCCGGTGTGTGGTGTGGTGGATTGCCTCAGAGGCTGATGATGAAAAGTGCGAAGGAAGAACAGCCTCGCGAGGGGCTGTTCTTGAGCTGGTGCGATGGACTGCTTGGGTGAGTCCAGTCGCTTCTCTCTCTCTGGTAGGGCTCTATCAGATGCCTCTACTCTATGGTGGCTAGTCCTATTTATAGAGGGAGGCCCTGGGCCTCTTCCCAAATAATGAGCGGAAGAGCGCCAACAATTGGCCATTTTGAAGGGGAACATCTAGTACACTTATCCCGACTAAAGTTGGTCTTCCGCCAAAGGCTCGGATGGTGACGCCTGGCCTGGCTCCACGATGACCTCCGCCCCCGCCGCCTCGCTGGTCTTGTTCTTGTTGCAACAAGCTGTAACCTTGCTCGATGCCTTGGCCTGTGCTTTCCTCCTTTGCACCAAAGGGGAACGGGATGACTGCATGCAGGCGCTCACCGGGTCTCGTGCTCATCATGGCTTGCATCACGGGCACACTCGTGAGGTACCCTGCCTTGATTTCTCCGCCTCCTTCAGAGCCTGCCTCGACGAGGCTGCCCCGAGGAGGGTTCCTGCTGTCCCGCCTCATGAGGCTTGGCCCCTCAAGAGTCTTGAGCTTGAGCAGCTGAAGTTGGGCCACGCTGGGCCCCCACTTGAGCCACGCCACAGTCAGCAGTGCAAGTCTGGGACCCCCATTCCCGCAACAATCGACAAATGCATGTACCTAAACTTCTTCAAGACCAACCTTATGGTAAGAGTAAATATAGATCTGATGTGTAGAAAATGGAGGGTAAAGGAAAATAAGCTGCAGAGTGATGGTACATGAACAACTACCCACAATATAAGTACATCGATAAAGGACAAGATGTACTTACAAGAACAATGCAGAGCTAGAAAATTCATTGGCATTGATATATTCTACACTAATGTAACCATTCATACAAATCAGATAATTTGGAGCTAACAATTGATAAGAAAGCTATCATGCATACCGCTGTCACATAATGAACCAGGTATGTATGCAAGCACAAAGGATACAGACAACAGTACTAACAAGAGCAAAGCAATGGTAGCATATTTATGATATCCTCGTCGTTCTTTTCAAACCAGAATTCTTCTTCGAGCAGATTTCATGCAAAAAAGATCCGTAAGGCACATGCGGAAAAGTAGAAGTTCAAATTGTCATGTGATTTCATAGAAAGTACCTCATCCTGGGAACAAGACCTGTGCATAACAAGGTTTTTCCATTCAATTTCTTCTAAATTTAGCACAGGAGACTTCACCGGAAATTCGTTTATAGACTTGCCATCAAAGTGTGATTTCTCAGTAACACCGACATCGCTGCAATGCTTCCTTGAAAAGCACAAGCAAGCTTTGCTCTTCATGACTATCCAGATTGACCCTACCTAGTTACAACAATGTAATGTAAAACATTGATGTGTTCGATCAGCAGAAAACAGGAAAATAATAACCATGAATAATAGCACTTACACGTAAGTTGGACAGGAAGATGTGAAAATGGTGTTTGTCTTCACTATAATCTTCCCTTGATGGGAATATATGCACGTAGTCCCTAACAACATTGTAAGCATTGTCTTTAAACCGGGAATAAATGGAATGAGGTTCCAATCGCAGGAATTGGCCGCTCTCTCAGCTTGGGATAGGTCTTCGCTAGTGGACTTGTTGTACTTTTTTGCTGAGGAGATTTTTCTGTGGTACGGCTGGTGCTATGGCAATGAAATCGGTATACCTTTTGTCAAGCGCAGGTGCACTGTGTGGTGGGGCTAGTGGTGTGGCTAGTGAAGTATGAGTACAGTCATTGGAGTCGGTCCTATGTTTTGTGTCACCGATTGTACAGCCAATATAAGTGGGGAGCTCCTCGATTTCTCCGCACCACCACGCTTTTTCAAGGACTTTGCTGGTGCTCCTTCGTGTTCGCAATCACCCTCTTCCTTTTGATGTCCGATGCACAAGAACAACATTTGAGTGGAAAACATGGTATGATGACAGATGGAATATATATTGATAATGGATGGGCATGGCATCTCGAGTTATATGATGAGCAAACTAAGGTATGGCATGTGCAACAAAGTAGAAGAAATGCAAGACAACATATGCAAGATACGCGCAATCAATAAAACCTTGCCAAATTAGAACAGCACCTTGATGGGTGAACAGGACAGGCTATCCGCTTTTGACTCCTCGAGGTTAGAATAGTCATTAGGATGATATTCTAAACAAGAATCAACAGGTGGGGAGCGTACGAGTTTCATTGCTTCCAGAATGGCACTCAATTCCTTGGTGCAATTTTGTAAGTCATTGCAGTGTTCCACAATATTCTTCTGATGCACGGATTCTGATATTCACTGTAATTGCGTATAATATCTGAGAACCATAAAAACTTGTGAGATTATCTTTGTAATGCAGATGATATTCTAATATAGGGGCGCCCCTGTAAACACTTATTTGCTATCACTGGATTCTGATGAGAGAGCTCATGGTGTTGTAATATGGTGCGTGCATTTATATAATCCGCACAAGTACACAAAAAATAGGCTCCGTAAGTAAGGATAGTCGGGCGATGATAGGTTCATAATATAACGTATAGAGAGTTTATTGCCAAACCATGATAATAAGAGCACACATCAACTAGGCAGATCATAGTGTACATAATGGGTACACCATAACCACGATATATAAATCGGAAAGTGGAACTGGCTTGAAAATACGGTGTTGTATTGCCGCTAGTAATTGAAAGCCTATCAATCACGTGATGTGCCAGCTCTATCGAACATGGTAAAGAAGAGCAAGCAGATTTTGATAATAAAATGTTGGTTGCGCAGTCCCACACATGATGAACCAGAGCGCATTAAGAATGCAACTCCCAGCTGTCTCGACCATTTCAAAGCGGTTGGATGAAGATCCCACGCCTCCTAACCCTTCTTCTTCCTCGCTCCGATTCTTTCCATACAAAACACCGCGACGGGCCGGCCGACCACCGCCCCCATCGCTCAGGTTCCTCCTCCACCCCCACCCCCACCCGCGCCCCAACCCCCACCTGCTGCCGAGTTTTCTTTGTTCGGCGAGGCCCCACAACCACCCGAGCCCCTTCGATCGCACCGCGAACTCCGCGAAGCTCAGAAATCGACCAACCCAATTTTGAAATTCAGTTCATCGTGATTTAACTAGTGTGGAATATAAAAGGGAAAACCATAAGCATTGGGAGTATAGTGTTGAGCGTGCATGGCGGATCCAAGGTGCAAACCGACAAAGGCAACTTCGCAACCAAGACAAGAAATCGGAGTAAAGCAAGGGCGATCTATTTTCTTGCTGCGATAAATAAGTTGAGCAGATACGAAAGAGTACCGCTTTTGCGGCGCAGGCACGTGATCTCACGAGAATTTGATGGTGCTGTGGTAGCGATGGTGTTGGCGGCGTGGAAGAAGATCTAGGAGGGTAGACGATGGCGGCATGGCGCTGTGGACGAGACGGTCAGAGAGCGTGGGCAAGGTGGACGACGGCGGGATGAAGCGAGAGGACGGGATGCAAGGATCCCGTCCAAGGCGTGGATGAGAGAGGTTGATCTCTTGTAATGGACGGCAAGGCTGGGGTATCAGCTCCGCATGGTGGAGGATGACGGTGGATGGTGTGGCGACGGTATGACGGAGGAGGGTGGGGTGGAGAGGGTGTTTTGGCGCCACGGAGTACTAATAGGGAAAAGGGATATAGAGAGGAAGGGGAACCATGTATTCAGGGCGCTTGTCTCAAATGCGAGGAAATTTACAAACTTAGCCCCTGCTTCAAATTTCTACTACATCACAAGAACATTAGTCGGTTGGGGATAGGACGGTAATCTCACATACACAATATTTGCCGACGAGAGTTTGTTTTTGGCGCCCACCGTGTATGAATATGAATCGGGAGGAGTCGATTTCACCGAGGACACACTGTGTTTTGGCCCCCACCATGTATGAACTGGGTGAGAGGTGGTTACGCCATGTTTGGGTGAAATTACAAACCTACCCCTATCGAAACCTATAGAAATCCAGCAGATAGGCTTTATGTGGGTGGATAGGCAGAGTGATTTCCATCTCGCAGATTTTGGTTTCTAAGTGTTATCGTGACTTTCCCCGCTTCGCTCAAATTTTGCAGAGTGCATGTTTACCGTACAACTCAATTCAATCCCGCTTGTATTCTATTTTTTTCAAGGGATCCATTTTCAATTGGAATTACATTCTATATACATCATGTTTTTATATATACTTTCAAAAGCACAACACCATTTATACATAAATATGGTTTACAAATGGCATGATCTCAGATTCATAAGGTTGTATCCATCAATTTGGATTTTCAAATATTTGAAACCACTTTATGTTGAAATCCAATGTATGCATTCCTCGCTAACTGCCTCCAATTAATGTGTGTTTCATGCGGTTTTTTACTTCTCAACATGTATAATGTGTTTCACACACGCAACATATAGTGTAATCCTGCTTAGACATTAATTGCATATAAACCATGCATTGTTTGTAATTGAAGAATCTATGGATCACCAATATTGATAAACTATATAACATTACACGTGTGCCCAAATTCAAATGAATATGCATGTTTGATACACCAATTTATGCTATGATATTATCGATGTCGTGATCTCCATTTTAAATATTTGAATCCCTTTAATCCAGATATTCGCCTCATATAGCTATCACTCATGCTTATATAGGACTATCTCTCTCGACCTATACGCTCATCGCCTCTCGTGTATCTCTCGTATACCAGTATGTCGACAATGATCTTTTATCTTCGTAACATACCGACGGTACTCTCTCCCTCGACCTTCATCACTCTATCTCTCTAAGTATATCTCGCCCCCTGCTATGTGTCTCTAACTATGATTCTCCATGTGAATCTCTTTCTCTCACATAAACACAAAACTTTGTCTCCCGGGTCTCATTTCTCTCTACTATTCCCATGTGTGCCACTCGACACCCCTCATACGAGATGTCTTCGCCCTAGATATGAGAAACTATGACTCTTCCTCTTCAATATCTCTTTCTCACACACAAACACAAAATCTGTCTCCCAGGGTCTCATATCTCTCCATTGTTCTCTTGTATGTCGCTCACACACACCCTCTCTCCCTAGAGATATCTTGCGTTCCCTCATATGTCTCTCTAGCTATCACTCTCATTGTGAAATATATTTCTCTCTCACAGACACAAAACTCCTTCTCTCTGGATCTCATTTCTCTCTGATATCTATTTGTATGTGACTCACATGCACCCTCTCTCTATCTCTCTCACACCCACACACATAACCCAACCTTCTGATCCACTCGACTCCTATCTCTAACGCACACTAGCTAGCATCTTGATCTTTCTATTTATCTGTTTCTCCATCAACCTTCTTTCTCGCCTCACTTTGATTCCAATCACGCACACTACATATGTTTCTCTCTACATGCAGTCAAGTGCCCTCTCACACACATATATAACTTCACCCTTTGAACCACCCGACGGTCATCTCCAACACCCAAACTAGCGGATGTCCTCTAGCTAGCATCTCCATCTCTCAGATTCATCTGTAGTTTCTCCACAACATTTCTTTCTCGCATGGAGTCTTGCTTCCTATCACCCACACTATATATGTCTCCCATACATATGCATTTATAGGTTGATCTCTTTGCACAATCGCTGCACCTCACCCTCTCGCCACCATAGATGCATGCTCCAGCCCACGCCACTATCTCTTAAAGACAAAAACACATGCTCAATTGTCGGCCCTTCTTCCCTGCATTCTCACATGCATGCATATTGTCATACCGATCCGCTCTCCCATGTCGCTGATCTTATGACTTATGTCTTCTTTCTTTTATTCGATCATGCCACAAGACACACACACATCCCACGTGATACATGTATACCTCTCACACATGCACGCTCAAGGTCTCTATGTCTCCATACGTAGTTAATTACCCTCAATCTAATGCCACATCGAATCGCTCTCCTCTTTGTGCACATAACTTCCGCCAGATGGGTAAAACACACACTCACACTTAACAATCTCCTTCTAGCTACCCCCCGCCGCCTCTCACTCTTCCCCTATATCCCCAAACCAATAAGACCATCCCTTTGTTTAATTCCCCACATATGCACCATCGATATATAGTAGTCTTCCTCGATGTCTCTCGAACAAACACGCTCTCCCGATGTCGACTCCTCTCACGCCAAGACGCACCTTCTCTTCCCTCTCTACGGGCATTTTCTCTCTCACCCCATCACAGGGGCCTCTGCCATACACATCACCTCTCTATGATGAAGCCATGCACACTTAAATTACATCCACCACAGAGGACCCCACACACACACACACACACACACACGCACGCACACACACCCCCCCCCCACACACACACACACTAAGACTCCATCTCTCTCTCACACACACACACAAACACACACACACACGCACGCACCCCCCACACACACACTTAGACTCCATCTCTCTCTCTCTCTCACACACACACAAACTAAGACTCCATCTCTCTCTCTCTCTCCTCTCTCTCTCTCTCTCTCTCACACACACACACACACACACTCCACACACACACTAAGACTCCATCTCACACACACATGCTCTAGGCGGAGCATTTGTTCCTACCACACTTCATCCAACCTTACCCGTATGATAAACAATCACCTTTATTTACTTGCATAACATGGACAAATTCCACTTTACTTTAGTAGTCAACAAACTTATCATCTTTACCCTTATAAAAAACGAGTTGGCAATGATGGTGTGCCTGCCATCTTGTAATACG